>JAQMYM010000009.1:19738576-19758371 GCA_030014255.1 Parauchenoglanis ngamensis
GTCAACTGGCTACTCTAAATTGCCCATAGGTGTGAATGCGAGCGTGTGTGGCTGTTTGTCTGTGTTGGCCCTGTGGCCCTGTGGTGGACTGGCGACCTGCCCAGGGTGTACCCCGCCTCTCGCCCCAAGATGCTCCGGCTCCGTCTTCCCCACGTCCCAGACGGATAAAGAGGTATAGATACAGTAAGTGTACAGTAAGCACCCTTAAACATCTGTAGTAATACTTATTATGCAAATAATCGCTTAACTAATTAAAGTCAAATGACAGAACATCATTAGGTTAAGACATACTGTATGTAATAAAAATTAAGAAAAAACATTGAATGGGAAGGTGTGTCCAAACGTTTGACTGTACATGAAGAAACTTGTCAATGAACTAGCACGGAACAGGTGCACACAATAGAGGAAGAAACCAATGATCGAGAATAAGAGAACACACCTATATACATTTAGTCCCATGTAGTCACTCTCTTTTTAATTGCCTCTATTGTACAAACATTTTGGATTTCCTGTTTTACATATTAAAAAAAGGCACAATGAACACTAAGTTTAGTTAAAACTGGATGGTTAATGCAGAATTTAAATAAAGACTGCTCATAAACTCAGTCAGTTAGCTAAGCTACCAAAGCAGGCTAAAGAAAACCTCCTCTTTATGACACATCAGAACTCTTTTATTATGTTTTTTTTGTACTAAATAAGCAAAGATGTAAGAACTACAGTACTCTATATGGCCAAAGGTAATGGACACCTGACAAATCTCAGTGTATATTATTTATTTCTTATCATGAATTTCAGAATTTACACCCGCTGTTAGATTAAAATAAGTGAACTTTAAAACCTCCGTTATGGCTCTGAGCCAAGCCGTCCTCCGTCAGAATGATGTCGCAATGAAGCACGTGGCTTCTTAATGACAAGATGCCAGCTGATTCAGCCTTGATTTCCGGTAAGGATCAAGAACACTTCCAGGGTATTATTTTAATGGTTCCTGGTACTCTTGAGTATTGGCATGCAACTTGGGCATTAAAAGATGATGTGAGATGAGATCATCATGATGCAAGAACATACAACGCCACCTTCGGAGAAACACCCAAAACACAAGCACATGGCTTTTGTCACCATGGGAACCATGCATCCATAACACCTGCTGTTTTGGGCAGTTCTCCAACAACACAAAAACTTTCATCATCAATTCTCGCCAGTGGTGTAATCAAGGCTGTATACACACACATGCTCTATAATCACATTTTAGTATGCTGTATGTGTTTGGCTTCTACTGATTCAGTGATACATGCAGTGCTCGTATTCGGGAAATATCCGTTTCAGATATGGAACGCAGTTTGTCTGCTCAGATTCAAATTCCAAAATAATATGTTGATTACAATAAGGCACTCCAAATTCTTGATAGCATACGGTTTGAATGCCGTGATGATTGGATTATAATCATAGTGTCATTTTTATATCATTCCACCAATAGCTTCTATACATGCTGGCTGCAGTTGTAAAGCACACCACCTAAGCAGAGTCTCTAGGCTTCCTGGATTGAGTGCTGAAGGAGATGGAAATGTCTTTAACGTGTCAGCGTTCCTCAGAAACAAGACAGTCAGGGTGTGTTGCTGTCACTCACATTCATGATGCATCATTCTCAGGACAAAGTGACGTGTTGTGTTCTCCGCACACTGAGACGTGTGCCCTGAGAACTAACATCGTTCACCTCACTTCCTCTTCCTTCTCTCGGACTGACCTCTGAGACACAGTGGCCTTATCACCGTGAGTCCTGCCACTTCCAGTCATTCAGCTGCTTTCTGAAGTCTAAGCAGGTAATCAGATTTATGTAATCAAACATTACATATTACAGAGAAATTACACAGTGTAAACTCTTCTATCCTGAAGACACTGCCATGGTTCGAAAACTTTGTACTGACTGTTACCAAGCGCTGACACCGGACACGCCTTCCAAAAATGCTAAATAAACAAACAAACAAACCAAAAAGTCTATAAACAGCAATTTTGCATTCATTATTAGTTTTAGATTATCTGGAGTATCCACCATGCACGTCCCTATAAACGAGGTGGGAATACACCCTGAATGGGATGCTTACACACATTTAGACACTCATTAACACTTTTGAGTTGCTAATCTGGCTAGCAGGATGTGTTTAGGAGGTGGAAGGAAACTGGAGAATCCAATGGAAAGGCACTCGCACACGGGGAGAGCATGTGAAATTCCACTCAGACAGAAAACCCAAGCTCAGGATTAAACTGGCTTCTGGAAAAAAAAAAAAAAAACATAAATCCATCCATTATCTATGCCGATTATCCGTCAGGGTGGCAGGGAAGCTGGAGCCAATTCCAGATGGCTTCGGGCGAGAGGCTTGGTAAACCCTGGGCAGGTCGCCAGTCTATGGCAGAGCTAACACAGAGACGAACAACCATTCACACTCACACCTATGGGCAATTTAAAGTAGCCATTTGACCAAACCTGCATGTCTTTGGGCTAGGGAAGGAAACCTGAGTACCCGGATTAAACCCAGACAGGCATGAGGAGAAGGTACAAACTCCACATAGAAAGGGCCCAGTCGGCTGTCGGGTCTGAACCCAGAACCTTCTTGCTGTGAGGCGACAGCGTTAACCACTGCACTACCAAGCTGCCCTGAAAATAAATATCATAGAATCAAATGAAATATTGCATGAACTCCACAGTCCTGATTCACTTTGTAATGTTGGCTTACAGCTCAAAAGCATGTCAAATTAAATCAATGGTTGATTTAATGTTTTCCATACATCGGCTTGTCACCACACTGAGAGACCCATATCATTACTGGATGATTACTTTGTAATACATACTGTACATAACCTGGTCTGGTACAACAAAGTGAATTTTGTTGGCATTGAATTTTCTAAAGTTTTTCTCTGGTTCTGTAATTTATAAAGCCCTGATGGAAGCGTGCATGGTATGCGGAGCAACAAATCCAGATATAAATCAAACCTTTTCTGGAGTTTGAAGGTGTTCTGGTATTGCAGTTAGTGCTGGAATGCCACATTGCACCTGGGCGCACATCACACACACACACACACACACACCTGTAGGAATAGGCCAAACAGCGTGACATTCAGAAAATTCAGGGAAGCATCAGCTCACAATAAATCTGAAGCAGATCTCAAGCTGCCAGGTTTATGTTCCGGTGTAAATGTCAGGCGCGGTGTTGCAGGGCTTTGCTTCTTATAAATGTTGTTGTTGCTTCAGAACAGATTCTCATTGGGTTGTTTTAAAACAAATGTTATACTTTTCAGGATCAGAATTAGGTATATTTCCCCAAATGTATAAGGGTCATGGAAGAATCTAGAACAGCTACACAAGTAGTGATCAATAAATGCGTGTATCAATAAATGTATCGTTTATAATACATTCATGTGTATTACTATGTGAAGTCATACTTACAGTTATATACAGAAAAGAAATGTATACACACTTCAGGAACACAGAAATGTCTGGAAGCTGACGGCCACTACTTTGTAATTGTAGAGGCCAAAGGTAAGTTGTATTAATCTGGTGATGTCTGAATAAACTAAGTATTAAAATATTTATATGACTTTTTCTTTTCCTGAATTGTGTATACATTTTTTGGCCGACTCTGTAGGTATAATTTATAGCTATTTATTTGCTTGGTTGACTTTAAGTTTGATATGTAATTAATAAAATACTTCAGGACGTGCAACAAGAGAAAAATATACAGCTTTTCATGTCACCAAGAAAATACAAAAACATAACCTGCTCTGTCCTGAAAACCCTCCAGTGGCAGAAAACGTGAAGTTTTTAAAAAAAAAAAAAAAACCTTAAGACTCCTTCACTAAATATTAAGTAAGTGTCGACTTTGAACCAGAGCAAAATTGATTCTTTTGGTTAATCTGTAAACCAAACCAAAAACAAACAAAAACACTGGTGGTCGTATCCAGGAGCGGCTTGCATCAATGAGCTAGCAGGGCTAAGCCCCGCCCCCTTCCATCCATCCATTATCTATACCACTTTATCCATCTGGGTCGCGGGGAAGCTGGAGCCAATCCCAGCATCTTCGGGCGAGAGGAGCCCCGCCCCCTTTCAAAGGTAAAATAAAAATGAATATAAGGTTTCATTATCTGTGTTTCCTTTAACCTGCTTAATGCACAATTAAAAATTGCAAAATAAAAAACGAGTAATGGAAACGTGAATTTTGAAACTCATCACAAAAGGTTTTTTACGTTCACATGACGTGGTTGTTCAGACGATTCGCTGTAGCAATATTTTGTATATATGCAAAAAATATATACAAAAAAGCAGCTGAAAATGGAGAAAGCGAATCCAAGGCCAAATAAATGATTAGCTAATCATATAAATAACTAGTTTGAAACATTTTGTGTGTCATAATCAGTGTTTATTTCCTCTTTGTTTGTCTTTTGTTTTCATAACCAGTCAATAAAATTCATCCAAATTTGTCGGTTTGATTAGTCATAATTTATCTGAATGGGAATCATTTCAATGTGTGAAATTTCCAAGCATTAGATTCTGACATGCTGACACATTCATGCGGAAATTCCACCTTTCTGAATTTCTTCTTCTTACAACAAAGGATGCTATCACTGCTATGATATGTCTTATTTTATTTTCATTAAAGCAGTTTTATAAATACAGGTCACCTCAGAGTCTCTTATATATGTTCAATATGGTTAATACCTGGTGAGTGTGAAGGTCATAGAATATGATTTATGCCCTTTTATTTATGACACTAACTAATAATAATAATAATAATAATAATAATACTATTCCACCTATCCATTAGTAATCATGTAGCATTTGAGATTACATTGTCACACTTGAACTGCATTCTGGCAGATGTCACTGTAGCAGAATCCAATCCAAGTGGGATAATTATCTGATAATTATCTAATTGAAGCTTGATAACAAGCTTGATAATTAGCTCTTAGCTATCTAAGCTTGATAATTAACTGAGCAGATACTTAAGGGCCTGACAGCAGCTCTCTGACAGTTCCGGGATTAAAATTCACAATCTTTCTATCACTAGCAACAATTTCTAAATTGTTCCTATTAGCCTCCGAAAAGGCATTTGATTCTGAAGTGCAAACAGCTCTACAGTAAAAACAAATATTGCTATGTATTGTATTGTGCCTTTCCAATTTGTCTTTGAATAGCTGCTGTTAAACTGTGAGTGTATGTTCTCCTTAATTGTGTTTGGATTTTCCTAAGTGATTTCTGCTCTTGATTAGACACAATTGGGGATAAATCAAAAACAAAACGGAGGGAGGAGACAACTTAATGTAAATAAAAACAACATCGACTGGGAAGACCCCACTAAGGTATGACTCCAGACACGCAACAAATTTCAAAGAGGATCTGGATCTCCGGGCCAAGTGTCCACAAGGTTTGAAGAAGTGATGAAGGCATCATTTACAAAGGCAAACGGTTATTCATGAAGAAAAGGAGCAAAACAATGTTCTCCACGAAGCCAGGAGCCAGATTGATGTCCTCCTTGAAGAGAGGAGCAACATCCGCTGGGAAGCTAGTGTCAGAGCGACAACTTCTGTGAAACCAGGAAGTGGCGGGAAGTTCATTGTGGATCCAAGAGGGAGAGCAACATCTTTTGCAGACCCAGGAGACAGAGCAAGATCCTCTGCAGAGTGACATTCTCTGCAGAGACGCGAGGTCTCGATGCATGTCTCAGGCTTGTCTGAAAGTCGCCTTGGTGAACGTGACTCTGGGACTCGGGTCCACTCCGTCAGGGCAGAAATAGGAGCTTGTGGAGCTGCTGCTCATGATTACCTCCAAGCTGACCATGAAAAGCTACAAGAGACTTCCTGCTCCTGCTCCTCTTCTGAATACCTGCTCAAACATGAAGTGGAGCCGTTTCTGACAAAATATAACTAGATTTCCACTGGACTTAATGCCGACTTACAAATAATATCACCTAACATGTTTGAGCCAGAATTACGTTCTCTAAAGAACTGTAAGTATATGAGGAAAACAAGGCTATATGAGATTTGATTTATTTGAGATTTCATAACATTTTATAGCAGCACAAAAGGAAAACATTTCAAATTTCACATCTCTCTGCTGCTTCATTTCTGAAGTATACATTGTTAAGATTCAGCTGTGTTCATTTTTGCCGTTTTAGTAATGTGATTTGTGCCTTGTGTCAGTGTTTCTCTGCATTTCAGATGCATTCTCCTGTCAACTGTATGCTAATGCATCCAATTTTGTGAATCCACCTTCAGGCATTAAACCTTTCCTTCATCCTCCAACTCATGAGCTTTGTATATGAGATGAAATATTTCCTCTCTCTCGCTCGCGCTCCCTCTCTCTCTACCCTGACAGAGCTCCTGTAAATAGATGTAGCTTCCATGGTCACAAAGTCTTTCTTTTGCCTTTATAACTACAGTTTCTCCTTTCATCATCATGTAAAATGACCTGCAGGCTCCGAACGCCTTTTGTCTAAATCAGTTTCATTATACAGATTCCAGACATGATGGCTTCATCAAATTAGCTCACTGTTTCATCTCTTTACTCCGAGGGGATGTGAATTCCATGCTTATTTTTTTGCTAAACACTTGGACTGATGTGAAATTTTTTTGGGTCATGTTTCTCCCTTGATAAGCACTGTAAGTGCAGGGATCCTTCAGCATGCGACAGGTGAAACACGAAACCACGACAGATTTCTTTAAACCTTCCACATTGCATCTCGTGAATATTTAATAAAGCTCTTCTTACAATTGCAGTCAGATCTTGGGCGAAACCTCCAAGGGGAATTGGGTGTAGAAGCTTTAGTCTCATCTATGTAAGAGACACACAATCCACCTGGGAATCCCAGGACAAGGCATCGCATTCATACTGGTGCAGGAGGTGGGGTTTACACAGCTCAGCATGTATCAGCCTGACATGCACTTCTCCAGAAAGAAGACCGCAGCAACTGTGATTGGTCCTCTTGGTAGCATCGCGTTTTTTCCTACGCATTTCTGATTGCTCCTCCTTTTCTGCAAAAATTGGAACTCTACTATCCCGAGAGGCTCTGAAGTGGCTGTAGATCATTATACTAGTTTAGTCTTGCATCTAATCCTTTGGATTTAAACACTATGGAATTATGTTCCTGAGCGTTCAGTGGGACTTTCATTCAAGTCGCTCACAAGGCAGAATGTAGACAAGTCAAGACACCAGAAATGCTTTCACTTGAGAATTTCATTGGTTTATAATTAATCATCGAAAGAACATTTTGCCTGTTATTTACTGTTTATTATTCCTACAGTGAAACACGGAACTTGTATCCTTAACTTCTGCTGTGTACAAGCGATAAATTCTGTTGTGTTTCATGCAACAGCACCTCCTAGAGGAGATAAACACTTACCCTGTGCAAGCGTCGACGCCATACCTAAGTATAAATCAGCCTTTAGTCTGAAGGGCGTAATTACTTTTACTTCCACATTTTGATAAGTATTATGACAATTGTATTGCAAGTTATTTTCTTTGAGGTGATTTTTTATGCTTTATTTTCCTTTGTGTACAATCAAGATGTGCCATGCGCTGGGACAAAAGATCTCATAAATCAAATTCACATCATCATTATTTCTTTACATATAGGAGGTAATATTGGAATGTGTCAAGAAGTCGGTAGTGAGCTCACCTGGGTTTTTCGCTTATTATATTTATACTTTTTTTTTTTTTTTTTAAACAACTTAAAAGTCAGCAGAATCCATGGCTGGGAACCAACAGTAGCCATGCTCTCTCTGGTGTTGCTCTACCTGCGATGAAGCATGAGCAGCAGGTCAAAAAAGACATCTTCACACGTCACGGGGGAAGCATGTGTTAGCCTAATTACTTTTGCGGGGGAAAAAACTAATACAAGCTTAAATCTAAGAGTTTGAGGATAAATAGTCTTGATCGAAAGACCAAAAATTGACAGTTTTTGAGTTACCACCATTTAGCAATGAGGATTAAGTAATCAAGTAAAAGACTGCCGATTTCATGATCTGTATTATCAGCAAGGCTTTGAATACGAAGTGCTTAAACCAGTTTTGAACAAGATAATTGCATGGTTTTAAAAGCATGTCCTATGGTGCTCATCAGTTTAGCAATTAGCAGTGTCTTTCAGTCAGAAAACACCAAAGCACACAGATTATTTGAAAAGACAGAAGGAGGTCAGTTTGGGAGCCATTTCGAAAGGTTATTTTCTGTCCAAAAAATATGAAAGGCATAATTTGCACTTATCTAAGCTTTACTGTGATGAAATTGTTTTTGAAGAGTTGTCAGTTAGCCTGTGGTTAAAACTTCCTGCTTCCGCTTCATGATGGAGATTATCAGCTTTACAGTATTAGAATGTATCAGGTGGGCTTGGCTGCAGTGAGTGTGTACGTGACTATTCCTCTCCTCCAGTGAGTGTGAAAAGCTCTCATGGATGAAAATGCGAGTAGGATAGAGAGAAAATGGAAAGATGTTAGTTAAAAGACAGGAGGTCAGCAGGGAGGCTTTTGTAAAAAACAGAAATCCTGAAGAAAATAATAAAATTCAAACAGGAAGTCATTTTTGAATTTCTGGTCCGATATTGCGTCCTTTTTCCTGGCAAGACTTACTGATTATTACTGTGTGGGTAGTTGCAGTATGTCTACATGTACCATAAGTTGGATTCAATACCACTTTAGCCGAGACCGAGTCAAAATCAAGACCATAACCAATGAGGTCCGAGTCTACACTGGATATGAGAGTGCAGCATGAGACCAACACCGTACATGGCCGAGTCCCTGTCAAGACAGAGACCAGATGCTCAGATATATTAATTTGTTGGTTGTAGTATCTTTCTCACCTGACTTAAGGAACTCTTTTGTTCTGGGAGAGTACCTACCCTGAAGCAGGAGCTAAAAAAAGTCCCTCAAAACGCCGTTCTAAGAACTATGATCATCCACAGTTCCTCATAAAAAAGGGGTACCTTCTCCAACAGTCCTCCAAAAAGTCCTTCTGGACTGGTATTACTTTAGCATGCTAGCTAGCTAACTAACTGACTTGTTTAATGAGTTCATTTTCTCAGCTTCAAAATGTTTCTCAAGTCAACTCCTGCATGCGTAATATTTTCTGTTGTGTAAGCAACGCTTATTAATCTTCTAATATTAGTTATAACTGGCATACAAATATCGCTGTGGAAACATCTTGTTCTATCGTAGTTGTTCTCTGAATGAGAATCTGGACTATTATAGCAAACACTGAGCCAAATGTACAACGTCACATCTACTCACTACTGCACCTTCACATTTCCTAAATAAATCACAACCACGTGTTACTCAGATTGATCGTGTTACTCATCTTCACTACATCATTGATGATTTAAAGCTGACTTTTTTCATGCAGACTGTGAAAGTTCACATGGAGAAAACCGAAGCTGGCTCACCAGCAGCTTCCACAGACCAGGTTATTTTAACTTTATATTTTTACCCACTTGCTTGTCTTTCCTATAACACTGCCCCGTTCTGCCCCCTCAAGATCAAATACTGAAGAAATATGAGGAAAATATTAAACAAACATCTCCTAATAGAAAACTTCACCATATCAACATTTGTACATTTTTTAATCTGTTTGTGCAGCATCCACCATAAGCTGTTACCATAGAAACAATAATGTATTAAAATAAGTTAAAGAGCTAAGGAGAGGATGTTTTTTTAGTTGATTGTCGTGGTGATTAACAGGACCGAGCGGTCGGCTTGATCGTAAGCAGGTTGTTATGGTCCTCTTGAGCCGAGCCGTATTCAGCTCCAACAGCGAGCAGCATTTTCAATCACGCAGTTAATGTGTCCTTAAAGTGGAATGACATGCTGCACACAAATATGCCAATTATTGATTTCTTCATTTTTTTTCTCATTATTGAACTGTTGTGCCATCTCAGAGAGCTATATATTATGACTCAGCTCAATTCATTTAGTTCCACTTGAACTCGTGCTATGCATTCGAGGAGCCCAAATCTATTCCCTCATGCATTAAAAGCTTATTAAGCAAAGAATAAGAATAATTTATTGTGGATCCTAAACCTCATGTTTCAGTTCAGCTGCATTCACAGGACACAATCTGCAAATTTGACATGCTCATAGGACACCACGGAGAACAATCCTGTCCTAAACAGCATGTCTTACTTTCTATAGCCAGTCTATCTGCAACACCGGCAGGGGGATAAATATTTTGATAATTAGATGAGTTTCAAATGTGCTGTCATGTTCCTGTAATCTCGGTTGTGTCTCCCTGTCGTGCCCTCCCTGTGTTTGTACTCTATGCTAATCGTTCATATTGTGTTCCGAACAGCTGGCCCAGAAGCCCTGTTTTATTTTATTTTTTTCGCTTTAGTCGCTTTCAGAGCCACAGAGATCTGCTGTACCTGCTGTGCTGCTTTCATGGCTATTCAAAGGCAGATTTCAGCATGGGAATGTATGGCGCCCAAAACAAAAGCAGCTACGTTCTCACATTCTCATTTGCATTTCAGAGCCATGGATGGCCACAAACTAGAGACGCAACGCAATGTGATGCATTATTTGGAATGAACAGACAATGTGTTCTCAAGTGTTTTCCCTTCAGGAAAGCTTTTGTAGAGCATGCCTGGAAACTGCAGGTGTGCATCAGGACTGGGATCTCATGGAACACACAACAGAAAGACTCATATGAGTGGAGGGTTTTACTTTCATGCAGGTGAGTGGTCGTGTAAAGCTTGTGGGATGAAGAAAGGTCAGTGTCGGGCATTTACAACATCACTAATCACAAGCCTTAGTCTCTTCAGAAAAATGGTAAACAAACCACTGTTCATTTTCACAATAATTCAAAATTTTGTTTTAGTCTTTGTCATTTATGTCACATCAGCACCAGATTGCGCCTTGAGTGGACACCTGGACCACGTCAGCCCCTGCGCATCGCACGTCCCTGATTTAGAGCACCAGTTGAGTTTGGTTTAATTACGATTGCTATTTAAGTTCACTTCCTTTGTCAAGCTTCTGTTGTTACTCTCGCTCATGCCTCTTGTTCTAAATTGTAGTTTTGTGTTCCTAGTCATACTTGTTTTTGTAAACAAACTTTGTATCCGCCGAACTTGCCAGAGACCTGGCCGTTACATTTTAGTCACATTTAATTCTTTTTGCTTTGTTTTGATTTAGTCAGTGGAGAAGGATTTTAATTTTAGTCAGCGTTTTAGTCAGAATTTTCTCAGACAGTTTCATGATACTTGTTGTAAAATGTGTTCTTTGGCACTAAGATGGGCTATTACAGGAGGGCGTCTTGCCAGAATTTATTTATTTATTTATTTATTTATTTATTTATTTATTTATGTGATTATTGGTGGCGGTGGTGGTGTGTGGACGCTATTTGGAGTTAGCCACGCCTCTATTACTGTTTTGCTAGTTATCAAGTGAAGACAGCATTTGGTACACTTTGACGGTTATGAGTGCTATTTTCTTACAATGATATTACTTCGTTCTGCCCGACGCAGTGTGTGTGTCCTGACTCATATACCTGTTAGAGTCCAGGAGCATTGTGAAAGCTGTTACCAAGCCTAGCCAGCCAGATTCCCTCGCTTCCCAACTACGGTCAGGAACGTGAAACAGGGAAGGTAATATATTATGAACATGTTATAAATATAAAAATATTGCTAAATAATAATTTGATCATTTTCATTTCCATTGGCATTCCATGTTAAAAGGAAGAGTTTGTTAACGAATTCATATTTCGTTGATAAAATTACCACTGAAACAAACCTTCGCCTAAAAATGACCTGAGAGAAGGTATGAGAGAGCATGGACCCAGCACTAAATAAATGATTAGATAATGACCTAAAGGTCTAGTCTAAAACATTTTGCGTGTCTGATCCTGTGTTTATTATCTCTTACTGTGTGTTGATCCAAATCTCCAGAACACATGGCATTTCTGCAGTTTCGCAGTGTATTTGCTGTGTTCTCACCTGCCTGAAGAACCACACCACGGGTGAGAACGCATCCGGGTTCTTTTCCAACAGACTCAGTGCCGCATACAGCGTCTGAAAGCACCCTTAGGAACACTGAAACATTCTGAGGAACTGCTTTTTTTGGTTTTGTTTGCTCACGTGTAGTATAAGCCAAAAGTATTCATTTCACTCTGATTTGTTTTCTGCAAACAGACTAACAGGCAAAAAAAATCACCCCAAGTTATGTCATACTTACAGCCGGTTTGTTTTTTATTAGATGTTCCACTAAAATCATACAAATACAAATGTTATGAGTTAAATATGAGTTATGCACATGCAGGAAAAAACAAAACATCACTGTTTAATATCATTAAATGCATCCTGTAAATTCGGGAGCTGTTAGCAGCTCGGACATCACCTTAGAGCGAACGGAGAAGATTCAATGCGACATTTAATGCTCTTCTGTCATGATGTACTTAACAAAGAAGGATAATTAAGTGGTTGTTTTGGTTTGGGGCCTCTGTTCCAGTCAGAATGGTTTCATCAGGATTGCACAGATATTGATGAACAGATCAATGAACGACGACCAAACAGAAGAAGGAAACTTGAAATAGTGAAAAGGGAAAACAAAGCTCAGAAATGCATGCAGGGAAATGGCAAAACCTCAAAATGAAATGAATGATCGAGTCTGCTAAAAATCTGCTTCATGTGATGTCACTGACATATTCATGACTGGAGTTATTGACTCATACCAATACGTCTCATGTGCTGTGCTGTGAGATGTGACAAAAGCCATCATATTATAAAGATATTTCATTTCATTCCATTCCAAAAGACTCTAGGTAACCCTAGGTGTTCCAGTTCATCCCAAAGGTGTTCAGTGGGGTTGAGGTCGGGGTTGAGGTCGCTCACTTCGTGCACAGGGGCATTGTTATATAGGAGCAGGTTTGGGTCTCTTAGTTCCAGTGATGGGAAACTGTAATGCTACAGCGCACAAAGACATTTTATACAATTCTGTGCTTCTGACTTTGTGGCAACAGTTTGCGGTGTGATGATCAGAGGCCCACAAACTTTTGGCCATCTACGTGAAGTTCACTCACTAGTTTTAGCTCGCAAGTAACGTCAACAATAAAAATTTAGTTTCTGTTTATACGTTTTGATGAAGTGATACTGCTGTTCACTTACTCAACAACAGATGCTGCAAAGTTTTTATCTTTCAAGTGCCACAGTTTTGTTTTGCCCACAGACTCACCCACAGACAGAAGCACTGTTGGGCTTCTTTATACTTTAAAGCCGTCAAACTCTTCTTGGTGTACAGAGATAGATTGTGGAATAATTTTATCCAAATGTCTGTGTTGACTTTAGATCCGTATGTATTTTTTTCTGGGACGTGGTACAATTTGAAACCAATTAACAACTTTTGTTTTGTGACATTTCATTCTTGAACAAATCTGTATAAGTTTTTTTTTGCCATCCACTTGATTTATTTGTGTTTAAAAATGTTTTTTAAAGATTTTTTTTTAAACTTGGTGCAACAGCACCACCAGAGGTCGTAAGAAAAACACAAAATGGTATGAAGGGTTAAGTCTAACCCTGACTGCAGATTTATTTGACAGAGTTTAATATAATATTATTCACATTTACATTATTTAACAAATGTCCTCATCCAGAGAGATGTACTGTACCTATGATGATAATGATGATGATGGTGGTGGTGGTGGTGAGTTTTCTTCTTCTTCTTCTCAACAGTGAGACCTCAGGATATAATCTAATGGTCCATGCTAATAGTTCCTAGTTTAATTGTCGAGCTATTGATAGATTTTATCTCGCCATCATACAAAGTTTGTAATTAAAGTACCAGTCAAAAGTTTGGACACACCTTCCAATCCAATCATTTCTCTTTATTTTTATTACTTAAAACACACTTCACATCTTAACCTATTCTTGTCATGTTCTTGACGTAATGCGGCTTACTACAGTTGTTGAATAGGACTATTTACTGTATTTATATTATTTACTGTTTCCTGTTTTATGATCAAAATCACATTAAGAAGGTAAGAAATTGCACTAATGAACTTTTGACAAGCCCAGCTGGATAAGATGAGGCCAGTAGTGTGCAAAGCTTCAACACGGTAAATGCTGGCTACATTGAAGAATCTAAAATGTGAAAAGATTTGAATAAATTTAGAATTGCAATATTCACACAAATTTTTATTTTCCTGAAGTGTGTATCGTTTTTTGGGGGGCTGGCTCTGTATGTACATACTCAGTGACAAAAAAATTTAAGCTCCCAGAAGGAATGGATGGATGTAATTTGGTGCATGTGCAAACCAGCAACGAGAATGTAAATGATTTGATTTGCAATGACATGTCTAGTCACCAGACACAAAGGATGCCTCATAGACACATTAGACAGCATTAACAGCACTTGTTTAATAGTTTAAAAGTTTAATACGGTTTCAATGAGACCGGGTGTTCATATTGTGCAATTTCCCAGAATGTGGGGCTTCGTGAAGGTTCCGGTCGCCCAAGACAGACCACACCAAGGGAGGATCATGGTATTGTGCGCCAAGCATTACAGAACCTCATTGCATCTGTGCCTGCCATCCGGACACAGGTACTGGACTCTCTACAACACCAAATGTCTTCCCTCACCGTGTCTCGACGACTGGCATCAGCAGGACTATGGGTCCACCATTCCATGCGTAGGCTGCTGGTAACACCAGCGCAGTAATGGCTGTGTGTAGAGCGGTGCTGTAAGCGGGAGGCATGGACTGATGACGAGTGGTGAGTGATGAGGTCCTGACGGCACAGTATTACATCAGTGACATCCTGCATCTGCATGTCTTGCCCCTTCTGAGTCAGCACCCTGGTACAGTCTTTCAACAAGACAAGGCCCGTTCACGCACGGCACGTGTGTCTATGGACTGCCTGCGTCATAATGAGGTCCTCTTGTGACCAGCCAGGTCCCCCGATCTTTCCCAAATCCAACATGTGTGGGATCAGCTCGGACGTCAACTCAGACCCAGTGCCGATATGCAGGACCTCAGCGGCCAGTTACAACAGTCGTGGGCCGACTTACCGCAGGAGAGGATACAACGGCTGACAGTATCGACCGCATGTATCCAGGCCCAGGGGGGTGCCACTCTCTACTGACATGGCACCAGCAGCGTGCCTATCCTGCCAACTCTGTGTCCATTGATCTGATATTGTAATCATTGTGATACACTTTCACTACATGCAGGTTCATTTCATTTACACTCCGTCTAGGTGCTTAACTTTTATATATATATATGTAATGTGTGTGTGTGTGTACATCCTGTCAGTAATCAGAGTGCTAGTGATCTCATGTCCAGACTGGATTCCATTGGCTCCTGGATTGGCAGTGGATTCGGATATGACACTCTCCTCATAGTCACAGCTATTTCAGCCAAAAAAAGAAAAAAAAGCAGCCGTTGCACAGTTTGTGCACAGAGAGTGAATAATTACACATTCTCACATTGATTGATGGAAATAGATGCTTTATTACAATAATCTCCGCCCACTACTTTGGTCTTTCAGAGGAAATCGAGCTTAAATGCATAGGCAATCAGGCAAAAATGCAAAACAGTACTGATCACCTTATTAATATATACTAAGCGTTTTTTTATCTCTTCAGAAAATTGCTGCTGTCAGGTCGCACACACACATTATTTATAATGATGGTAACGAATAATATGTATATGCACACATTTATTTACATTATTCATGCTTTGCCTTTAGAAAACACACCGATATTCAGATTTTTGAAATGAACGGCATTTTAGGTCAAAAAACATTTCTCGTCATTGTTGATTGGTCTTTTTTTACCTATCCTTTTTCATTTTTGATAGACAAAATCTTTAACTGTGAAAAAGTCTTGACACTTGTGTGCGAGTTGCAGACAGACTACTGTTTCTCCTGTCAGCCAGAAAACACTTTCACGAGCATAGATGACCAGACCAAGTAGCAGAATTGAATCTGTTTTCAGTATACATCGATATTAACATGTTATTTTCTGAACCTGCATGTCAACTTAACGTGATTTGAGTTGTGACTAGTCTGTGATACCTGAAACTGCATGATCATGTGAAATGATTCATGAAATGAATCATATGTGAAAATAAATGAATCACTTGGGAAAATGTGATGGTGACATAAAAATCAATGAATTATGTGTAAAAATCACAAATGAAAAATAAACAAATAAACAAACTCGTATGTCTTAAAATGAATTGTGTCTTTAAATCATATGTGAAAAATGAAACTATATGAATAATTTAATATGCAGTATCGCACATGAAAGCAATTCATGTATGAAAACAAATGAATCATGTAGGAAAATCAGATGTGAAATATGTGCGCATCATGTGCATACGTGTAAACATGACTACAATCCACACAGGTGCAGAATATTATCATAATGTGATAATTCAAGATAATAAAATCTATGGACTTTTTTCCCTTTTGTTGCCTGTGTGATAAACATCTTTAACACACTGTGCTTTTCACAGTTCATGCTCTAATTGTGACACATTTTATTTTGCTTCCTGGTTCTCTTTCTGCACCGATCCTGGCATTAGTCTGTTCCTTCATCTATACAATTGTTCTAACTTTAATTAATTTATCTATTTATTCCTCTTTTGTCTCATTGTGACATCTCATTGCTTAGCCTGATTTCAGGTTTCTCGTTTTTTGACACATTTCTGCCTTGTGGTTTACTTTCATGGATTATCCTCGTTTGATGCTGCCTACCAGTTGTCATGTTTTGACAAATGCTGTGGATTATGATGGTGATTTTGGGTTTGCCCTTTAACAGTAAAGCCGCTGAGACTGAACACACATTATAGCCTGTCGCCCCTATCACATACAAACACACAAATAAATAGAATAGAACAGAGGAGATAATTGAGGGAAAAAAAGGGAAAGAATATAGAGTTTTGGATTATTTCTTCATTGTTCAGGTGTTTAGAGCCGGAAATTGAGATTGAATTGATTGCGACTCCCCAAGAAGAGATTAAAAACATTAGATGTTGTGACAGATGTTGCACAAAGCTTTATGGTGTTTGGGAATTTGGATCTAAGCGTGATGTGCTGTGTATACATATTCTAGTCACATTTTATGTAAATGTAAATATGAACATCCTACAGTAGCTCTGCGGGTTTTCTTCTTAGCATGGTCTAAATTATTCTTTTTATTCTAATTGGCTAAGTGGATGCTATTATAAGAGAACAAAACCATCAGGTGGAATACACACCTTTTTTGATTCAGTTGCAATATGGATCGGGTCTGCGTGGCAGATTTCCCCAGACGCTGCAGAATTTACTTTGCAAATAGTGTGAGATTGTTGTAGGACGGGTGGGAGGGGGATTGTGGGTAGCTGGGGCACCTTTCAGGGAGCTGACGATGAAGCGCGCTGATGAAGAGATCAGTACGGAGGCAGACAGTCACGCAGCAAACCCAGAGGAATTCGCCTGATCCATAATCTGATCCTCAGACACAATCTCATAAAGCAACCAGACAGCTGTGCTGCTTCAGCTGGGTAATTAAGACAAACGGTGTCCCTGTCCCTCAGCACGCACTGACCCACTGAACCCCGAAACCCCCTGAAAAGCCTCCAGCTGTTCTGAGATCAGCAGAGAGTACTGCAGATGTGTGAGGGAGTGTAAGGAAGTGAACCACGGAGAAAAGTCAAATACCAAACCAAAACTCACTGGAAATCAAACATTTCTCAGAAGACAGAAAAAACTGAATTTAGAAGGTTGATTATTTATTTTTTATTCATAATAATTATTTAATTTTTTTTTTTCTATGAACGTGTTGCAGCTGCAAATCACAGGATTTCATTAACGCGCTCATTCTAATGTTATTTTTCCCATCGTAAGCACATACACAGGAATCGCTTCTATGGTGGATCCTAAGGGTTTTTGTTTGTTTGTTTGTTTGTATGTTTTTCCAAGAAAGTTTTTTAAGTTTTATCTAACATACAGTATATGGAAGGACTCTCCAGGATGAGCACTTTGTACCAGTCAGCCGTAACTTTAAGTTTTCCGACATCTTCATCTTCAGAGTTTACGCTTCGTGGCTTCTCGGTAACATGACAAGCTCCATTCTATGGTCTTATTAACTTCAAGAACGAGAAAAAAAGAGAGACTGGAGAGAGAACAGCTTCTAATGCTGTTACAATGTAAGTGATCAAGCTGTTTCATGGATGTTCCACAACATTAATTAACATTAAAATAAATTTGTAATTCTTTAATAAATAAAGCATTCGAATGCTGGAAAACAGTGTTATACAGGAGGAATAAAACACCGCAGGATATGCTGTTTCAGGACAATAAGGAATGTCTAATGAACGTGATGATTATTTTCCTATATTAGTATGCCTCTAAGTTTTTATTCCATATCTTGGCAATAAGATAACGGACACGCCATGTATCTTACATAAAAGAATGGCCTAAACTTTGGGGAATTCTGTGATAGCGTTTTCTGGCCCGATGTTTCCTGTCATTTCTCACGAAATAGAGCAAGGTCTGCTTATGCAGCGTGACACGTCAGCGCAGGATGTCAGCGGGAAGCAAATTCCCCCATCCAATTTGCAAGGTTGGACCTTACACCCTCTTTTGATGGTAACGGGATTGAAAATTACCACTGGGGCCGATGCTGATTTTCTGTTTCGCTTTCTTTGTCACTTCGTCTTCCACCCTTTCCTTCTTTCCTTTCTTATTACAGCATCGTTGTGACATGATATTTTTATTCACTTGCTCCACTAGCGATTCCTCCCCCATCCTCCTGAAAACATCACACCCTTTGTCTAATCGAATGTCAGAGATTTTTTTCTCCTTTCCCCATTCTGTCCCCATTTTCTGTTGCGTTGATGGCTGTCATTTCGCATTGGCTTTGTTCCTGTGTCCCATTGATGCGTCCTGCTGAAAAATGAAAGCAGCCATACGTTCCTTGCTGAGTAAACAGTGTGCCGTCTCACCGAGGCCGTCATTTAGCCCGGACTGTGCCTGACTGAGCCAGCAAGTGGCACGACTGTGGTTCAAATTAAAACCCCGCCGCAGTGAAGTGATCTTGACTGAGCGTATTTTTACAGCGTTAAATCACTGGTATGAAAACCACACTCAAGACAGCGCTTTCAGCACACAGCCTGACACTTCAGACACTTAAGCCATGATGCATTGTAAGAAAAAAAAAGGTAGATAATGATGCATTTGGAGAGTCACAATATCTGCAAGATGGATAAGTGGGAATAAACGTTTTCAAAAACACTTTTTCCACAGTGTAGCTATTTTTTTCTGCAAACGCTGTTTATTACCCAGACTGCACAGGCAGGCAAGGTGGACTATAACAGTAATTCTCATTGATGTGACATTCCACTACATCCAAACTTTAAACTAATGCTCTTTCCTGTTCTGTAGTCTGAAGAATTTACTTATATTCAGACGCTGGGTACACTCAGCAGATAATAGCAGTCAAAAAACTACAAGCCGAATTCCAGAAAAGTTGGGACGTTCTTTAAAGTTGAATAAAAAGAAAACTAAAAGACTTTCAAATCACATGAGCCAATATTTTATTCACAACAGAACAAAGATAACATAACAAATGTTCAAACTTTGAAATTGTATACTTTTATCCACTAAATGAGCACATTTCAAATTTGATGCCTGCTATAGGTCTCAAAAAAGTTGTCACGGGGGCAACAAATGACTGAAAAAGCAAGAAAGTTTAAAAAGATTCAGCTCTGTAAATCAGATATCAGGTCTGTAACATGATTAGCTATAAAAGGGATGTCTTAGAGAGGCAGAGTCTCTCAGAAGTAAAGATGGGC
>JAQMYM010000009.1:19781208-19806911 GCA_030014255.1 Parauchenoglanis ngamensis
ACACACACACACACACACACACACACACACACACTCAATTCTCATTCTGCTGCTGTGTCTCACAATTATAAAACCCTGAGTCCTCTACCATGGGACCTTTTTAAAATTTCACCATTAATTTAAAATGTGCCATATTTTCTTTCCTCGCTTTATTATTCTGTTTCCGACTTCAACAAATGGCTTTTTAGAAGTTTGAGTTTGTGAAATCTGGAAGTTTTATTTTCTTAAATGAATGGAACACTCTGCCTTACCTTCAAATAATAACTCATGTAAGGAGCAAGCATAAGCATTTCTGTGTGTGTGTGTGTGGGTGTGTGTGTGTGTGTGCGCGTGTGTGTGTAAATGCTTAGATCGAGAATACTTTTGGTGAAATGTGGACGTTCAGAAAGTACGGAAAGACAAAATAAAGACATTTGACCTCATTTGTCAATCAATGAAGTTGTGTGTAAATATTTTCTTAGGCTAAAGTGAAAAAAAATCCCTTCCAGATTTCCCCAAGATTCAGTTTTGCTGATTTTCGTCATACTCACGTGTACACGCTGATAAACGCCATCCAGCCTTAACATCGCAAGCGTGCTCACTGTCCCTGTAGCCACGCCCACAAAACCCCATAAAAGGCAAAGATTACAAAGCTGAAAATGACAAAATGGTGATTAATACAGAGTGCGCTAAATCTTCCAGTAATGCAGCTCCGCCTCCGCATCGCTTCCTAACTCGTCCTCCGTATTTCGGGCGCCATTACTTTTGTTCTAATTGAGTTGCCGGTTTTATTGGTTTTAATTTATGGATGTGTTTTGAGTGACTATCTTTCTAGATGCTATTAACATGAAATGACAAAATTGTTCATTGAATTGCCGTATCTGATTGAAAGAACTTCTTGACAGCGTGGTCCGTATTTAAAATCACAGTAACTCGTGGAAAGTTATACGACTTGAAGCGGATTACTCGAACGTCACATTATTCGGTCTCCCTATGAGTGCATTTCCACTCACTTAGGAGCAAAACGTAGGACACGAATAGAGTAGATTTTCATAAATGCAGAGACAGAAGAAGCCACACTCACTTTATAGCTTGCTAACTAGCTTACAATGATGCGGGGTTCCTGTTACATCACAGCCATTAAAGCAGTAACTGCTATAACTAAGAAGTGGAATATTACATGGTGATCACATACAAGTGGCATGATGTACACAGTAAAACATCCCAGTGCGGAAATAAGAACTATAAGCACTCTTGGATCCCTGTTTGACCAATAAATGAAGCTAAACCATAATTATTATGAAAACTGCATACAGTAGTTTGACCAATGCTTTTCTTATCCTTATTCTCTCCATCTGCTGCCTTCTAAATAAAACGGACTTCTGACATCATCTCTACCCAAAATCTGCCTTTAGGTTCAACTCAGTCCGAACACGCGGCTCCTCACCATCATCTACCTCATCCTTCATCCTGTTATCTCTCCATACTCGCCTCTGCGTCCGTTCTTCTCATTTTTATCACTAGTTTCTCGTCCCTTTCTAAACATCCCTTCATCCATCATGCCATTGAAGCTCTTTCCGCACCAGTGTGGGTTTAATCTGCTCCGATTTCTGTCGTGTTCGCATTGTTTTGTGCTCGTTTTCCACCTCAGATAATTGCTCCCCTTTTTAAAAGCAGTACTGCAGGGGACGGGAGCTCAATTAGTCTGTTAGTCAGGGTGTGTGTGTGAGTGTACGGGTGTGTAAGTGTGTGTGCGAGGACGGGGATGAGAGTGTATGGATTTCTGAGTGTGTGACAGGAAACCCGTAAGATGCATTTGAGAGAAAGATGTGTGTGTGTGAGAGAGGGTGAGGGGAAAAAGATGAGAGATGACAGAGTAGCAGATGTGACAGCTCTCCTCACAGTGCGATGGCTCAAAAAGGAGACACACATTCATCTGTGTGTGTGTGTGTGTGTGTGTGTGTGTGTGTGTGTGTGTGGGTATACAAGTGTGTCTGTGCAAATGAACATGTATTCCAGGCATGTGAATTTTTTTTCTCCATGTCCAAATTTACGCATGACACTGTGTATGTCCGAGAGCCCATATACAAAAAGTACACACAGAGAGAACACACACACACACACACACACACTTCGCAGCGATGGCATGTGACTTTTCTCTGGGTGTAAAAAGCTATTT
Organism: Parauchenoglanis ngamensis; assembly: GCA_030014255.1. Lineage (NCBI taxonomy): Eukaryota > Metazoa > Chordata > Actinopteri > Siluriformes > Auchenoglanididae > Parauchenoglanis > Parauchenoglanis ngamensis. Next base: position 19,783,367 of record JAQMYM010000009.1, read on the forward strand.
GCTGTGTGACTCACCTCACCGCCTTACATCTGTCAGGAAGAGGAATAATCCATTACTGTCCACTTTTATGACTTTTATTGACTTCTGGCTTGATTCCACACGGGTTCTTTGTGTAGTGAAAAATGAAACACTCTTTGCTGTGTTGTTACAGGAAAATAATCAACCGCAAGCAGGTCTACTGTTATTACCTCAAAGTGGATTATTTCCCAATAACAGCATGTCTTGAAGCGTTTTATTCCTCTTATACCACAGCGGCTTGTACACTATTTTACTTTTCAATCCATTTACAGTTACTTTAATCGTTGTTCAGCAGCCACGGAACAAGGACCTACACCGTGGTCATGTCCGCACTAATATGTTGTAGTTTAAAACACGTCACTTTTGCTGCGTTTTTGCTTGGCGTCTGTAGTTTTCGAGCCACTAAAATGAAGAGTTTTGGAAATGCTGCTCGCCATGTTTTAGCGTGAAAACCTTTTAAAGGAAAACGTAGGCTTTTGGAAACGACACCCATGTTCGCGTCTCGACTGGTTCAGTCATGACTTATCTTTCCCTGATCCTATCACGTGACCCTGTTCTGGAAGAAGTGCAGGACGCAAGCTATTATTCGAACGTTTTGAGGCATCTCAATATAGACCGAGAAGTTTCATAACATGGAGCTGAAATTGTTGTCTGGACGGAGATTGATTTTGTTTCAGAACGTGGCTGTAGAAGCTGTACAGTCGTTCTCTCACCAGTCTCTGTTTTTTCTCTCTCTCTTAATGTTAATAAGACAAAAAACACAGCTTGTCATGCGGAGCTTGTGCAACTCCTCTGCATTTTACCCCTGACGCTTACAAAGCACTGACACTGGAGACTCCTTCTGTAAATATCATAAACATCTCCTTGAAGAAAACTTCACCACATCAGCAATTACACATTAATCCATTTATGTGGAGCTTCTGCAATACACATCCCAATGCATGAGCGGTTACTATAGAAACTATTCTTTATTCGAACGTGTGCGTTCGTATACGCCTGCATGCTAAACATGAGAACTGAACATCGGAATGGAAATAATGTTGTTTGGTTATTCATTTCAATTTCATTTCAGTTTAGAAATTGCTAGTTGAATCACATTTCCAAATGTATTAGAATAGTAATTTTTTTTGTCTTTTCTCTTTCTCTGTCCGTCATTCCTCAGGTTCCTCACCAGATGAGCGCTCTGACCTTCTATCGTTACGAACAGCCCGTTCTGGATTACTGCCAAGCCCATCAGCCGATGCGCCTCAACGTGAACTATGATTGCCCGCCTCAGGGCCTCGACGATCTAGCACCACGTGACAGGGGCACCATTCAGACCGTGGCTCTGCCAGCTGTTCCACCCTCCAGCTCACCTCCTACCCTGAGAACACCCATACAAGGCCCTGGCGTCCCTTACCCGGGCACGGAGCGCTCCGTAAAGTACCCGTCCATCGAGCGACCCACTAGCACCCTCACCTTCGGTCGCTAGCGCTCACGGATGCTAAAGCGAAAAATTCTTTTGGGATGCTAATGACTCTTTCCGGAGTTAGCGCCTTTGGGGAAGCTAACATTTTCAGAAGGAATTTCAATCCACAAACGGATTTAACTTAATGTGGATGGATTCTTCTTCTTGCGAACCACATTTTTTTTTTTTTTTCCCGAAAAAAGAGAGAAGGATCTATAAAAGAGCCAACCAAGGACTCACAACTCAGATGTTCAATACACACTCCATGCCAGTGAGCTCTATGTACAGGGAGATGGGATTTCATTTTTTTGTGGTTTTCTGTTGTCCTTTTTTTTTTTTTTTTCTTTTTTAAATTCTTCTTTTCAACACAAACGCTGCTCTTCTGAGTCCCGTTCAATGGAAAATTGAAACTCAATACAGCATGCGTGGTGCGTTAAATGGCACTTTAGTTGCTGTTCTGTGTCCTTTTCGTGCCAAACACGACGGGACGTTGCCTTTGAAAAGCTGATAATGGTGATTCACTCACGCTGTGTCGAGAATGAAACAGAATGTGCAATAAACAAGTTTTTTAGTGGTTAAAAAAAAAGGGGGGGGGGAACAGGTGCGAAGACAAAATATGGTCAACATGTATGAGAAGGAACGAAACAAATGAATGTTTACCAGCGCTCAAAGATGTCTAGCTGTTATTTTCAGTTACATTTCCAGACAGCGGTTATACACAGTGACGGTGATTGATCTTTGAAAAAGATCTGGATGTCCCCTTTGGATGTAATCCTTTCTGAGATTAGAAGAGGCTCTGCAGTATCTCTTAATACGATCATAACGTTTCCAGCGCAGGTTTCAGTGCATTCCTTCTGAGATGTGCACATGTACCAAAGATCAAATATTCTTTTGCATGTACAGTACAAACAGCATCAGTTCCCCTTGTGGTACCAAACCACCAAATCTGTAAGCTCAGCTACAAATTAAAGGCCAGAAATCGACACAGACGCAATAGACATACCCTCAGTTGTAGCTCAGATGTCAACCACTGAAGTTTAAAACATTGACACACAGAGAAATGACTTGTTTCAGTGCATCGCATCTAGCTAGTCAGCTGTGTGTATGTGTTTCTCCTGACTCTGGTAGCAGGTAGACGTTATCTTCTATCACAACTGCTCCAATTATCTGCTGGCCTTCTGTACAATGAGACAAAACTCTCTGCAGGGGTGAGAAAATAGGTTTGGGACAAAAGTGGGAAATAAACTTGACAATAGACTTGTGTGATATAGATTTTTTTTTTTGTTTCTGCTCACGATTTACCGGATAATGACAGGAGAACGAGAATTTCAGGTTTAAGGAGAGTACAGGAGGACGCAACAATATCATCAGCTGCTTGTTGGCAGTCACTGAACGGTGAAAACTCAGCTAACAGGTGATTCTTGCAGTCATTTGCAGTAACAGTATGAAAAAAAAAAAAATAACAGCGCATTTTCAATGTAATCCTTCTTGTCTAATGTCAACAGAGCGTTAGATTTTGGTCCACTTAAGTATAGCAAACTTTTTCAGTTTGTTGACTGAAGTTCAACATACACATGGATAGATTTTATTAATTAACCCTCCACAAATTCTCCATTTATTATTACAGAAAGCTGAGATGCGATGCAAGTCGCGTCTGAACAAATACGTGTCCGATGGCAAAAAAAAGTGGGCGGGGCCTAAAGGCAACACGGGTTAATATTAGCGGTCAAAACACCTCCGCAACTGTCAGTCATTCCAGACTCATATATCATTTTTATTGGGGTGTATTTTTGAGCGATAACTCGTTACTGGACATCGTTGAAGTTGTACAATAGTGCAGGAACAGATGAACCGTTCTATCACACAAGTCTACTGAGCATTGTGTGTTTTCTTTAAAAAAAAAAAGAGTCTAAAAAGCATGTCAATCTGTTGAAAAAAAAAAAATGCTTGGGTTTGGATTAGAACAAGGAGTACACTGACAGTGCGTGAGGTTCCCATTAGGTCTCATTAGTTTATATGGAGATAATATGGGAATAAACGGTTGCTTGCTGCGTGTTTAGCATTAACGACGGGGATCGATTGACCTTCTTGACGTTTTAAGATGTTTTAATAGATTTACATGTTCAGTATTTCAACGCTTTGCTATCAGAATGTCTCCTGAGTGCTGAGACATTGAATGTTTGCCCACTAGAAGCCATGTTTCCATCTACAGGAAGTCAATTCCCCATTGGCGCAGTATGGACCAGTGGTGATTTGCATTCATTTTTACTGGTAAATGGACTCCAAATCCAAGGAACATTGGGATTGTTGCCTGTAAACATGGATATTTTTATTTTTTGTCACCCCGTGTGCCTGTGTGTTTGGACTCAACACGATGAATGTGAATCTTGTACCTCACCATTGGTGGATTTTTTTTTTTTTTTTTTTTTTTTTGGGATTTTGTTTTTAATCCTACTCTCCTGCACCACACCAACTTTCTCGCATGTCGAAGTCAGAGGTGAATTCAAAACCTGTCCGACTTTTATTTGACCTCGACATGCTATGTAATTGGGAAGACGATGATTCAGCCTCGCTGCGAGAGACATGGAACCCTCGAGGCGATCAGTGACTCTGCACAATGTTTGCAGACGCTAATTAATTAACACACAGGACGTGTTTATCTTGTACATAGAGAGGAAAAAGTATCACATCGTTTGCTTCTTGATACACACACACACACATACACACACACACAGATGGTGAACAGTAGGTGTTGCTCTGCAGAGACTGATCTCAGAACAGCCGAGAGAGAAATCCTCACTAATATATCCACATTTTAAAGGTCGATATTTTTCTATCTGCTCTCATGACCTTTACATCTCATCGTGCTCATTAGTTTTCATAATCCGTCCTTTTGCTCGCCGAACGCGTGGAGCTTGACAGTGTAAAGATTTTACGGAACACTCCAGAAAAATAAGGTCTTGTCATTTTAACAATGTTCCACATGGTGTCCATGCTCCCTGGTTTCATTCCACTGTGGTATTTTCCTCCGACTCTCACAGTCAACGTCGGTTCAATCTCCTCTGCTGTGTTTTGCAATTTTGAAAAGTCCTGGCAATACACACGAAAAAAAATAAGAGATATAAAAAAACAAAAAAAAAAACAAAAAGAAAAAAAAATATCTACATGTACAATAAGAGTAGCTTGTGTTGTGTTCCGAAGCTTCATGTATGAATAATGAGCTGTTGATTTGATATTATTGTTAATGCTGTGGAAGTTTTACACACAACGCTCCAGTATCGCCCACCAGGAAGAGAAAAAAGAAGAAAAAAAAAAAACGTGAACACACCCTGACGATATTCTTGAGACGTCTCAGCAATCACACACAGGCTGTACACACCAGCGCAGAGTTCCAGCATTCCACAGGCCTGATTAGTACTGTTCACCGGGATGTGCATTATGGGAACGCAAAAGCAAAAAAAAAAAAAGCTTTGTTTGTTTGGCTGTGTTCCAAAAAGGACCCGGTAGGACTGGTGCTGTTCAACAGCTGCTTCTCAAATGGCATACTTTGTGAGTTCACACAGGGAAGCTTAAAGGGATGTAGCGCACCATTAGTCATGGTATAAAATCTGATATTCACCTGTACATGACTGAATGATAGCAGTTACCTTTAAAGCTTAAGAATTAATGATTCGTTTATGGCTAAAAATAGGACAAGTGGTTGTTTCGTTTTGCGATGCTTCATGTTCTTACCACTTTTGAGCAATTTAATGAGGCCCTGTTTACACCTGGCTTTAAAATGGGTTTAGGGTGATCAGGTCACGAGTGGACAGCCGAGACACATCACACCTGTGATGCCTGTAACATCATGTGTCTCCAAGGTGTCCAGATTTCATTACTGCCGATGTCACTTTTGCTAGAAGGTCAAAATGCCCGTGAACAGTTATGTTAAAACGCTAAACCTGTAACATACCTTCATTTTCTTCTCGAACTCCAACCACGTACATCAGCGCCCACATAGATTGGCACGCTGTCACAAGAACAGCCACCACCTCCAGCATTACTGAGGCATTTTCCTGTTATGTCCTTGTCTGGGACACATCAAAACGCATTAGGGTTTACATTACAAAAGATATGTGGTGAAATACGGCCCAGACCACATTGGCAAGTGGTTTAAATGAATGCGCCTTGATGGTTGTTTACACTTGTGTTCAGCGCTGTCCACTTGTGCTCAGATCACCCAAGATTTTAGTACCGAATGTAAACAAGGTCTGAGAGATATATTTTGACCTTGACGTGGCGAATAAGCGCATGTCTAAACATTCTGGGGTTTTTTGTTTGTTTGTTTTGTATTTTGGTCATTTCTTTTTTCTTTTGAACAACGCATGTCATCAGACCAGAGAGGGTAAATCAAATAAAAACCTATATTAATTACTCTCTCCTTTCTCAATGTGCCGCCTTCGGCTAAATAATTTACATAACTTTGCATAAAGTGATCGGCTGCAACCGAGGACCTGCTACAGAAGCCTTCATGTTTTAAAAAGTTGCTGAACTACACCTAGATTTATTCGTTCATGAAGTAATTGGTTTCTGCTTGTACGCATTCAGAGAACCGATCCAGTTCATGATCTGCTGGTTGATGACCACTTTGCAAATGAGGTTCTAAACATTTAAGATGATTTCGCTTTAAAATTCTCAGTCTAGTTTTGGTGAGCTTTAATAAAATCGTCAGCGCCACGTCATATTTCCATTTCTTTTAAGTGCCAAATTTCCCCTAAGACATGAGGCTCTACAGTTCCAGGTTTATAGTATATAGTGCAATGTACGCCATTTGAGACACGACTAATGACTAGGTATCAGGATAAGCAATTTGTTGAATTTTATTCCATTTTGTGCCTCGGCATTATTAAAGAGGATCGGAGGATACGACGCCTGTAGAGGTTGCACATATTCATGAGCTTACAAAGATACAGGATATCTATTTGCATCTTCATATTGTCTATGGAAGCTAGTACGATGAAGCCTTTTGTCTTTATTATCTTTGTCACATTGTGTTGGCTTGTTTTGTAGAAGAAGGCTCTTATGGAGACATTATATGGAGATGTTTTCCAACTTGTTCAGAGATCCAATCAAGCATGAAGTGTGTGTGTGTGTGTGTGTGTGTGTGTGTGTGTGTGGTTTGTTCTGCACCAGGGAATAGAAGCTTTTCAACCCATTTGTCCTTTGATCAACTCATTAGTGAACCAATGATTGAACCTTTGAGCTGATAGAAGATGCATGATGGGTATGGTTTTTCAATCGAGGACAAAGTGGATATGTAGGATAGCTTCTTGCTTAAGTAGACGACTTGTCCATTTAACCTAGAACACACAAATTAGACAGTGACAACCCTTGAATTTCTGAACTCTGTCCATTAAAGCATTGACTATGAGGATAAAGTGCATACGGTCAGGTTTAATTGTAAGGAATTTACATCTACACCGGATGAGGATATCAAAGTACAAGTCCTATCATTGTGGCATTCCAAAATTTATGATGCACCTGCATGTCATGTCAGTCCAACACCACACATCTTTTTTTTTTTATTATTTTCTTTCTTGCTCTTTTGTAGAGAGACACCAACCTTTTAGATGCTAAAAAAAATTGACTAAAAGCACAAAATGATTTATATTTCGACTGAAAATGTTACACTGCATCAAGTAAAGCATTTCCCTCTAAAATGTTATACTGTCCCTATTTAAAAGACAAGTTTGATCATTAACATGAGCAAATTCGATCCCGACACATTTTTAATGAAGTATTCGTTAATTAATTCTTTGCCATTTTAAAAAGCATACAATGATTTTTTTAACTTACATTTTTTATTTCCTTTTTGATCCTGCACTGTTTTTGCTTTTTGTTTTCAGCCATGACGTTTCATTTCGGCATATTAGTAAAACATCCCATACAATTGTTTCACGTGTGTTTATGATTGCATGTAGAAATAAAATAATAACCTTGACAGGGCATTTCAACATGATTTTGCCCTGCGATTCCACATGCGTGTGAACCGATCTTAATTTCGTACGTGAGAATTTTGACGATAAGTATTCGCGCTATCCTCTAGCTCTCTAGCTCACGGCTAATGAATTAGCCCTCTACCAGATCACATTCAGTGTCTTGTTGCTTTTATCATAAAAAAACATGATGCCTTTATTCCACATCATCATATCATCTTGGACTAAGAAATACAAAGCCCTAATACTGTGTGAACACACGTCTTCTACACACACTCTCCTTGTTTCACTCGATACCTATATGGTTCACTGAGCAAAGATGGAAATGCTTTTGAATTGAAAGTGACAGCCAGCAATTTATCCTCGGAGTCATTGGCTCATTTCAAATCCGATGTGCTCCAATATAGGGCCAAAACAACAAAAAATTGCATCAGCATTCACTTACTTATGAGCGGCATCTCCGCGTACGTGTGTAAGATATTCGAAGTTGATTCTAATTGATGCAAGCGCAATTGTTTAATAAAGAGCATATGTGAAACCTGACACTGAAAAATACATTTCAGTTCATAGATGTCAGTTTCCATGCTGCTGGATTTCATCTTAAACAGGAACTGTTGCCATGGTGAACTGGCACATTAATGACATTTTATTGATTGATTGATTGATTGATTGATTGAGTTTTGGAGCCTCGTTTATGCCATTAAACTTAGTATTAGTATTATAGTATTAGTAGTATACTAACATATACTGATTATTCAATTTTCATATCTCTAGAATTGGCTAATCATTTATCATGGTTTACATTAATATCACTATTCTGCATTATAAAACATTGCATTGCAAGCAACATTAAGGTTCCCTTAACTAATATTTTTTGCGAACCGCATCTTTAAAACTGAAAGCGGTATTTGCAGGAAAAAAAAAAAAAAAAAGTAGAAAATGTCAGGATTTTTCACCACGTCAAGGGTTTTTCCACGACATCAGCATGAACAAATGTTAAGTTTAGCATCAGTTAAACACAAACATGTTAACATTAATTACAGTTCCTTTACATGAGAACTAAATACACGAGCGTTGGCTAATGTTTATCCAATTCATGGCTAAATGAGCAAAAAAAAAAAAACCCAAACAAAAACAAATTACAGCATGTCTAATGATTTAAATGTTGATAAACTACTGAACTCTGGTCTGAAGGTATACATTTTTCCTGAATTTTGCAAGTTAACAACCAAACTTTCTGCAAACTGCCAAAACAAACAAACAAACAAACAAATAAAGGCTGCATTAAAAAGGAATTTCATGGTTTATTCGTGTTAACTAACTTTTAAGGAAAGCTTAATACGGTAATAAGTGGGTTGGTTTTTGTTTGTTTGTTTGTTTGTTTTCTGGTTGGTTGGTTTGTAGTTGCTTGGTTGTTTTTTGCGTTTTACTCTTTTTTCCCCCATCTTGTGTACTGAACACAAAACTGGCATTGCAATTGCAAGGCAGAGTGCATGAAAATGTAATATTTCTCCAAGACAGGAATAAATTAGAAAGCAGCTGCCTTCCAGCTGGAGTACTGATGCTATTTAAACCTTGTATACCGTGCATGCGATTTTGTGGGATGTTCCTTACGTATCATGTCTGACTCTTGATGTTGATGCTCCAAGTAATGGTTACACTATTTTTGTCCAGAAGGAATGGACAAAGCTGGAAATGCCCAGAGGTGTTTTCACTGACTCTCAGACTACAGTTGAACGTGTCAGGAAACATAGAAATGCTTACATATATGTAGGACAAAGAAAAAAAGAAAGAAATTAGCACCTCCTTATCTGTGGCTTGCACGTGGCAGAGTGGTGTTGGAGGCATGATTATGGACTGAGGGATGGAAATTTGGCACCAGTGTGTTCAGCAGTGTTACCATAGCTTCTTTCTTTTTTTCATTTTAATACCCAGAATTTCCAGGCTTATTGATTAAACCCATATATTGGACACTCCTGAGGTGATGGTAATATTTGGCTGAAGTGGTTCAAATTTCTGCAGAATACAGATGTTCTTCGCAATATTAAGTAACTATAACCTATAAATTAACTTTAGATTGCAGCAGAATGCAGCTACTTGCACAGCTTAATGGTCCACTACGGTAAATGTGCTGAATTATGTGCTTCATGCTGACTGTGAGTAATGGGTATCTGTCTACCGTTTGCTGTATATAGCCAGGAGGCAAGAGTCACATCAAGCCATCCAAAACCTTTCAAGCCATTTCTAATAAACTGGTGTTTTTTTTGTTTTTTTTTCCTTTTGCATTACCCAAAGTGCACATTTCAATGCTATATGAATACTGATGTATATGAAACAGGCAGTACAAAGTTCCAGTTTGAAGCTTTTCCCTGTGTGACGTCTATAGAAGAACAATACACATAAGATTTCTGGGTGAAATTATAAGCCCAGCTATAAACAAAAGTCAGAGATGCTATGGTGTTGGTGAACAGGCACAGGATGTGATAAATTAACTGGAGCTCAAACTAATGATTCATGCAAATTCCAGATCTCTGGTTCTAATTAATTTTTTCTCCACCCAATCAAGTTAAGGTAAGGGCAAAACAGGAGGAAAAGCAATATAGTTCCCCTTATAGATATTGTTCTCTGCTGCGCTCATTAATCTCTGTGAAAAATCATTTTCCTGGTTTTGTCTGGTCTGAGGTTGAGGAGATTTTTTCTTTCTCTGCAGGATGTAAATATGCACTACATCATTTTCAATCCTTCAACTTAGTTTGTTGTTGTTTTTGTCTTTTTTTGTCTGTTAACAGATCGGACACTTTTTTTTCCCCTACAAATACAAACTTCTGTCTCTTCTTTGAGTATATTATTGTCTGAAAGAAAACGTTTTGTAAAAATTTTGATGATGAAATCGGAAATAAAGTAATTTAAAGATCTAATGTATGAAAAGCACGGTCTAGGTTTCAGCTTATTTGGAACAAAATGACACACTTCCACGCATGGCTCTGCATTTATACCTGGTCATATGAAGGTCATCCCAGATTTCTCCAGTTACAGATTCCAACTCCTCCTGAGAGACCACTGGACATTCCGAAGCCAACTGTGAAATGATCTCTCCAGTGAATCATGAGTCAGCCCTGGGTCTCATCAAGTCTGAGAAGCCTGATACAGCTCTAGCAAAATTTAACCAGCCGCCCCAACCGCTTTGGAGGAACAACAGCTTTACACTGAGGCTCACCTGGAATAAGCTTTGCAACCCTGCAGAGAAGCCTTATTTCCACCACCAGTACTCATGGCCTTATTCTTTTGATCACTATCCACAGCATGTGGACATAGCTGAATTATAGGGATGTAGATTGCCCAGTAAACAGACAGCTTCATCCCCAATATAAGCTCCAGCTTCAAAGTGGTTTTAACACTGCTGATTAGATCCATTTGTCAATCCCAAGCTCTTGTTTTCCATTATTTCTGAATGACTTCCTTAGCTTCTTCTGGTCATAAAAACTTCATACTTTCTTAACCCTCTGTAAGACAGTGTTGCGCAGGAGCAGCATGGAATGTACATATCCACCATGGGGCTCACAAATATTTTATTTCACTGTATTTTGATAATGAGAATCAAGTGTAGTATCGTCCAAATCATTTCTTAGCCTTGGCTTCCATAGGGTTAACATACCTTACAATACCTTAGGTCCTCCTTGTCATACAAACTTTGCACATAAATTCTGACAAAAATCTATTTTAAGTATAGTCTAGCCAATGTAAAATCTGGTGAAGTCCCTCAAGTGTCAGTTTTTGAGACTTTTATTATCCAAACAATATGTGGCGCTATAAGCTGATATAATACGCTCTGGTCTTAGAAGTTGAAGAGCAGTTACGGAGGTAGTCCAGGCTTTTTTTTCCCTCTCTTTCTTTCATTCACAAACTCTAATACTCCCGTGCCCTGTTATAGAAGGACAGGGCAGAGAGAGCTGATCTCGAGCTGATCCTTCCAGTTCAATTGGCTCCCTGCGTGGATGGGTGAACACAAAGGCAACTGAAGAGAAACGGTGTGAAGATTATGGTGCAATGGCAGAACATACTACCTTATTACTCTCTTTAGTGTGCAGGCACAACTGAGAAAACTGCAGGGGGATAAACGGTGTCATTTCACCCTTAAGGGTAATACACCTCAGTAGGCCACCCATTTGGATCTGTGCCACTCAGATTTGCTTAGCCACTGTAGTCTAGGTTCCAATTTTATCTGTAGATAAGATAGTTCTGTATTTCCTGTATAAAAGGAGCATTTTGAATCATTTCTCTGAAATCTCATTTTGAGATTTGATTTGTAGGACAGGGCCCAAACTTCCTAACTCTTGACTTTTAAATGACACCGTAGGCCACCTTGGTATTTTTATGAAAAAAAAAAGGAAAGAGGCTAGAATAATGACTTTGACAGCACCAGTCTAACCTTTTGGGAACTTCTTTTTAATGTGCTCTGCTTGGCTGCAGATGCTCTGAGGCTTGAAACTCTCATAGGTCACCAGCCTCATACTTATTCTGAGGGTTTTCTCTTTGGCCTTTACAGCAGCATTGTGACTCTTCTCCTTTACAAACACTCAAACGTCTGGTGTGTGTGGAGCTAGGAGTTTACAACTGGCACTGCTATCTTCTCTGGAAGTTGATCCTGTGGACAAGTGCAAGATAGAAAGGCAAGTCCATGGTGGTGCAGTGGGTGTCATTGCCCTGGTTCATTCCTGAGCTTGGGTAACAGTCTTTATGGAGTTTTGTTTGTTCTTTCCATGTCTGGTTGAGTTTTCTCTGGGTTCTTTGGATTCCTCCTAGCAAAAACATGCTGGTAGGTGGATTGCCTATACTAAAAAGCCCCTGTAATAGACGTGATTGACTGCATTCTCACCACACACCCAGTATTCCCAGGATAAGCTCTGTAACTCTGATGCTGATCAGGATAAAGCACTTACTGAAGATGAATAAATGGAAGCACAACAGAAAGTGCTCATACTATGCAGTAATCTATACAAAGCAACATGGCACCTTTCTTCTTTGAGACCTGTATTTTCTCTAGATTGTGCTGCACGTTGGCGCGTGAGCGTGACACTCTAGCAGCAGGCCCTTTACTGCCATCCTCATCTTATTGAATCTACCACACAGAAGCATGGTTTGCACTTGTGAAATAGGAATTAGATCACAAGAAAAACTGCGATAATAAGCAGAGAGTGTTGTCATAGGTTCAGTACTGAGAGTACTGGGGAATTGGAAGTAAAGTATCCATTTGCAGTTTAAAAAACAAACATGATGAGGTTGAACTATGTAGAAGGTTCTACGCATTCAACAAGAGTTTATAGCATGTAATCTATACAAACACCACCCATCCATCCATCCATCCATTATCTATACTGCTCATCCATTAAGGGCAGCGGTATATCTGTTAAGGATCCAATCCCACCTGACTTTGAGCGAGAGACCGGGTACACCCTTGGCAGATCGTCAGTCTATCGCAGTGCTCTGTACAAGTACCTTTTTCCTCAAATAATATCACAGTGTAACATGATTACATAAATTAACATGATAAATTAAATACTACACAACAGCTTTGCCCAAGATCCCAGCAAAACTCTTAAAAATCCCAGGTTACCACCAACAGACACTTGACAGGTGTGAACAAAGTGTAAATTAGTAAACACCATCGACCTGCAGCACCTGATGAATCATTTCCTCTTTATAGCTTCCACATTTCACCTTAGCTATTACTGCCCAAAATATTTCACAAACTAATCATTTATTGAACGTATGACCTTGTTCACAATGGGGGATTTTGTGCTCTTGTACGTTCCTCTACATAAATGGATGGAATAAACAAATGATTGGATTATTACTCAGAAGTAGAATTGTCAAGCAAATGAACATATAAGTAAATAAAGCAAAACGATTTCAAATCAGGACCTTTTCTCATGGACAGCCTCTGTTTGGCTTTGTTCAAGTGAAACACTATGGTGTTCATGACCTAGAGGTGACTCTGTAACTCGGAAACTCCAAGTAGGAAAACATAATTTTATAAACTCATCATTCCACAAAAAATGTATGTGAATGAAATTTTGTGGAATGGGTACTGTATCACACAGTGTGAAAATGATATTTATTTGTATGACTGCGTAGGTGCCAAATTATGTCCCTTACATACCACATATATTGTGTAGGCCAACTATGAAGAATATGTTGTATACAGTATATAATAATGTCACATGGAGTATACAGTATACTGTGTAAGAAGCATGCTATTTTAAACATAGTCTTCATGTATTTGTTTTTTTTATGACTGTCTACTCTTGGGCTAGGTCCAAAACTCCATATTCGTTTACTACACATACTGGCCCAGTGTACACTGTGTACTGCACAGTACTCCTGACCCTACTATACAGTATAGTATGCAGGTATGGCAACTGCCATGTAGTGTACCAGACTAGCATGTAAATGAAAAATTTTTTTAAATAAATAAATAAATGCATGTGTCGTCACACCTACATTGCATAAGGGGGCTGATAGCGTTAAAACCCAGCTCCTGCTACTAGCAACAGCTAATTAGTGACCTTGCTAATCTTTCCTGTATAAATGCCATCAAGCTTAGCTAGCAAATATGCCATTAAGTTACTTTAGCAAGCAAGTTGGTTGGGCTATTTCTTCTGTTAAAAAATAAGGAAATGTATGAAAATACACCACAATATGCAATTTATTTGTTATTTATTTTACATTTGTATTCAGCGCTGGTGTCAAAGCCACATACACTGTCCACTATGTTTTTTGTAAATTTCGGGAACATGTAAATCCCAGCGTTGCATCATGGGATGCAGTAGCCGGCAAATGAGGTCTGGTGAACACTAAAGATTTTTTGGCAGTATATAATTCAGATAACAGTTGTGTACTGTAGAATTCTTTATTTTTCATGTCCTACATACTACTTATTACTTCCCATCAAGATCAGTATATGATCAGTGTCCAGTACAGAGTTTTGGAAACAGCATTGATTTCCCCAGCATATCCCTGTCCATGTCCACTGATCACTGCTTACACCTGTTTCCTGTTAGTGGTCTTGTTTGGACTCATTAGTCAGTGTATATATATGGCCTTGTTTAGTCTGAAGTGTTTCAGCTGTTCTCTGGTTTTGACTTTTCCCTGCATTAATGGCTCTACATCCCACTACATTGTATTCTCTTTCTTATCTTGTGTTGTATTTGTATTCTTGTATTCTCTTAGTCATTGTGTTGGCATCTTACACACATACTGGACATTCTGCACTACAGCAAAACGTTCTCACTCCATAAGACTTAATACCGACCTAACAAATCTCCAATGTCAAATATTAATCTAATCATGACGGAGCTTCTGAGTAAAGTGCGTATCTTATGACATCTGCCCTTTGATTCACAGAGGAGCCAAATGATACTTAATAACATAATAGTCTGCAATTTAAATATTTATGTCTTTTGATCTCATCAGAAAATGTTAGGGTAATATTCCAGTGTGGCAAAGAAACTAGAGGACAGGCTAAATATCAGATCATAGAGGTGTAAGGATACACCACCCCAACCCTCAATTTTCTTCACAATTTGGCAGCGATTTGGTCACAATTCCCACCCACTGGCCAGCTCTACCTGATCATGAGACAGCTATCAACTGGAGATGGTAAAGGCTAACACGTGCTTCTCTGGGACAATTTGAATCATTTTGAAATGCTGCTCATTTTGAAATGCTGCACAGGGCATCTTAACAATGTCAGAGGAAAGCACTATCTACTCTCTTCTGCATACATGAACCACAATTCTCTAGTCTGACTGTGACCCAGAAAGAATGGCCAATTTTGCAAGGTCTCTGTTTTTGTCAAACTCTGCCCCATGTGTGCAACTGTTCAAGAAACACATACATTAGGCCTACAGTTGTCTGTAAGGTCTTAAAAACATATAAAATCCTCACTACAGCCACAGGAGATTCCAGAAAGGTGAACACTCCATTTCACAGTTGTGCATGCAAACACTTCAAATTGTGTCCATGATCTTCCACCCACAGGGACAAAATCAACTTGAGCTTTTCTCAGTGTGTCAACTGAGGCCCAACCTCATGTTCTTGTTTTCAACAAAGACGGTTTGACTGAAAAAGTGCCACAAGACATTTTGGGAAATGCTTCGGAATGACTTTGTCAGGGTGACACGGGCTACCCCCCACCCCCACCCCCAAGAGACGTTGGTTTTGGAATCGAATGTCAACATGACATTGCTGCTGACAGACCTGAGGTCCTGGTGGTGGACACTGATGAATAGTCAATGTCAGGAGGCTTAGACAGAGAAAACACCACAAAAGTAACATACCCCAGCAATTTTTATCCCAAAATAAACCTTAACATAACAAAGAAAGACATTTAAATATTAGACTAATTCCATGGGGTGCACCATGTGTTTGCCTCTCAGCAGAAAGCCCTCAGTGCTTCTGAAGCTGTAGGAATTGAACCCAAGAAAAACGTTACACTAGATATCCCTCTATGCTTGTGTATCCTGGGTGTGAGCCAGGATGCAAATGGCTTTTTTGTGCGTACCTTGGAGATTTTGCTGTGGTTAATAATACAGGATTACACACTGCTTACCAATATGAGCTCTTACTGCAGTACATAATGGATTATTCCATCACTGTCAAACCTGCACAATAGAAGCTGAGGTGGAATCGGTCCCATTTCAGATAACCACAGACTGGGCCATTTGCTTCTTGTACTCTGTTTATTTCAGGATAATCCTAGCTCCAGATTTGTAAACAGGAGAAAATATGGAACTTTTCTTGGGGAAAATCCTCTTTTTGGATATACTGGGCTTTAAAACAGTAATTATTTATTACATTACATGGAGGACTTATTCTGACTCCATGTTTCCCTGAATGAGTCATACCAAAGCAGGGCTTGGAGATGATGAAGTTTAAGTTTGTTCATGAGGCAGAAGTAGCTCAGAAGATATGATGACTGAAAGGTTGCATAAAACTCTACTACTGAACCACTGAGGACAACATTTAAACCACAAGTGATCGTACTGACGAATGGCTCCTGCTTTGCATAATCTTTTAAGGTGAATTGTGGTTTGATGTATATTTATTTAATGATGATGTGAAACGAAAGAAGATACATGGTGCGCAAGGCAGGACCATGTACTCAGCTCTTATTTAATCATTTTTAAGCATTTCAGTCTAGAACTTATCCATGTCCATCACACCGTTGGACCTTTTGTCATGTTAGAAGCCAGCTGCAGGAGAGAATATGTACGAAATAAATGTAATCATCATGCAATTATATTTCTGTCATATCCTGACATAAATTATGTTCAGTCTGATGTTGTATTCTCTTCAGATGCTGAATGAATATGTGATAAGTAGTTCATTTAAAAAAATATAAAAAAGCTTTATAAGTCATTTAACGAATTGAGTTAAATTGTGGTTTAGAACAATACAACACTTAATGGAGCTGCGTAAATCTCTGGCTGAGTAAAGTCAACTCTAACCTCTGACCCCAACCTTCGACTATTTTGTTAAAAGCTTGAGCTGTCATGCTTGTCATACTTCTTGTACGCCAGTTGTATTTATGGATAGGTATGATTGAAAAATAAATAAACAAATAACTAAATACTGCCCAGTGTCTTACAGAACTGAAAAAAAAAATAGCCTTTATTAGTAAAACTCTGTGAAAAAAAACATCTATCTTACTGTATGGCTTGATGATATAGCCAAATGCATTCCAACCTCCTCACAATGTCTTTATTATCCAGGAATCATGGTCCAAATTCATGTTTATCAGAGCTACGGTAGCTTCTAAAAGTTTAAGTTTAAGGAGCACTCATTCACACATTTATCTTTTGCTACAACTTGTGGGCGGTAGTGGCAACAGATAGTGAGAAGGTCAGCCCAGACTTCAAGTTCCTCCTGGGGATCCTCAGACATTCCCAAGCCAACTGTGAGACATAATTTCTCCAGCAGGTCCTGGTTCTGCCCCAGGGTCTCAGTCCAGCCTGAAATGGCGATATGGAGCCATCTTGTGGGCTCACCACCTGTAAAATGAAGGGTGGGGGTTAGGTGGAACATCAGTCAGGCAGCAGGCAAGCGATGGAAAGTCTTACATAGCCTTGACCCTTTGCGATGTTAGGAGGCATGACTAAGAGCTTGAAAACTAGAATAGTTTGGAAATTAGAGCTAGGAAGGAGGATAGCTAGGAGAAGAGAGCATGGCTTGGAAATACGCTTTCTTGACAGCCAATGCTTTAAAAACTGCACACACACAGATAACAGGTGTTAACTTAAGGTGTGATAGTGGCTGCCTGACAGCCCAAGCATCATCAAGTGGGTTTCCTTCAGGCTTCTCCAGTTTCCTTCCACAGTGAATAACCATATATATAAAGATCTGTTAGCTTTTAGATACACCCGGGAAAGCTTTTTAAGTGTTTCACCAGTAATAGCAATATATACCGACCTGTTGAGGATACACCATGAAACTAATGAGAAGTTATAGGTCATAACCATAATCAAGAGCCATGGGTAGCAAAGAGAAGTGTAGTTGTAGCATTAAAACAGGAAGCAGGAAGGTTTACAGACTGAAGAATATTCGGAGACATTTATGAGGTTTAAATTGTACATGCTATGGGTTACCTCCTGGCTCCTTTGTAATTTAACATCGCAATAACGCATCCTATCATTAGCGCACCGGTAAATGATGCAATAAAAGTAATGCTGTTAAAATAACACAAATGCATCATAATGACATTTTCATAACCCAATTGAAATGCTTGTAATGAAGCTGAATTCCCAATTTATTGCATCGGAAATTCTTCCACTGATTTAGATCTAAAGCTTATCACCTTAATCGTGGCATTTCAGCGAGATATCCCACATATAAAAATTAGATTGTACCAGCAGTGTTATTAGTTTCTTGCTATGAAAATTACGTCTCCTGAAAACGTAAGCAATCAGCTGCTAAGTTCCTAACCTCAGTCATTAAAAGGAAGTACATGTTAATAATAATAACAATAAACGTTCATTATAATAAATGATACAGTTCATGCTAGTCCATTTCTATTTAAATTCCATTTGTTTTGAGGTGCCAGCCCAAGTCATTGGGATATAGACTGTTTTCTTTGCAACTTGTTAAACTAATGAATAGTTTGATCATTCAAATTAGATGATTCAGGTGTGTTAGAAGAGAAGAAAAACATTTCCCCAGAACTGGGACTGGGAAACACTGTTGTGTTGAACATGCCAAGATGCTAACACCTTAGGATAAATGTGCACTGTGTTGGGCTTGGCTCAAACAATTTAGGCCAGCTGGAATAATCATTCAGTCCAAATTGGGGTACTGATGAGAGCTCCAGAAATTACCGCACGGGATATTCAATACGTATCGCTAGATGGTGGAGTGGAACGTTCAAGCCTTGTTCCTTATGTTAGCTGTTGCTTTTGGAGGATAATAGACTGGCATTTAAACAGCATATTGATGAAAGTGAAGCCCCACATGACCAGCCAGTCGTAGACTAATCTGTCCACACAATAGCGCAGATTTGTCAAGACATATTGGTCATCAGCCACAGGGGTTTAATGATTGAAGGAGCAAAATTATCACCATTGTGGCTTGAGGATGACCATGGGGACACTGTTCCGACATGTTCCATTGGACATGGTCATCAATATGCAATATGGAGCGGAGTGTAGAGCATCCTGGATGTGCATCTCTCCTCTGAGAGGAATCAGTGTGGAGCATGGAGGAAATGTCTTTAAACACTCGACTGCTGTTATGCAAGATACTACATAAAAATAAACTCGAGCTTCGTTAATGACAGTACTTACTCGAGCATTTGTAGCCAATACTGATTACATTTTGTCATGTTTCGAAGCAAATAATGTAGCGTTTGTTCAACCGAATTCAAATGAACACTGTAGCAAGTTAACAATAACCTCTCTGGTTTATTGTGTAATTTTAAAGGACCTAATTTTTAATGTAAATGCAACATACATCACATTTCCTTACCACTTTTAATGGATCTTTTACGGCGGTCATCTTGTAGGTGTACAGTAAGAGATGATGGCTAATCTGTTTCCAAGCACAGTGTGGGTTGAGCTTCCTTTATAAAGGTTTATGACCACAACACATCGGTTAGCTGAATGTTTTGGATGGAGGCAGGGATTTTGATGGATTTAAAAATGTCAGTAACAATACTGTTGTCGCACATTCTTTCAGTCAGTGTGCATCACATTTCTCAAAGTGATGTCATTTTATTTTGGGTTTATGGCATGTCTTTTGATTCTGTTCTCTGCCCCGTCTTGTCGTTGGGGTTTTAACTGAATGTGTTCACCTGTTCTGGGTCTCGCCCTTAATTAGTCCATCAATACCTTGCTATTTCTTTGTCTTACTGCAAAATATTATCGTGCACCTGAATCATTGAGTCCAAACCTTGTTTCTTGGTTTTGACCATTCGCCCGTGCTTCGAACATCGATAATGATTTACCACATTGTGTTTATGCGCTAGCATCCTGCTTTCACTCACCACACATTACAACTATACAACGATACATATTTAACAGAACCACGCACACTACCATAATTGTGTCACTGCTATGCTGACAATAATCCAGACCTTTTTTTTTTTTTATTTATTCATTCCTGGGCAGAGCTGCAATGGATCCAGAGCCTATCCTGGGGACAATGGGTGTGAGGTTGGAATACTCCTTGGATGGAATGCCAGTCTGTCCCATGGTACCACATACACATTCAGATCCATTCACACTTAGAGGCAATTTAGTATAGCCAAGTCACCTACTGGCAGGTTTTTCGAGAGTTGGGAGGAAAGAACTGGAGAACCCATACAGGAGAAAATCACCACATAGACAGTAACTGAGCCCAGGATTGAACCAGGCACCCTGGAGTTATGAGCCACCAATGCTATACCACTATAGGCAGACCTAAAATACTAAAACTTATATACTTGACTTCACAACTTCATACTGAGATTTGGTAGGGAAGCAAATAAAATTCTGATCCTATGACCAGATTTGCTTGTTTGAGGACCAGAGCTACAAGACATGCTGTTTTCAAGTTCACGTGGATTTTATTGTCATTTCAACCATATACATGTGGTACAGTGTATAGTGAAACGAGACAACGTTTCTCCGGGACCAAGGTGCTACATAGAAGACAGCACAGAAGTACAAAAGGTGCACGTGTGCAACAGAAGACAACATAAAGTGCAAGTGTGCAAATGTGCAAACACTGCAGACATAACGAGGCAAGACAAGACACTGTCACGAGACAGTGCGGACATCACGAGACAAGACAGTGCAGGGCTAATCCAAATGTAATGTGCTAAATGTGCAAAATTGTAGAGATTTTCAGCCCTTGAACAGAAAATGTAAGTATTTACCAAACCCAGAAATGAAGAAGCATCACATTGTCATTTCTTTGTCTAATCTAGTCTTCAACTCAAAGAATCATCCGTGAGTCAAGTCACATCCAGCACAGCAACAGCCACAGACTTCATATCCCAGAATCCTTAGTCAGCCCGTGCGCTCAAATCACATCACCTGACGAGTCGCATTCAGTCCCGTGATAACTAATCATGTACACCTGTCTCTCATTCACAAACTCCTTGAAATTACCCACACACAGAGTCAGCAGTCTTGCCTGTGTGATACCAAATATTTGATTGCTGGCCATTATTTTGTTCTTTAACCCAAGTTAAGTATTGCGTATTGGTTAGTCTAGTGGAGTCTTGTCTAAAGATTACTGTCTGTCCCATGGGTTTCCTTTGGGTTTTCTGGTTTCCTTTCATTGTGAATGTGTGTATGTATGGTGCTCTAAGACAGACTGTTACTGATCTAGGCTCTGTATCCACCTGACCAGGAAAAAGAGGTGTGTACATGGATATATAATGTAGACTCAAAGAGGTAGCTACTTTCCCACATATAGTCTTAAATGCACCCTGCATCCAAAATGCTCTCATTTCCATGCATGAACTCAGTTGACATGCTTTTAGCGGTTTGCACTCTGCAGGCAGACTCAATTACTTGAGCAATGCTGGAGTTGGATTGGATTCTGCCTCAACTGTAAGTTGTTTAGCATAAAAGCATCAGGCAAAAGAATAACTGTATCTATTTCTCTAATGACAGAAAACTTTTTGAGGAAAAAAGGAGAGGAAAAAAAAAATCCCCCTGTAAAGGGAGACATCCATTGGAAAGCATAAAAATGAGAGCCAACTTTTGTTTTTACATCAAAGCTAAATGAAATAAAATATCAAAAAAGCAGATTGGATGCTTGTCTAACAACAATAGCAAAATATAGAAAATCTTTTTAAGAGATGAGGACAAGATGTACACTGTTGTTGGCATAAAAGAAATACTTGTGGGGGTAGAAAACAAGAACAGAGTCTTAATAGTTTGTGACTGGATTTAAAAATAAAATGGAAAATTGCAAAAAGAAACGGTTATTGCAAGCTACAGCACTTCATTGGAAAGAAAATACACCTTCAGAGAGATTCAAGTCGGTGTCCCAGGCCACGTAACATGCCTTAAGTTCATGATGGCAAAAATGGTGTATTGAAATCCATTTAGCACAGTTGTGTGCAGGTTGGGATGCGACCCATGCGTTTGTAATGCTGGACATATGTTTCCTGGATATTACAGAAGCATTCTGAAAATACAGAACGCCTCTCTGTAGCTCTGTGGTAATCTCACAACGTGTTGTTACTGGATGTAGACTTGCGTCTCTGTACCAGACATGTCTTTTAACATCATCTTTGTACTGAGTCATCTTTGTTAAACCCATCCCTGTCTGACACAAGCTAGCCTGTTAACTGTAGCCAGCGATGTAAAATACAGCACAGAAAACAAAATTTTCTCCTCTGTTTGCTTCTGGTGGATGTATTTTTAATACATACTATGCATTCCCAGGGTGGCGCAGTGGTTAGCACTGTTACCTCACAGCAACAAGGTTCTAGGTTTGAACCTGCCAGCCACCTAGGGTGTTTGTCTGTTCTCCCAATGTGCTCCAGTTTCCTCCCACAGGTCAAAGAGCAGGTCCCAGTAGGTCAAACCTCCAGTAGGTTAACTGGCTACTCTAAGTGTAAATGGTCGTCATTTGGGTTAGCCCTGTGATAGATTGGCGACCTGCCCAGGGTGTACCCTGCCTCTCACTCAAAGTCCGCTGAGCTCCAGCTTCCTCGCGATCCTGACCGCCCACTGACTTCTCACTATCTTCTACTGAGCTATAGAACAGACATGATAGCAACATAAATTTTTCTCTCTTTCTCGCTCTCTCTCTCTCTGTACAAATAATTTGATTTGAAAAGATGAGCACTTTGTTTTGTCAGAGGAGTTGGTCAGACGTAAGTCCTGGAGTTCTGCAGTGTTTAGCATTTAACACATCTGATTCAGCTCAAAAGATAATTACCAAATACATCAGGGGTTAAATTTAGCGCATTAGCAAGGGGAAGGTTTGTGTTCTGCACCACTGAGTTAGACTTGCTTGATTGTCTTTTCTTTTCCTGATAGGTTCACTAGATTGGGGTTTGTTTTCTACTTTGTTTTGGGTATATTGCTCACACACGAAAAGCCAATTTCCCATTTACCTCATTTTCCAAAGACATTTTCTGTTTTCATTGTTTTACCTCCCAAATAAAGCTTTTTAAAGTACAGATGAAGGAATAAAAAAGTTAATAAACACCCACGCACAGCATGTGGGCTTTATGTCTGGTCTGAGGGTTGGCTGTTATTCACAAAATGCAAATAAACACCACCACATTAAAGCCTGCACTATTTTGTCTACTAGTATGGCTATGTTTTATGTTCAGCCTCTTGATTTTCACCTGGATCTTAAAAATCGTGTGTCATTTTTATGTAGGCGTTCGTTAGGTTTTCATTCATTTCGGCTTGTTAGTGGAAAGCATTCAGACGTACAGGCCTGACGGGTTACTGGAGGTCTGTATTGAACTCATAGTGTTGCTAATGTGCCTAATGTTCTTCAGCACTAATTCAGACCTGAGTCATCAACATCTGCCCTCTTACAGAGACTTTTCATTCCTTTTCTTCTGTTCCGCTGTTAGACAGGAGGCCGGGATGTAATT
>JAQMYM010000009.1:19827344-19838420 GCA_030014255.1 Parauchenoglanis ngamensis
GCCCATAGGTGTGAATGCGAGCGTGTGTGGCTGTTTGTCTGTGTCGGCCCTGTGGTGAACTGGCGACCTGCCCAGGGTGTACCCCGCCTCTCGCCCGAAGATGCTGGGATTAGCTCCAGCTTCCCTGCGACCCAGACGGATAAAGCGGTATAGATAATGATGGATGGATGATATATTATAAATTCATGCAGTGGTGTGTTTTGCAATATGCATCCAATATGCAATTAGGCAATATGCATAATTTAATATTCAGCAGGTTGGAGTCTTGGTGGGTAATACATACACAATCCCTGGATGTCATTGGTACAACGGGAGAGACAGGCAGGATGCATGTGAACACTGAGCTTATTTACACAAAACAGGCTATAAAATCCAAAACAAGAGGCAGGCTCATAAATGTAAAACAGGCAGGGGTCAGGAAAGCAGCGAACAGCACAAACTAGGTGAATCCAAGAGACAAAATAAAAAAAAACAAGCAATATAAAAAACACCAGAAATGACATTAGAATTAAGCAATGGCTTGGTAGAGTTCGACACGTGAACATATAACGATACCTCAAGGGTTCGAATTCCTTGAATACTGTGTCTGTTATCAGTTAAAATGCAAAACAGCTGTGGATGACCATCAGGTGCAAGCTCCAGCCTGTGATGCGACATTAGAACTGAAATTTCGACATGTTGTCTACCGCTGCAAACCTAGAAGCAGCCTTTCAGCTACTCCAAGTGTGCAAGGTGTGAAGCGTATGCTAGGAAGGAGGAGGTGTCCATGATATTCATCTCAGTAACCGCCCCCTCTGGCTTATTATTTAGGGATCTACAGTTGAGACTGAAAGTTTACAGACATCACACAGCTCCACATATTTTATGTTGCATTTCCTGACTTAGGCAATTAGTTATTTCATAAGAGATCATTTCAATAATAATAGCTATAATGAAAGCTTTATTTCAGCTTTAATTTACTACATCAGCTTTTCAGTGGGTCAAAATTAACATACATTTAATATTCGGTTGCTTTGCCTATTATTAGCTTGAACTTTTTCACAACTTCCATTGTTGTTGTTTTAGGGTTCAGTAAGCCAAAGTCCCTTCATCCCTGGGAGTTAATTTCTGCCTCCATCCCGAAAAAATGCATTGTCTGTATGTTCCCAAGATTTCCATATTTCCATAAAATCATTTGTATAGATGCTTAGGGTACATTCGGGTGTTTGAAGCTTGCTCCTAAGGAGGAACTGGACTTGAGTAGATCCAACTGAGTTGCTTGGATTTTCCCACGGTACCAGTTGCAAGAAGGCACTGGTGCTTCCACTGATGCACTCCCGGTTAACTCCTAATTATGACAATTGGCCAAACAGAAGCTTCTAAAAATCATTAAAGCAATCTGTAGAATCTTCCAGACTGTTTAGAGACAGTCAATTTGGTGTATGTAAACGTTTTACCCACCGGAATTCTGATATAACGAATTACAGCTGAAATAAGTTTCTAAACAGTTGTTGTAAATTAACCTTTGATGTGAACAAAGTAGATGCTAATTGCATCTTTGCATACTTGACTTGCCAAAAGAAATATGTGGACACATGAACTGTGAGGAGTTTTAAAATCTTAAAATCTTAAACTTTTTGTAAAGCTGCTAAAAAGAAACATTTCCATGGCACTCTGATTGATTACTACTAAGTAGGTTACTCATTTCGGTATCAGTGAGTATCTAAGAACTTGGTTCTTGTTGGTCTAAAAAATGGTACCGAAGCATCCCAGGTTAAAACAGACCTAACTGGTTAATTAGGACAATCCACACAATTGTGTCATGAAGTACTTGAATATGACTAGTACTGCTAGATCGTTTTAGAATGGCATCATGACTGAGACAGAGACAGAAGGTCATTGATGACATTTGCCTTATGTGGTCCAAGAACAAATTATAATTTGCAGACTAATGCTGCTCCCTCCCTTTAATGAGCGCCTTAAGAAATGATGGATGGTGATAATCTGAGCAGCCGGCGGAGCACAACGGCCGCCTGTTCACCCACACAGACATGTTTAAACACACGGCAAGAGGAAGACAGGTGAAAACAGAGGTCCAAAAATAACTCTACTTGACTAATTACTTTAAAGGGAAAAAATAAAGGAAAATGGGTTAGCTTTGAGAAAGTAATCAGATGATAAACCTTAATGATGGTATATGTGTCATAAATCAGGGCAGCACGTTGTGGTCCGAGGTTGTGGTCTAAGGTCTAAGGTTGTGTCCAAAGACACAGTTTTGGTTTCTAGTGTCTTATTGACTAGTGACATGGAAGCAATTTGGGGTGAAATGTCATACGTTTTAGTCTTTTTATTGGTGCTCTTGGGAAATAGTATTCATGTTGGGAATGTAGTCTGGATTTTGTTGTTGGAGTCTTTTTAAATTTAAAAGGAAAGTGTGACATCATTGACACTGTCTAGGCAAACATCAGATAACTATAGAAAAAGCATTGTGCTCTCTCTCTCTCTTTCTCTCTCTATCTCTCTCTCCTGAGAATCCCATTCTGAGCTAAACCTTGAATAAACCCTTTACAAGTTGGGACTGAAGGATTAGGGGCTTTGCTCCATTTCTCCTAACTAAATGCAAATGGAGATTGAATCATGAGTTTGAGGGGGGATAAATCCTTTACCACGCTTTGCCGATATTGGACTGAATCATTCACATGACCATTGTAGATAGAAAATGTTATGCATTGTCTTTCATGCTTGCTTTGCGACATCCAACGCCACACCAGCTACCAAGGCTCCTGCTCCATCAACACTGTTTGTAAAAGTAGAAGGTATAAGGAGAACTCTGCTGGACCAGACAACATCCCAAGCCAGCACTAGTGAGTATACACATCACACATGCTCAGACCTAAGTATCAAAGTATACATGCTTCAAGTCAGCTACCATCATCATGCTTGTTCCAAAGACAACAATTTCAAGGTAGGACTACCAATCAGTGGCACTCACATTAATAATAATAATGAAGTGCCTTGAAAGGTTGGTCATGACACACATAAAAAAAACAACATTCTGGACATTCATAAATTTACGAACACACCAAACCATTCACCTTAATCTCTCTCATCTCACTGAAGACTACACATAAGAGCAATTGCCCAATTATCAAGGCCAGTTGGGCATCAAGGGTAAAGATGAAATTATAGGGTTTCCCCTCACCAATGACGGTTTGAATAGCCTCTTTGCAATTTCAGAGTGTAATTTGTGGCACTGACATTAGTAACTGACACAACTAAATGTTCCCACTCAATAAAACTGTGTTTATTGGTGATGCCACTACACAAGCCATTTTTTTTACCTTGATCTGAGACAAGAACTCAAACTTGCACACACTACAATTTCTCCCTTTGTCTCAGTTCCACTCCACAATTGTCACCACTCTCTCTCACTCAATAATAAATGGGAGAGAGTGATTTTACAGACTTGATTGTGGATAGCAACATGGTGGGAAGTAAGGCTTACGGGAAGTTGAATGCAAGTAGGCGTATGTACTGGTGTATCATGATTTTGCTGTGCATGCATGCATACATTTACTCTGGAATTCACACAAGTTTTATAAACGATGTTCCCTGTCTTGGAACACATTTACAATTAGATTTTGGTGGATGCTTTTCTCCAAAGTGACTTATAATTAAGCTGACCCAATGAGGGTTAAAGGCCATGCTCAAGAACCCAACAATGGCAGCTTGGCAGTGCAATAATTCAAACTACCAACCTTCCAATCAGTAGTCCAGCGATGTAATGCTGAGCCATTTTCATCAAAAAAGGCCAAGAGTTATTCTTTTCTGAAGCAGGCAAAGTGATCTAGGGCAGCATGATGGCTTCACAACTCTAGGGTCCCTGGTTTACTTGGGTCAGGCTTGGGTGGAGAGAAACTCCATTTCTGTTCAGTTTTGCATGTTCTCATTTCTTTCTGGTTTTCTTTGGTTTCCCACCACCCAAAAACACTGGTCTACACAAAAGTGCCCCACATTGTTAATGTGTATGTGCATTGATGTCTGGTAATGGACTGGTGTCCCATTCTCTGTCATGAACTCTTACTTTGTGACTGTGTTCAAAATGGAAAGCTATTGTTGTGTTTATGGGGAACTGGAAACTGGGAGCCAAACTCAAACTTGAAACAATCCAATTTGCACTAACATTTAACTTTAAAGATCTACGTTGGCCACTCTAAATTGTCTCTAGGTGTGAATGAGCACATGCGCTGTCTCTGAATGTTGTCCTGCAATGGACTGCCATCCCGTTCCAGGTTGTATTCATGCTTTGCACCCAGTTCTCCTGGAATGGACTCCGTATCCACCATGACCAGGGTCAGGGTACAGTTGCTCCCTACAGGATGGAGGCTCACTAGTGGTTGTTAAAAAATAATTTTATTTCCATTACTTCGGTCAGAGAGTAGAAAGCAAATTGTAAAATAAAATTATATATGTAGTAATGTGATGGGGAATGCAAAAAAAGTAAGTGTTCCATGTTTTGCCCTACATTGGGTATTAAAGCTACCAGAGTTGAGCTCTATTTTTCCCACAATCCATCAGACTCACCAACACGGCTACAATAATTGATGGTTTTGATTGCACATATTTTCACATGACATATGAATCGCCTAACTACTCAATAGCTGTAATAAAGAATATTTGGACACACGGCTAATACAAGAAACAATGTGATGACTATGATCGGGAGAATAATAGATTTCTTTCTTCAGACACAGATTTGTCTAAAATACACTGGATTTTAATTACTGTTTATTCTAGAGTTAAGTTTAGACTTTATATCAAAGCTAGTCATTCTCAAAACCTGGGACACCCTGTCTTGAATATTTTTATATGTTAAATTTATATTTACCTTGTCTAGCACACCTTCCTTACCTTCATGACAGGTTGGATAAATATGTTGAATCAGTTTTCAGGGTCCATAAATATTGCCTGTTCCTGATATTTCAACTAAATGCACGCCATCAATGAGATGCTAAGCTTAGTAAATTTCTGCACACCGATACACCTTGGAAAGTTGTTTCACTTTAGAAGTGCTAATTACTGCAAGTAATACGTTTTTTTTTTGTTTGTTTGTTTTTTTGATAACCGAGCTTTAGCTGAAGGCATTTTAAAAGCAATAAAATTTGAAAGTTCTTTTTTTTTGACATACAGTAACTTCGACTAATTTGTCCAGGAATGCTAGGAGGGCAAGAAACTGCATATTTAGCACTGCCTGTATGCCACATCAGCATTTTTTGGCTGAAGTATTGTATCACTTCAGGGAAGTATTGCATTTCTTTATGGGAGACAGAAGGTGAATAGCTCATTGTGAAAAAATAAAGTAACCATTGTCAGTATTCAGACGTACACACTGTTCCCGTACATACACACTGTTCTTGATCTAACAGCAGAACAACGGCCTACGGAGCAGGAGGCACACCATCACTAAACTTTAGCACCAGATGGCATGAATAAGTTCAGTTTGTGTAGGAGCAAGGGAAAAAAAAGAATGAGATAAAACACATTTCCTCCAAATGTTCGACTGATTTTATAAGAAAATTGGCAAAGCATCAGCAAAACAACTTGTTAATGTTTTCATTAGATACAGTTCAGTGACTATTCTGACAAGAATCAACAAGCTATTGTAATCAGAATTTTTGCCAAACATACAGTCCCGTTTTCCTGATTAACACACCCACATCAAATTTCCTGATAAATCAATTAAGCTCATAAGATCAGATAAGATCAGAAAGAACTGCAGAACTTATTATAAAAGTAAAAACAAGGCAAATAATGCAAACTTTTTTCAGAGTTATACCACAGTGCTGGTGCATTCTCAGATTTGATCAGAAGGTGTTGATTAATTTTCTATAAACAGCAGCTCTGACAGCCGTTCAGCTGCAAGCCACAGATTTATAGTAATGCGCCCGTTCTAAAACATTATAGTTTCTATAGTAACGGCGTTTGTGTAATCATTAATATGGTGAAGTTTTCAAAGAGAGACCGGTGAGAAAACAGCTGTTTATAGCTGTTATAGTGTAACGTGATAACAGAAACTAACTTTCCACAACTTTAAATGAAATTATAAATGGATAAAAAAGTAGGAACACAATCAACCGGTGGTAATGGATGATAACAGTAACGCCGCTTCATCACACCATTGTTGATTACTTTCCTATGACAGCATGCCTCCAAGTGTTTTATTCCTTAATTATCCCTTCACAGTGGTCTCATAGCTGGTTAGTGAGTTACCCAATAAGCACACTAACTAATTAGGGAGCGAGAGATTCATATTTCTTGATTCCTTTCCTGATTCTGAGCTCAGATCAGCTCATTTAGCGCCACGTTGGAGCATAGTGCCAGCCATGAACAGCAGGTCATGCTATGCTGCAGTGAAATCTCAGTATGAAGCCTTAATTGTAGTCTTGCATGCTTAGTCATGATCACCACAAGCTGGAATCACCCCCTGCCAAGTATTTCAATGAGTTGCCTTTTATTGTTCAGCTTCTGTCTCTCTTTTTCTCTTTCTCCCTCTCTTTAATTCTAATGTAGTCATACAAACAGAAGTTTTTCTCCTTGAATTTTGATGCTAACACTGCAGCATGTTTTTTCTTTTATTTTTACCTTCCCAGTGAAATGGCTTGTGAGCCACGATTTGATTCTATATGTTGACGCATTTCATTTTGAAACAGGAAGTCAGCGTGACAGTTCTTTCAAGTGCTTTTTTCCCCCCAGCATTTCCAGGATATCTCACACAGTCTGTCCACTTTTACCAGGATGATATCCTAGACTGCATGCAAAGTTTTTAGAGTTATTCCATATATGTTTGAGCTGAGGATGAGCAGCAGCGGCATTGATAGTGACAGAAAGCTGCAAGGTTGTCACCCTGAGACATCTGATGCGTTGGATAAGATTATATTGCTCTTACTGATAGAGACAGTGTAAAGATGAAATTCTCCATCAGCCTGAGATAGCGACATTCAGGCATAGAATAGCAGCCGGTTTTTTAAAACACTCTTCCAAAAAGTCACATAACCACCATGTCATGAATTTCCCCCTCGCACCGAGTGCAGTGCTGACTCCACAGCTCACTGCGCTACAACGCTCACTTCCACATTGACTCTGTTTATGCTAACACCCTCTTGTTTCCTGTGTTTAGTGTGAAGCAAACTCTCTGTGTCCTGTTCCAGTCACTGCCTCCACCCAAGAGCTCCCTCCAGAGGCTGACAGGGCAGCCTCCACCCAAGAGCTCCCTCCAGAGGCTGACAGGGCAGCCTCCACCCAAGAGCTCCCTCCAGAGGCTGACAGGGTAGCCTCCACCCAAGAGCTCCCTCCAGAGGCTGACAGGGCAGCCTCCACCCAAGAGCTCTCTCCAGAGGCTGACAAATCAGTCCTATTGTGTCATGATTACGCTCACCTGTTTTCAGCATTGCCCTGATTATTTTGTTTATTTAAATGCTCCTGTTTCTTGTGTTTAGCATAAAGCATACGCTCTGTGTCCCTTTCCAATCATTGCCGTACTTTTTGTTCCCAATGTTGTTCCATGTTTTTTACTTTCTTTTTCTTTTGGTTTTTTTGTTTTTTCTTGTTCTTGTTCTTATCCAGAATGGCATGACCTTGGCCTGTTCCTTGACTTTGTTTCTATCTTATGATTTGGATCTGTTTGCAAGACTTTTTAATAAATTCTTTTAACCTGCATATGCATCTGCCTCCAATTCCTGACACACCAACTCTCACAAACTCCACTTTCTGTCAAATCTTTCTGCCATGGTTGTAAAACAGAACAATGTGAAAAAATTCACACTCATGGACCATGTTCACTGTGTGGAATTATTTCAATTTCTGTTGCTTTCTCTCTTGCTTAAAATCTGTTATTATTTTTGAGTGTATTCTGCATATATGTATATATATATATATATATATATATATATATATATATATATAACCTAAAAACATGTTATATATATTGGGTAGGCTTTCAGTTAGACAGGAATGGAGTCAAGTTGTGTGCCAAGGCTGAAACAGAACTCAGATTACACTCCCGTATTTTTCTGTAGAACGTCTGCAAATAAAGTTAATATACTGTGACGATCCTGTTTCCAGATTAATCCTTCCACCATTTATATTTGACTGATGTGTTATTCTGGTGTAAAAGACAACAACTGTTAACAAGCTGCTACTGTAGACAAGACACGCCCCTAGAGGCAGGACATCCACATTCTGGAAAGCATTTAATTGGATAAACACAACACGAGTACAGGACGATTCATCAAAAAAGCTGTTTTTCCCTGAAGTGACAAAGTATAAAATGTAAACAAGAATATCTCCAAATCTATTTTTTGTGTTCATTCTTACGGAAGTGTACTACAGTCACCCACCGATGTTTTCCTTCTTTGTCTTTTTTTAAAGAGCATTAAGGGGGTATTGTTTTAGTTTAAGGTCAGAAAAAAGTCTGAAATAGCTTCAGAAGTCCAAATGGATGACATGAATGCGCTTATTAAGCTATATTTCAGAATTGGGTTTAATAATAAGGAGCTTCTTTGTCTGTTGGCACATAATCACCACATCATAGTCAGTATTCGTACTCATGAGTTGTCACGAAATGCATTTACGCCAAAGGAAAAATCATTTAGATTTAAGACAGGTCGCCTAATATCATATTTAGTTTGTCCAGAAGGAGCTAACAAGAAATGTCCAATTGCAAGGCTATCGCTGGATGCATCTTCATGCCCTTCAGAGGGGATTGGTTGTGCAACGAGACGTGATATGGAAGTGATCAAGCTAATTGACCCTCAAGGTGTGGAGTTGCTACAGGTACATCATCTGCGGCGACAGCAGTACTCTGCGCGAGGTCCTAATACACTCTGCACATGGACTCGTATGACAATGGAGCAAGTTATTTCTACCTTTTTTTTTTTTTCGAAATGATTTCTGATTTTTTTTCACTAATATTTTGACTTTAAACTCAGAAACTACCCCCTTTCTAGATATACCATCATACAGGTGACCATTAAACTTACGGACAGATACAAGAAGCTCTGAAGCACCAAATCTGATTTCTGATGCATTTTCCGGTTCTTAAATACCTGATGACTGACTCCCTCCAAGTTCTCTTGGTACTTTTAAAGAGAATAAACTGCATTGACCTATACTTATTGTTAGTTCTAAAAATGGGTCACGATTTCCTCAGGAAGATCCATTACACAGTTGATTCCTGGACTTCTGAAAATGACTCTTTAAAACAGTTTTAGAAGTCTATAAGACTTTAGTGAAAGTTAGGTTAAAAGAATTATGTTATAAATAATACAGACACTGCAGCAGCACAATCAAACACCATAA
Organism: Parauchenoglanis ngamensis; assembly: GCA_030014255.1. Taxonomy (NCBI): domain Eukaryota; kingdom Metazoa; phylum Chordata; class Actinopteri; order Siluriformes; family Auchenoglanididae; genus Parauchenoglanis; species Parauchenoglanis ngamensis. The sequence goes on from JAQMYM010000009.1 coordinate 19,836,681, forward strand.
GCATGCTTAAATCTGAGTGAAGGACATGTCAGTCACCGTGAACTCGATGACATGAGTTGGTGTGGAGTTTTTTATGTACATAATGTGCTGCTTAGCCCTTTGACACCACAAATATGAAGCCAAACATTGTTCTGGATCAGGAGGTGACCTCTGCGTGGGAGTCATATGAGAAACCTTGGTGAGGTTATGCACCAGTTGATGAGCAGCATTTAAATGCTCTATAGAGCAGACAGCATAGAATAACATAGCATGTAAGGATAGATAAGTACACCAGGAGGAGCAGTATTGAAGTTTGGAAATTAATAAAGCTTGAGGAGGTCAATTCGAGCCTGGAAAGTCTGCAAAGAAATCTGATGGATGTGTTGAGTAAAAAGTTTTAGCTGTGTGTGCAGGATGTAGGTGTAGAATATAAATAGCTGAGGTTAAAGGGGAAACTGAAGACTTAATGAGCCAAGACGCAGCCATGGAGCGGTGGTTTTTTTTGGTGATTTTTGTATTCCACTACCAGGACATTGCTGGATTAAATTTGTGAAATATATAAGGATTTAAAAAAATAAATAAAAAATAAGCTCACACACAAGAGAATGTGTTCTTATAGGAAAATAATCAATAATGCCACCTTAAAATTGATTATTTTCCTATATCGTGTTTCATTCATGTTGAATTTGCAAACATGTCCTATGTTTTGCCGTGCAAATCAATTTAATGTTGCAAAATGTCCAGGAAAACGAGCTATTTCCTGTTCTCTAGCTATAAATGCCGTTTCCCTCATCAGCCTTTGTTTTTATTTCTCTTGAGGTACAATAAAATGTAGAACAACTGATCGATGAAATGTAATCTGTAAAAATAATTCTGTTACCTTTTATCACAATAAAATATGTTCTGATCTCGATATGTTCTGAGTTTTGCTGTTTTGACCAAACAAATAATGTTCTTGAGATTGCAAGAACATTTCTCAGATATCCGAGCAGAAAAACAATAATGCTTGGACTTTCTGGAGTTCTGTGAGCATGAATTTTAGTCACTATGTTTTAAGCCATCCTTTGGTCCATGTGTGCAACCTTCGCATGTGTTACTTTATGGGTTTTTCTTTATATCCTGTGGTAAGCTTCAGGGGACAATGTGAACGTGCAAACCAAACAAACTACAAAGAAGAGTAAAACCTCCAAAGGGGAAATTTATCCATGCTGAAGGTTGAGGTGGAGAGTGAAAAGTGAGGATTTGATGAAGTGAATCAGTTGGGAAAGAGAGCGCTAGTGTGAAAGAGGATGGCGGCTACGCGTCGAGTGTCGCTGCAATTATATCCCTCTTCCTGAGGCTTCCCAGTGGAGGCCGAGATTGCAAATGAATGATGGTCCAGTGACGAACTCATGATATGGAAAAGAATGTTCTGTTTTGCTTCTACATCACCAGATTCTTCCATTTGGTCCATTTCTTCCTGTCATGGATCCCCTTTGCATCGCATTTCCCATTGGTTTCTGTCTCATCCTGCTTCCATATCTTGACTGATTTGTCTCTTTCTTCCTGCACACTTTTGTAAAGTCTTGATTATTGTTATTTTGAGTCTCTGAGACATGTGTTCCACTTTCTTTTGTTTATTTGGTTTATGATTTTGGATATGCTGATGATAACCTTCTTTGGTGGAAATCTTCTTTTATTTTCACATCCATCCATTATCTAGAGCGCTTTATCCGTCTGGGTCGCGGGGAAGCTGGAGCCAATCCCAGCATCTTGGGGCGA
>JAQMYM010000009.1:19884360-19897038 GCA_030014255.1 Parauchenoglanis ngamensis
CCGGGGATCGAACCCAGGACCTTCTTGCTGTGAGGCGACAGTGCTAACCACCGCACCACCGTGCCTCCATGCTAAGAACTTTAAGAGCTAAATACACTGATCAGCCATAACACTAAAACCACTGACCGCTCAAGTGAATAGCATTACAATGACACCTGTCAAGGGGTGGGATATATTAAGCAGCAAGTGAACAGTCAGTTCTTGAAGTTGATGTGTTGGAAGCAGGAAAAATGGGCAAGTGTAAGGATCTGAGAGACTTTGACAAGGGCCAAGCTGTCATAACTAGACAACTGGGTCAGAGGATCTCCAAAACATCTGGTCTTGTCCTATCTGTTCTGATCCCACATAAAAGCTACTGTAGCACAAACTGCAGAAAAGGTTCATGCTGGCTATGATAGAAAGGTGTCAGAACACACAGATAACCGCAGCTTGCTGTGTAGCTGCAGACCAGTCAGAGTGCCCATGCTGACCCCTGTGCACTGCCGAAAGCACCTACAATGGGCACGTCAGCATCAGAACTGGACCATGGAGCAATGGAAGAAGGTGGCCTGGACTGGTGAATCACATTTTCTTTTTCATCAGGTTGTCGGCCGGGTGCGTGTGGTTTGCTAACCTGGGGAAGAGATGGCACCAGGATGCACTCTGGGAAGAAGGCAAGTCGGCTGAGGCAGTGTGATGCTCTGGACAATGTTCTGCTGGGAAACTTTGGGGCCTGGCATTCATGCGGATGTTACTTTGACACGTACCACCTACCTAAACATTGTGACCAAGTACATCCCATCATGCCAACGGTATTTCCTAATGGCAGTGGCGTCTTTCAGCAGGATAATGCGTAACATTGTTCAGGAATGGTTTGAGGAACATGACGAGGTGTTGACTTGGCCACCCAATTCCCCAGATCTCAGTATGAAGGTTTTCCCATTTTCAGGAGTGAGTCATTTCAGCAGCAAAGGCCATCTCTGTTAAAGTTAGTAGTCATCACCATGGCAACAATGAAGTGAGGAAACTAATTAAGAACGAAGCACATCCAAACTTTTCAACCCCGTGGATTGAATGTTAGGGTTCATGCATTTACCTTTTCACCTCATCCAGTTTTCTGAATCAGTTTGCTTTCACAGATGATGAAGGACACTGGTCCAAATGTCTACACATTTATTTTATTTTTATTTATTTATTTATTTATTTTTACAAAACTGGAAAATGCCCAAATTTCCAGAACAAAGCCCTTTAAAGATTGTGGCTTTCCTGACTTCTCGCTGCGCTGCTGCATTTTAATACCACATCGCAGCATGGAGGAAGCCTGAAGAAAGTTAAAAGGAGAATAAAACTACAGCAGAGAAACTAGTGACAAGTCTTCCCGGCATTCATCTCTGCCTCAGGGCTGGTGAGACATGTTCACCTAAAAGTACAAAAAAACAGCTTCAAAAGCATATTTAATTCTAGAGTTCGTGATCCGATGTTTTTGCATGATTATGTGAGTAATATGTGAGCATGTGGAAAATGTGTGAAATTGCATTTCAGCATGTGAAGCTGCACTGATGCACATGTAAAATTCATGCAAATAATATGTGAGATATAAAATCACAAGGGAAAAAAAATCTCATGTGAAAATAAATTAATCGTGTACAAACAAATGACACAAAATGAATCATAAATGCGTGCGAAAATCATGTGAAAATAAATGAATCATGATTTTCAAATGAAAATCACATATAAAATTAAACAAATGATGCAAATCACGTGAAAAAAATCAAATATTTGTAAGACGAAATCAGATATGAAAAATGAATACTGTGTTAAAGAATCAGATGTGAAAATAAACCATTTGGTATAAAAAGACAAATTCATGCAAATATAAATGAATTATGTGTGACTCACATCAAATAAAACAATTAATTAATTGGAAATAAATTAATTAACCATTTGGTTGAAAAATTACAAAATATATTGGAAATAAATGAGACATGTAAAGGAAATATGAGAATAAAAACACATCCACTATGTGTGAAAATGTTTGAAGGATAATATAAAATGTGTCTAAAAACACATACATGTACAGTTTGTGATCTTTCTGTAAAACAAATGCATTTCCCAGAATCCTCGGCCATACAATGAACTACAAATACAGTCATGTGACTTGTCACATGATCTAGTACCTCACTCTAATGCCCTGGATCTCTAAAGACAATCACCTGTTCACAGTCAGCACACACGTCATAAATTTGCAACTCAGTGGCTCTTTGCAAAGTCTTGCTTCTGGCGTTGTGTTAATAATGTTGCACTTGTTTGTAAAGAGGCTTTCTTTTTTATTATTTATTTATTTAAATTTTTCCTAGCAAGGCAAGTCTGATTTTTTTTATCTGATAATCTTGGTGGAGAAAACAAAAGTTAATAAAACAGTGGATAAGAAAATTCTTTTCGTTTTTGAAATGCCACGTTCTTCCTCATTCAAAGAGCATACTGTTCCCTTTCGGTCTGAAAGTAGCCTGTAGCAAGAGAAACCCATCAGTCTCTTTCCTGTGCTTAATAAGACGTGTTGAAATAACTTTTTCTATTTGCTGAAAGTGGAGTAATGCAGTTCATTAGAAACTCTTACAGGTGTGCAGAAAGAGAAATAACTGCTGGAGTAGGTTGCTTTGCTGACAAGTACACTCAAGAGCTAGACAATGGGGGGGAAAAACCGACTTCATTTACTTGAAAACACATTTTTGGGGTGTGTGTGTTTAAATGGAACATGGTGAATGCGATATGAAGGCTAATTAAAACTTTTCGGAATCAGGAATCAAGCCAAGTGGGCATTTTTTATTGCCATTGCTCTACACAGCTTGCATACAATAGAACCAAATGATTCTCCAGGACAATCGTGCATTACAACAATACAGCAGAAGTGCAAATGCATAACCGTCTGAGACAAACGTGAGTCTATATATAGCCAGGACAACAGAGCAGTGTTGTGTGGGAAAGCTAGTGCAGTGTTTTTCTATATTATTGTGTAGTGTAGCAGCAATATTGAAGATGTCGGCGGAAAGAAAGAGTCGATATAAAGTAAAGTGTCGACTGAAGCACTGTAATGTGCATCTGTACAGTGGTGTCGCTACAGTCATAAAGGGTTAGCGGGTTGACTAGCTCAGGTGATTGCTGGGGGCAGTAATGTGTTGGGTATTCTGGCTGCCTCGGGGAAGGGGTTGTTCTGAAGTCTGGTGGTGGCAGCAGGGATGCTTTATCACATTCTATCCTATCAGATGGTGGCAGGATGAATAGTCTATGAGTGATGGGAGGGGTTGTCCACATGAGCATTAGTGAGGTCAGGTACTGATGATGATCGTGAAGACGTGGGGTACAGTCAGTGTTCCGGTTCATTCCACAGGGCTGAGATCAGGGCTCTGTTTAGACCACTCAAGTTCTTCTACTCCAACCTTCACGGCGCTCACAGCGGTATGGTCATGCTGGAACAAGTTTGGGGCTTTGTTCGGCTCACTGAAGGTGAAGGGAAAGCTTAATGCGGCATACAAAGACATTCTAGACAATTGTGTGTTTCCAGATTTCTGGCAAGAGTTTGGGGAAGAAGCACATATGAGTGTGATGGTCAGGTGTCCACAAACTTTTGGCAATATAGTGTACTGTATGTGTTCCTGACCAGCAGGCTTGGCTTTCCAGAGACCTGATTTGGGATGATTGTGTTAAATGCTAAACCAAAGTCTGTGAATATCATCCACAGTTTTTTGTCCAGGTTGGTCAGAGACATCTGGATGGCATGTAGAAATATTCCAGCACAAATCCACCGTATAACTCTTCTGCTAGCATGACACTATATAATCATACCGAGAGAAAATAAAGAGTCTAAAGAAACTTTTTTTTTTTTTTTTTTACCTTTTATTGACTCATATATTTTACATCTGAAGTGAGGACACCATGAACCACTGGGCATCAACTTGCTGATGTATTAAAGCAGAAATTAAAGCAATGCTCCATAGGGTGCAATACCCAGGGTAAACAGTAGGGGCAGTAAAGCTCCACGTGACACTGCATCTGCTACTGACTAAACAAAGTAGCATTGTGTCTCAAATTGAATAGTTGTGTACAATATTAGACACTTGGGTCCAGACTTGAGTACTACGACTAACCGACATTAGCACTAACGCGAATTTCAAAATGTCTTCAACTCACAAACCATCAACTGTCAAAGGAATGCACTCCATTACAGTTTTCTTAATAATTATAAATACAGAAAAATGTATACACACTTCAGGAAAAGAAAAATCTGTATAAATATTTTAATACTAAATTTATTAAGACATCATGAGATCAATACAAGTTACCTTTGGCCTCTACAATTACAAGAGGCGCTCAAAGTGGTGGCCGTAACTTCCAGACATTTCTGTGTAGAAATGTTCCTGAAGTGTGTATAACATTTTTTTTGGCTGACTCTGTATATACTTTGAAATGTAACGTTTTCAGCTTGAGATGCAGCTCATGACAACAATCACAACAACAGAGAAAAGTATCAAAAGCTCATCAGTGCGACCGGCCAGAAACAGCTTTTGCTTCTAATGGATGTAAGGCGAGTATGTGAACTCGTGCTCATGATGCCACTGCTTCTGCATGTGCACGCAGAATCATGTATCAAGTGTGACGCAGGTCTAAGTCTCTATTCCTGAACATACAGGATCTAGTTAACTATCTCACCAACCATTATTACATTAGTTTAGTTATTGTTGGTCAGTCTGGATCGTTTCTGAGTGATCAGGAATGGGACCCTGGATAACACCCTGTATATAGTCTGCTAACTAAAGACGGGAGGATTAGTTAAATACACCTCCATTTTCAACCAATTAGCCCACCAGCGCCTGAGGCACAGAACTGTTGAGAGTTGAGGGCCTCCATCTTATCTACTCTCATCCATAATCTCTTTCTAAGAGCTGTGACACGTACATGTAACTACACTAAAGTACAAATCAACTCGTATACTCTCCTTGAGAAATTTTGCATGTTCAGTGGTTTTCTCTGGTCTAGTTTTAGTTCCTAGAGCATGATAAATGATCACTTCTGGCTTTCTTTCTGTTTTTTCTTCTACTTTCCACACTCTTGTCCTGGCACCTGCTTTATGACTATGATTTTGCCTTCTTCTACTGACTCTGCTTGTTCCAGGAGTCCTCCATCTGGCCTCTAATAACTTTTCATACTGGGGACCAGATGGACGGAATAATATAGTTATATTGGCCACAGGTTATCTGTGTTAATAAAACTAAAGAGATAAACATAAAGCTTGCGAGACTGTACAATCACATCAATTTTATGTTGAAGCAAATATTCAGAGTTGGTGACTTAAGATTATGCAAAAATGTCCTGCATGTACTTGCTTTCAAGGTTGCCAGGTTTTTCCTGATTAGACAGGGTTTCATGTCGTGTCTAGACCACCACCTTTAAACACAAGCACTTGCCATTAATCCTGAAAGAAAAAAAAACAAAACAGGAATAGATAGTACAGGCTGAAGAAGGAAATGTTATGTAATATAAAAAGCAAGAGGTAATTTACAAATTTAAACTACGGCCACTAAAACACAAGTTACTCAGGCATTCCAGATCATTAAATAAATTTAAAAAAAATTGAAGTGTCTTGTTTAATTGAGAAATTGGTTGCGAAGTGTTATAAAAATGCGATCTCGGAGAAAAAGAAAAACAGTATGCCATCATAGGAAAATAATCAACGTCAGGGTAGTAACTGTACCTCTGCTCCTCCACACCGACCTGTTGTTTATTATTTTCCTATATCAGCACTTCCTCAAGTGTTTTATTCCTTACTTAATTGGCCTCTAAGAGTGCCAAGCACTAGTTTTGTATGCTACATGAGCCAATTTGGCAGGATTTTCTCATTAATGATCAAGGATGGAGCTCGGACCGAGACGTAGATCTGGATGAGAATTTGGCTTCTTTCTGGGGGATAAAAACAGTTTGCAAGTTTTGTATTTCTTTTCTGTAACAGTATTTGGTTTGGAGAAAATATCATTGATCTGTTATATAAAATACAGAGTGTGTGACTCTGTACTTTGAGTTTCACTATATATGTGTTTGTGAATGTAAGAAAAACTTTGAATGTCTAAAGTTCATGTGTAAACATACAATATTGAAGGAGAACCAGAGCTGACAGGATGTAAACACCAAGCCTTTATTAAGATATAGCAAAAACTGAAGGTCAAAGTGAAATGGAAAGCTTAAAGGACAGACTTGTTAATGTACAGTACATTATATGCTCAAAAGTGTATGGACACCTGACAATAACACCCCTACAAACTGTTGCCACAAAATTGGAAGCACACAATTGTCTATAATGTCTTTGGATGCTTTATCATTACAGTTTCCCTTCACAGGAAGTCAAACCTGCCCCAGCATGACGACGCCCCTGTGCACAAAGCAGCTCCATGAAGCTGGTGTTCAGGTTAAGGTTGGAGTGGAAGAACTGGAGTGTCCTGCACAGAGCCCTTACCTCAACCCCACTGAACACCTTTGGGATGAACTGGAACTGGAGCCTCCTCAACATCAGCACCTGACCTCACTGAAGCCCTTGTAGCTGAACGAACACAAATCCCCACAGCCTCGCTCCGACATCTAGTGGGAAGCCGAACAGAAGTGCATTATAACAGCGAAGAGGAATAAATCTGGACTTTGATGTTCATCTAGATGTGATGGTCAAGGGTACACAAACTTTTGCAGAGTAGGTTTATATATCAACCATATCTCATTAGAAACAGAACTAGACAGTAGCTCTGCCAGTAGTGCAAACCTTGCAGTGGATGTTCTACATAAAGTGGTTTAAAAATGCATAATAATCAAACAATATAATAAATCAAGTGAGAGTCTACAGCAGAGACAACTAAACACAGGAACAACAGGCTTAAAAACGCAATCGATGAGATGACGTGACGGATAAACCAGTGTTTAAGTAGTACGGCTCGCATGACTATTAATGTCATTAGCTAAATTATTCACTCAAAAAGAAAATATCTTTTTCATAGTTAAAGCAAGAAACTGATTAAGAACATTTGTATTTTTTGGATCACGCCACATCTCAGTTCACAGCAACACACAGACTACAAATGACATTACAAAGCATCAATGCAAAGGTTCCACTCTTAACAAAAAGAGTAAAGAATAATAAATCTGTGTATCACATTTAAAGATGCAGCAATTCTTAAAACACACTCGTGGATGGACGATCTGGCCGCTCAAATCCGTGCTTCTGAACCTGACAGCGCATGACGGACGAATGATGCAATGTCTACACAGCTCCGTAGCATCTGAAGGCGAGTCGGGATGATCGGCTTGTTTGAGCCGGGACGCACTGCTGATTTCACTCCAAACTAGCAGCGATGGACAGTGATGTGCAACACGTGGCTCCGAAAGTGTTCTTTCATACAGTGCTGGTCACAATGCTTCAGTGATTTTATTCAAATATATTTAGCTGTAAGGGTGTGAGGAGGATCAAGAAAAAGCATCTACATGTCAAAAAGTAAGTGTTAAAAAAGGAAAATGTGTCATTGTGTGTAGTTGCATAAATATTTTAAGACTAACAAAGTATTTTTAGTCACTTTTTTCATTATCTATCCTGCTATTTCTTACCTCCCAGTAGCACCTAGCAAGGGGGTGTTTCCATAGCCAGTAAAAAGAGTGGAGGAACCACTCAATAGGGTTTGAAAGGAGAGAATTGAAGTCATATTGAAACGACTTCCTGGTGAGACTTTTGCTGACCGTTTGTCTATTTTGATGATGTAAGGCAACGTAACGCGACAGGGAGCAGCCTCACGGTCTGTGATAGCTGCACCCCAACAATTCATCTGGCTCTCTTTCTCACTTTGAATGCGACTTTGACATCTTTCTTTCCGAGTGCAGCCCATTTTGGTAAGTGTTCTGATTCACTGAGCTCTTTAAGGAGCACAAATAGGTTTTTCAAACTTCCCCAACAGCTTATTATCCAAATAGTACGGTCCTGTGACTGGATGTTTATTACGAGGCCGTAAAGTGAGTTATGAGGTTATGGAGCCTGTTATACAGTGTCGTGTTTCTCTAGAAATTAACGACCGTCAAATAAAGGGATGGAACAATTCAGATGTAAAGTTATGTGATGTCAAAGAAGTCGAAAGTTAATGTAAGGCTAAAGCTAACTGAGCCTCTCACTCCCCCGAGGGCGTACGTATCCCGAACACTCGATTATCCCATGAACGTTTCTCAATTTCAAGGATGCTTCCTTGGTAGGACAGGTCCCTCCTCGTCGGAGCCTTCAGCGACTAGACAAGACTCCTTCCTAGCATTTGGAGAGCACATGATGGAACAGTCTACCAAGTGTTCAGGTGTGCGTCATTGAAAAGGTCCTGCCCTGTACATCCACATAGAACTGTCCGTGAAAATCCTCTGAATGAAGAACTCAGTCCTTGGTAGAATTCAAAGGATCCTAGACATCGGAACAGTCTTTCGGTGGGATTCGAAGACGTGGAGCTGTTAAAGATCCTTCCTTGACATTGATAAACATCCAACGTGCAAGGTTGCCTCCTCTGTTCAATCCCTAATAATCAAACCAACTAATCAAGGTTGACACCAAACAGGTGTACGCAATGACTAACAAGCCAATGACGTGATTGTAACAGAGCCAGAAGCAAAACCAGAACACAATCATGCAGAGAAATATGCCGAAGTTTAAGGAATGTTCCTTGTACTGGGAACCGTGCCATGTACTGTGAATGGGAATCCCTGACAACTTCAGTTAGGCAATTTAAGCAGATTCCTTGAGTTTTCAAAAGAGTAATTAAGACATTTCTTAAAATGGCTGACTAGTAAAAAGGCTTTTTTTTTGCCATGAAACTTCCACAGAACAACATGCAGTGGGAGAAACTAGGAAAAAAACAAGACATATGCTGAGGAACTGTTGTTTACAATAATCAGGGGGAATGACGATGGTGGCCGTGGTGGGTTAGGAGTGAGACGAAACAAGAAAGAAACAAGGCAGCCAGAATAAATAAATAAATAAATAAATAAATTCCCATGGTTCGTTTTAGTTAATGCCCTCAGTCCTTCCCAGTGGCTTGTGGGTGCCATCACAACAACTTTGTGCATTTCTGAAAAAGCTGAACAGAGAACAAAACTCATATTTTTGCCAAGCTCTTCTACATCCCTGTTACGGATTGCTTTGGGATCAAGTGTGCCAGTGAGCCAGCCCAAAAAATAAACAGCGAAATGAAAGAGACTGCCAGTGACTCAACCAGCACACAAAAGATATGCTCAAGGAGTCCACTGTTGATATAGCAAGATGATGAAAAATAAAGTTTTGCTGCTGACATGTCTCCTAAAAGCCAGCAGCAAAAAAATAAAAAAAAAACCTTTATAATAATAAATAGCGCTGTTTTGTGTGTGTGTGTGTGTGGTGAGTTGAAATCCCCAAAAGTACAACAAAAACCTCAGAGCTTCTGAAATACACAATTCATTTATTTTCACATGTTGGGCGTCAAACGTCTTACAGAAAAATGTTTACATTTCACATGCGGTCGTATAGTACCGACATAATCGCTCCAAAATGAATGTCATATTTCCTCAAGGTGCCTTTGACAATGCAGGTGTGGCATGGTATGAGATAAAGATGGTAAGAGTCACAGATTCGCACTGATGCGCCAGTTTAGAGGTCAATGATGCGATTTCCTCCGTTTAAAAAAAAATACAGTTTGCAATGAAATGAATGACTTTGGGACGAAACTATTTCTAACATCTTTGCTTCAGTAAAATCTGATTTATTAACATCTAATTATTAGTAGAGGCCTTGTGCCTTTATTATTTAGAAATGTGACCAATAATTTTATATTTAGATTGATTTCCTCCTCTCTAAACTGTTTTGCGAGGCACGTGCGAGTTGGAGGCGTGTCCAGGTGAGTCACACAAGCATATAGGACGAGAATGGGAGATTAAAGTTCCTTCTCGTGCCAGACCCTCCTCAAGTCATGTGGGGGATAATCAGGGAGGGTGGAAGAGCTACCATATAGAATTGCAGAGCATCATATTGCATATCACACTGAATCGCACTACATCGTTTCATATCGAGTTAGTAGTTGCTTCATATGTATCTTTTACGTAACGGATTGTAGGCAATGCATCGAGATGTGTATCGCATCAGCATCCGTGTATGGAGATGCAAGTCCTTAGTATTTGATTGGAAGAAAACTAAAACTTTAAAAAACAAACATGGAAAAATATGTGGAGAAGTTAGGGGCCCAAGCACTAATGGTGCACGGGTGCCATATTAGAATTGTATGTTTTAATTGTGATGTAAATTTCCCACTGCGATGGGAAAAATCCCAATGTCAGAAAATAATGCTCTGTATGTGAAAAAGTACTAATCAATCAATAAATAAATTGTCAGTAAAAAAAACATATGTAAAATGTTATACGCTTGTGTGACTCTATTTGAGTCCAGATGGAAATTCCTCTTTTGGAGTACCATTTCTTCAACTTTTAAATCTTTGCTTGGGTTCGGATTTGCTTCCCCTGAGATTTAATGTAAATGTGTAAGGTTTGACACGTTTGTGTTACGACCCAGAGAGTGTGGTCAATGCTGATTGGTTGACGTAGAGGTGTGTCTGATTATACACTCGGAAAGGTTCTGATGAGATATTTGACCTTTTGATCTTTAAGTTTTGCCAAAGGTTTTAGATTAATAATGTGTCAAAGGAAAACAATTTAAGAATAAAATGTTCCCTTATCGCATGCAGTACTTCTACAGGCTGGGGACGTGCAGGTTAGACCGAGTCATGTTGTTCATTTATCAGGACTCCTGCGTTGGGTGGTGCGGTGGTTAGCATTGCCGCCTCACGGCAAGAAGGTTCTGGGTTCAAACTTGCTGGAGTTTGCATGTTGCATGAGCCATGCAGATTAGGTCAACTAGCTACTCTAAATAGCCCATAGGTGTGAAGGTGAGTGTGAATGGCTGTTCATCTCTGTGATAGATTGACAGCCTGCCCAGCGTGTTCCCATTTCTCAGCCGGGTTTGGCTCCAGCTTTCCTGCAATCTACAATGGATAAGCGATATATATATATAATGGATGGATGGCTTGCTATAAAGCGAGTAGACGTGGCAATATGATCACGTTATATTGAATGGACGGCTACAATCATGACTGAGTAGAGTGTGTGAGGGTTTTCTACCGGCTGTAGCGGCTATTTTAACGTAAATTTAATCCTTGAAGTGTTTTTCCGTTGTAAAGAATCGCCATTCAGTGATCCAAGTGTGTATTTACACACTGGTTACATTGCTTCAGTGCATGGATCGCTATATACCGCTGAATACAGACGTGAAAACATTTCAGAAATGCTTTCAGTGAGGATTGATGTAGTTTATAAGAGCTTCCTTTATTTTCCAGCACTTTTAAAAAGAAAGCTATGCCCATGTTGCAGTCTGTTTATGATTCCTCAAGTGACATGCAGAACTCTGATTTGGTTTTGCTGTTTTTCTCTGTTATAATAAATCCGGATTCCGTTCGTGCAACACTGCTCCCTTGTGGACACGCTCCTGCTACGTGCACGTGTAAAGACTGAGCCCAGTGCGATGTCCTGATACGCTTGCCGAAGAATAAATCAGCCCTAAATTGTGGTAAGGGCTGTCTGTGTTGGTGAAAGTTTCTAACGCTGTCCTTCATGCTGAAAAGGCGTCTTTTGTTATCAGAGGCTGGGAGATGTAGTCGCTTTTTTCCCCCGCTGTTGTGCTTCAGCCTGAATTCAACCATTTTCAGATTCCATATCTGTAACAAAATGTTGTGTTTTCTGCTGACAGCTGTAGTGCATGGCGGCTGAGAAAGCCTTTCAAGCACCGCACAAAGACCCACAAACAAAGAAACACACACACACACTCGTGTCCTGGCACAGCTGCTGGCTCGGTGAAAGACCTCAGGTCTCTGGGCTCCTCTTTTGGAAACACTGGCTCCTCATTAATCTGCCTTTGTCGGCTGTGTAGCGCTGACTAATTAAAGCCTCTGTTAACCTTTGTGTTGGCTCGACTTCAACCCCGCTGATGTTCTATCAACAGCATCTCCTTCTGCTCCTGAACACTCCTCGCCAAAACAAAACACGAGAAATATCCAGTCGCAAGAGAGGAAGAGGAACAAGTACACAGCAATCAACAAATTCTACTTTCTTTTGTTTAGAATTCACACACATATATTACTACACTGCCCACCGTTACAGCAAGAATGTCAGGAATAAAACACTCTGCGTAATACTGTTTTGGGACGAAGACGAAGTGTGATGGAGCAGAGTTACTGTTACCACCCTGAAGAGTTTTATTCTTTTCATGATACAGTAATTTGGCACTTTTTACTCTTTTAGAGTTCCATTGAAAGTCTGCAAAACAACTCAGTCCTCTTCCTGCTTATGTTATAGCAGCGATAAACAGCCATCTCTTTTTTTTCCTCTCTCTCCATCTACCCCATGCTTGTATGTCACCGTAATGATCGCGGCCGGCCGTAATGTTTTAAAGAAAGATCTGTTATAGTAAAACATTCATTCATGCTTTTGTGGATGCAGGAACACCATACCTTATTTTGAAACAGGAAACCGATTGTTGTGGATTTAACATCCATCCATCCATCCATTATCTATAGCGCTTTATCCGTCTGGGTCGCGGGGAAGCTGGAGCCAATCCCAGCA
>JAQMYM010000009.1:19897138-19910806 GCA_030014255.1 Parauchenoglanis ngamensis
CATGCAAACTCCACACAGAAAGGCACCCTGGGGGACCCGGGGATCGAACCCAGGACCTTCTTGCTGTGAGGCGACAGAGCTAACCACCGCACCACCGAGCCGCCGGACTTAACATTTCTGAAGTATTTCTTAGTTTCGTATCATGACGGATTGACCTGTTGACGAGTTACAGCTTGAGCCATGTTGACTTGAGTTATGGACACGCCCGGGTCTGTTCTCACCGGATGAGACAGTAATTACGTGCACCAGTGATGACGATCCACAATGTTTGGATGACAGTGATGATCAGGTTGATGTAAGAAATGTCAAAATAAACAAAAAGCTTAAGAGTAATAGTCTCTAGCAGTTCCTAGCTAGCTGGCGCCGGGATAATCGCTCACTTAACTGATCAGATTGTGAAAAATATGACATGCTTCGTATCAAAAAAGTAAAAGAAAAAAATCGATGCCATGTTTCATCGCATTGTTTGTGCTATGTGCGTGTGTGTGTGTGAGAGAGTGAGAGAGAGTGAGAGAGAGAGAGAGTGGGCGTCAGGGAACAAGATATCTTTTGATTTATCTTGTTGGCTAAATCACAAACTTCTCACTCAATTTCTTTTTATCTGTGTGGTTCAGTAGAGTTTGATGAATATTTCAGTATTTAATTAATCACAAAAAATAATAAATACTACTTAATCACATTAAGAAGATATAAACAGTAATAAATATGTCTGCAATGTTCCAAACTGGAGCTGGCTGTGGAAATAAGGTTCGTGTACAGCTGTGTAGTTTAATATGTGTAGATGTTACGAAATATATATGTTCTATCATATTGAAATACAATTCATGCCCTTTTAACCACAGCAAACTTGTAAATGTCATTATTCTTTAGTTTTCTTAAGATTTTTGTTTAAAAAAAAAAAAAGGAATTTCTTTATTCTTAGTGCAATATTGGAGTATTAATAAGACAAAACAAAAAAAAAAACACAACTTATGTTAGTGAGAAGCTGCTAAAGTTACAGATTTGGCTCAAACGTGACTTTTTTGGTGTGCGTTAGCTAGCTAATGTTAGCTGGTTACATCAGTGTCCGAGTCAGCGGTGTGTTGGGTTGAATTCTGCCACTTGTAATATGTGTTGTGTAATAAAAAAAAAAAGAAGAAGAAAGGTAACTAACAGCATTTTGAAGCTCAGGATTTCTTCTCATTTAAATATCCCTATATAAATGTCATAAAATTTCATACAAAGCACTAACAATGTCCTCAGCTAGCCTTTTTTCCCCTTAATCACCCTCTTTTCTTAGCTCTCGTCATTCCAGTCCACAGTGTGTTAAATCCGGAACGTTCTGTACGTACAGGTTTTGATGCCTAATTCATTTATGAGTGGGTTTATCAGCTCGCTGCAGACGTGAAATATTTACACCGCGGCCCCGTGTGTAATGATGTAATTATAGCTAGCGCTAAAGCTCCTTGCTGACAGCAACAAATAATTTCCCCTAATGTGCTTATTTGCCCAGTAATTGTCTAGAAGTGCAGATTCGGTCCTTGTGATTAAAAAGTCAGAACAATCATCCAGGAAAGAGAGACGGCTATTAATATTTAATAATGCTCAAGAGCGTGGATGGGATATGCAGGGATTCCTAATTCTCTCGTACACACATACACACGTTAGAGTAAACCTGTCACCGGTCGCACACAACAACAAGTGAAATCCTCCAATCCTTCGTGACGGTTATTAGCATTGGTAAGGATTTGACATAAATGCAGGATTTAGCGCTGCTTTATTCCACACCTTCTAAAAACCTATTTCTGCCATGACGGAGAATCCACCTGCCGCTCTGCACACACACACACACACACACACACACAGCTTATCAGATAATCAGAGATAGTCGCTGATTCATTACAATCCAAAAGAATGTGTACTAATCTGTGAGTGCAAATGAATGATTAGTGTGTGCATTTGGTGTCTGTGTTACAGGTGTTATTGTTACAAATAATAACCGCTTCAATGACATCATATATGCAAAGTAAGACTGGTCAACGATATGTTAATACTGCTTTTAGTGCTTAGCACTAATAACTCATTTTTCTGTTATGTATTAACTGGGTAAGTGAGTGGTACTAACTTCATATTATATTCTTCTTAATAATAGTGAATTCTTGATTCTGATTGGTCAGAGGTGTCGATTCATTATTTATTCACTTTTTGTCTTGTTAACTTCAAGAGAGAGAAAAATGAGAGGCTGATGAAGGATAATACTCACTATCCACTAATTCATAACTTTTATTATTTATTTTAGATATTATATATTTATACTTTTATAATAACTACGTTAATAACTTGTATTAAGGTTCATTCGCACTACAACGTTTGATGTGAATGTAATTTCACTAATTTCAGGTATGTCTGGACTTTTGGGAGAAGGGTTTGGTCCAGATTGCCGTCGCCAAGTCCAAGACGAGACGGAGGTGTGCGATGAAGCAGGAGTTAACTAGCTAAAACAACACATTCTCTACTACTCAACACATTCTCAACTCTTCAACCAGTATTTCATGTTATACAGCAAAAGTAACCATATCTCTTTTGTACGACCTGCTCTGGAAAGGTTTTTGGTAATTAGTTATTTTTTCAGGCTGAATAACCAGATTCACAGCTAACCTTTCAGCTTACATGTCTACAAAAGGCGATTTTCTGCTCTTTGCGTTAAGAACATAAATGTTTTAAAACTCAATGTACATTGTGTTCTATTTCCTATCTTCAGTACTGTTATGGAAAATGACAAAAGTATGATATTTTTCACTATTTAATGTCATATACGTCAATCTAGAGTAGGAAAGGCAATAATTACTGTGTTCCCCTGTAAAAATACAGAGTATTGCTGTAGAAAATACAGTATAAGTGTACAATTACCTACTATTATTTCATTATGGCTACTTTTGGCCCACCCTGTGTGCTCATAAATGGTTAAGTTCAGTGCAATCCTACAACCGGCGCTGAGACATTAAACCTGACTCGGATGAATAAAAGCCTCTGGTGATCACTCTCTTCCTGAATTTATCACAAATGCCCTTTTCCCTTTCCTGAAGTCGTAACTACACTAACACCACGTGAGAGAGGCTCCGTTTTCCATCAAGAGCACGCTCGGACGCGGTTAGACCTCAATCTGCCGCTGCACCCACAAATTGCCTGACAAAAGCTAAGCCAAACTTCTAAGAGGGATGAAGGAATTTGTGCGGAAAGTGAAAAAAGTCCCGGTAAACGCACGGCGAGCAGATATGAAGTCGCACACGATGCCGTGGGTATAAAGAAGGGAAATGCGCCCTCGGTTTCGATCCTGAGAGAGTGAGTTGGGAGGAACAGATGATGACAGAAGTGCAGAGTGGGTGGTAGGAACAAACAGAATGAGAAAGCAAAACTGAGAGACGGAGCTTAGCTTTCCGACTGCACTGGCTATTTTTCCACAAAGACCCTTTAACATGCAGCCGCCGGTTCTGAGTGTGGGTGGTTAATAACGCGGGGTGGCGGAGGGTCACCATAAAGAGCCCACTAAAGCTTCGTCATTTACATTTACAGTGCAAACTAGCAAATAGTGGGGAAATAAATATATAAATAAATGACTCGCCTAAACGCTGAAGGCGTTGTTGGAGCCTGAAAGCTTAGTGTGTTATTTGCACAGCTGTTAGAACAACAAATGATTCACTGTCCAGAATACTAATCAGCTAATGCGGAGTACTTTCCTATAAGTGATTATTGTAGAACAGAAGGAATGAAAATGAGCTGTTTTAAAGAAAAACTACAAGCGGGCCCACCCCAAAAAAGATGCAGTTATTTCTTTTTGTTGTTGTTGCTATTTTATAAAAAAGAAACATTTATGCATGTTCATATAATATAATTCAGATACATGCATTACACCCTGTCCTCTGAATCTCTACATGTATCATGATTTAAAGCTGAAGGGGGCGTGGCCTAGAACTAAAATATAAGCTATTATTAACCCTAAATAAGGCTAATGAGTTCCTCGACTTCAGCTGCATCATTGCTAAAGATTGGTGTGGTTTTTTGGTTGGTTATTTTTTTTTTTTTCAAAATCCACCTCTAGGAGCTATTATTCTTGTTTCTACCTGATATTTTATAACAAATTTAGTTGATTCTATTCCCCAAAATGTAACCAAACACACAAAAAACCTGCGTTCGCTTTTCTGCAAAGTTTCTTTGTCTATTTTGAGATTAAGTTTTCACTTAATTTATTATTTGGCTTCTAACATGACAATCACTACATTCAATAAAAATCATACACGCCATAACTTTTTTTGGCCACGTCAGCGCTGGATTTCACCTCAAGCCGTGCTTCGGGGTCGGACGTCTGGACTTCCCATCATGATTTCCCATCCGCCTCTTCGCAACATCTTGAGTTGTGTTTAATTAGTGCAACTACTTGAGTTCTGTTGGGTTTTTTTGTGCACCTTTGTTGTTTTTGTGCTTCTCTTTTTGCGTTTTGTCTTGCTCTTGTTCATTCTCCAAATGATTTGTTTAGTTTGTGTTTGTCTTGATAAACCGTAATTCTCATTTGCGTCCGCCTTTACTCATCCGACGTGACATGTTTATATACTCTTATTTGTTTTTTGCACACCCTAGGACACATCGATAGGACACATTAATGAAAATGTTTTGAACATGGTTGATTCATCCGTGACACGGTATCATAAACATGTACTGATAAAGGTATCAGTCCACCTGAATAGCAACAGCATTAAGTGAACAAATCATGTAAAAGTAAATGACTATTGTGAATCGGAATCAAATCATTAGTTCGAATCACAACGATGTCACGGTTATCCATGTCCAAGAGTAAAATAAATATTTCATTCTCTCTCCGCTGTCAATCATAGTGGCGCTAGCTAATCATTGATGTCTGTGAGCTCAGGTATGTGGAAGAGGGTAGATAGCACGTGCCCTGTGATGCTGGATTACCGTGTCGCAGAGGAAGCACGTGTTAGTCTCTCTATGTTCGAATAGATGGTTGCTGGGCAGGGAAGATAGAAACAATGATCAAGGACTGTGTGAAAATAACAGGTGAAAATGAACCTTTTTATTTATTTTGAATGAATATAAAAGATGACAGTGCGTCAAATGAATCATGTGAAAAGAATCACACATGAAAATGGCAAGAAGTCAGGGGAGCAAATGGAAGAGAGAGAGGAAGACAGATCGAGGCAAAATGCGAGTGAGTGAAAGGGAGAAAGACGGGCACAAGAGCAAACCGGGGGAGACCTTTTGTAGACCATCAGAGTAGAATGAGAAGATTTGATAAATGAATGCCCTTTCCTCTAACGGAAAATTCAACCAAAGCTCATATCTGAATCCATATTTATTCATCAGTGTGGCAGCGTGGCGTCCTGTCAGATAGACGGGAAAGCCGTATCGTTCACGCCTGATCTTCTCCTCGATCTCTCTGTGCAGCTAAAGCCTCCTGCTTCTCGACGCCAGACCGTGCACCGCCTCTGCTCCGTGTCACTGACTCCCGAGAGTGATGGTCGCCTCCAATCCAACTCGACACAGTGGGTTTGATTCGCCGTCTGTGGGGAGAGATGGAACAAAAGAGGGAGCAGAGCAGAAAAGATGGAAAAGACTCGATGGTGGAATTTTCATTAGTAAGGTGGAGAGGATTAGCAGAATCCTTGAGAAAGCAGAGCGAGAGAGAGAAAGAGAGAGAGAGAGAGAGAGAGAGAGAGAGAGAGAATCCACTCCACAAGCTTACTAACTACAGGATTATTTTCCTATGTCACGATTTACTCAGGTCCACTTCCTGCTCATTTCTGATGTTTGTACACCGCGGCACTGAAATGGAATCAGCAGGAATCGGACAGATCCCAACTGTAAGTATATTAAAGGTACAGTCAGGGTAAACGCTCCAAAGTCATGCCCCAAAACACAAAGGCGCATCTGAAAATCCATATTATTCATGTTGCCTTTTCATTTACATTAAAGGCCTACTCAGGCTTTGACATCATCTTGATCTGAACAACGTATCATTTTAAAGCTGACTTCCAAATCAGGTCAATCTGTAGATGTTCTAAGTGAAAATGTGTCTCCGCAGCTCTACGATGGAGGAGATTATTGTGACGCCATTTCCTGTATGTAACTATCTTAATTCCACGTCTTCCTGCTTTGTATAGTAGTTTTGTAGTCCAGTCTTGATCTCGAGACCACCTTCTTACTTACTCGGCCTCGACTCAGAATTGAAAGCGATCCTTCTCGATCTTGAATCGGTCCGGGACGAGAGCGCCATGGGTTACGATAATATGTTCGAAGATAAACTTTTCCATTTTTCAAAGTCTAAAAATCATTATATACATTAAAAAAACAAAGTAAATCCATTAATGAATAATTATGACTGCATTACATGCTGTGAAGTGCCTCACAGAGGAACAAACAGTGTGTAATTGTGTTCACTTATGTTGAGAGCAATATAATGCCATTAAGTGTCACACTTTGTGAATATGAAATCCTAGTACGTTGCAGTTATTAACACACTCTAATGTGAGCCGTCAAAGCAGCTCAGTATCTATCTCAAAGACAGCATTTTTACGGTCCGTATGAAGTGGGTAGTTGCATTTTTTATTTCAACTCTCTGTAGGGAACTGGAGGTGTAAATTGTGACAAACTGCCCCAGCAGCGTTAATAACAAGCCCCAGTCTCTACACACATTTCCCTTTTGAATATTAACAAGGGTTGATGGTAAATAAGTCTAATTAAATCCATGTTCTTGAAACTGATATTTTTAGCTCTTGGTCTCGACTCCTCCAAAGACTCGTTCTTGACCCAAAATCCCAGAGTCTTGATCTTATCTCAGACTTGACCTGTTAGCCTTGGTCTTAACTCAGACTCAATATAGGTGGTCTCGTCCCCATCACTATTGCATTAGTAAACAAGCATCGTCTTTTCATTTCAGTGTGGAAAAGAAACTCAAAATCTCCACTGCATCTGTTTGTATTTAATTAAACTGGTTGAAAAGCAAAATGATATTGTTATGTTTTGGCATCCAGACATCGTGTTGTGTCATTTTTGGTTTCTATATTTTTGAAGCTATTACTGAGTTATTGCAGTGAAAGTGTAAATGCAGGTTTGGGTGCAACTTTCGGCCTGCATGTTTGTTTATTCATCCAAAACACCCTCCAATAAAAGAACCAAGTATTTGGCACCAGCACCTGAAACTCCCAGTACTTCTTAAGTCACAACACGATGCACAGTAGTAGTGACTGCCGTCTCCATACGCACGGATAGACCCAGCTTCAGAGGCTTTAAATCTACCATAGCAAAAATGTTACTTACTTACAAAAGACAGGAATGATGGAAGAGGGAAAAGGCAAAAGGACAGAATTCCTGAAACACTGACTGTTTAGACTGGGAAAGGTTTAGTGCTACCCCAAGAATCATAACCAATTAAATCACCTACACATGCATAGTATGGCCAAAACCTAGGCTAGACTAGACGCTTTCACACCTATTAGTTCATTACGCAAGTCAGAATCTGAGTGAAATGGATTCTTTTGTTTGCTGTTTGGTTTGCTTTCATTTCACACTGCACAGCATTAAATAAACCAAAAGAAAAATATTGTCTGGAGATCATGTAGCGGTGAAAACATCCTC
The DNA here is from genome assembly GCA_030014255.1 of Parauchenoglanis ngamensis. Classification (NCBI taxonomy): domain Eukaryota; kingdom Metazoa; phylum Chordata; class Actinopteri; order Siluriformes; family Auchenoglanididae; genus Parauchenoglanis; species Parauchenoglanis ngamensis. The sequence goes on from JAQMYM010000009.1 coordinate 19,904,768, forward strand.
GGAAAACGCTCGTCTAGCACACATCTACGAAAAAAACCCAAATCACGCAGCATCCCGGATTCCTGCAGTCAAGTCGATTCGGTCAGAATCGTTTTCTCACTTGGAAGTGGACGGCATCACCTCGCACAGATGTTCTGAAATCCGAGTGCGATTGCTGTGATCTCACCTGACTAAAGAACCACACCGAGCAGAGAACACACCAGGAATCCATTCAAATGCTGCATATGTGAATGCTTTGAATGTCATTCAGTTGCACGCTTCGATAATAGCAACTGCTAAAACCCCTGCATTACTGCTAGTTTACGTCTTCAATGCTGTAGCAATTAGAAATGTAACAGAATGAAGAACAGTTGTGAAAGTGGACGGTTTTAATGGATACATAAAGAAATATAATATATAGTTTGGTCAACAGTGTCATGAGGAGGATGTGTCTCCCACACAGCGAACGAGTCACGGCTTAGTTCCAGCCCACATGTACACTTTAATCTGCCAACATACTGCGATGAAGTGTTACTATAGAAACGATAAAGTATTAGAACTGGTGCATTAATTATAAACCTGTCTCATTATTGTATGTTAGCGAATGTAAAAGTGTGTTAGACCATGCTAGCATCTACTGCTTTTAATCGTTACCGAATATGCGCGACCAGAAAACTACAAAGCAACCCGAAAGCATAAACGATTATTTTAAGATTGGCACAGATTTAGTGAGGATTTAGCAGAGGAATTAGCATGCAGCGTATATTTAGTCTAGTCACGATTTCAGCCTGATTAATTCCTCACTTACAGGAAAAGACTAGGGACAGCAACGGGTGGGAGGAGAGAGACAGCGAGACAGTTGGGAGACGAAGACTGATCGGGAGAGACTTTTCAGTGCTATTAGGTGGTGAAGAGAGATGGACAGCACAGTAGAGGAAGAGAGGAACAGATGAGAAGGAGGAGAGAAGAGGAAGATTGGAGAGCTGAGCTAAATTAAGTGGTATATTAAGAGTATAGACGTCTAGTATGGCAAACAATGATTAATGACCACCACACACACAGTGAGGACGATGCTGATGGAGGGAAAGACGGGGCGAAAAGAAAGCCAAAGAGGTTTCAAAATCAGCTTTTACACACCACGTCCATAACAAGAGCTCTTCATGGGAAGAGGTAACCAAATGCTCTGCAACCGGGATCACATGATGTGGTCAGATGTGATCAAAATCGAATGTTTGTTTAGCACAGCAAATACTGTATATAAGGGGGAAATAATAATATGTTCACTGGATGCTATGGTGGTGGATCACTGATGTTTTAGGGGCTGGGGGTCCGCTGATGACACAATGAGGATATTTTAGACTAAAACCTGGTTACTTCTGGTACTTCAAAGAGGTTACGGTGTAGACAGGACCAAACATACATCCATATCAGAAATAGCAGAAATAGTTGCAGGATACAAACTCAGTATTTTGCAATGAACATTTCAATCTCAGTGGGGTGAATAAAGTAACGAGAAATATTCTCTCATCAAATGCTTTCAGCGCTGTTATTCTTCAGCAAGAAAAGGAGTGCCTTGCGAAATACATAAACAGACACACACACACACGTATGTTTGTATGTATGCAAGTGTATATGTTATATATATAAATACATGAGTGTGTGTATGTATGTATGCAGACATATGTATATATGTATGGATTCTCATTTTCACAGTGTGCCAATAATTGTGGAATAATGTGTGCAGACTGTGGAATGAGTCACATCCATAACCATCTTAAGCACCTTAATAAACAACATGCCTTGAAAATAAGCTCTTTGTGTATTTCTTTTTGTATTGACTTTGTCTGTAGAAGCCGATCACCCTTTTCCGGATTACCATGGCGATCATTGTACACACGAACCACAGAGACATATATCATTCTCTCTCTCTCTCTCTCTCTCTCTCTGCTATCAATGACTCTGTCTGTATGCATATCTGTGTATTGATCCATTCCAGCTCTATTCGCTATGTCTGTGTCTGTTCATGTCACACTGACAGCAGCACTGCAGCACACACGTCTAATGTCAACATTTCATCTGACCATTATGTGAGTTGTGTAAAAGTGTGTATGTGTGTAGCTCTAACAGACTTGTTGAATGAGTGTAAATACATTAAAATGCACATTAACACACTAACACGCCGTAATGTACGTTACAATGTGTGTGCATTCAACAATACTGTTTGTTATAGTTAGTGTGCTTCCTTTTTTGTTTTTGAGTGTTTATTAATGTTATTATAAAGATTTATTAACAAAAAAACTTTTGATGTGAATGTAATTTCACTAATTGCAGGTAAGTATGGACTTTTGGAATAGGGCTTTTTTTGACCAATGTCGAGTCCAAGACCAGAAGAGTGTACCATGAAGCAACACCGCAGCATTAACAAGCTAACTTTAGCTAAAACCCTGACTTTTACGCTATCTTTTTTAGCTGAGGAGATCACCACGGCAACGGACGCAACACAGATAACTTGCTCCTGGGCAGGTTAATAAAGCCATCCACACCAAGCATGTACAAAGCCTACATCCTGTCCAATCAAAGAGCTAGGAATTGTGGTTGCGTCGCTCTTCTCATCAAGCCCGACGCTCGTACCGTGAAAGGATCTCTATGGGATGCTAAAATTTTCAGGAAGAAACAGAATCCCTTAGGGTTTTCTGATTTTATAGTTTAAATCCGTAACCTATTTATGTATCCTATTAGGATTTCCCAGATTAACCATTGCATTAGCCATCGAATGTGTGCATGAATTTATATCAAAAGGAAGTCGGTGCACAGCATCAGTGTTCAGTATTTAGACTGTGAGTTTACACACTTCCTGAAATATCTAGTAGTTACACAGTGGGCTTTAACAGAACATGACTATCGAGCCCCTTTAGACCTTTTCTCCCCTGTTTTACCTGACCTGCGATTACTTCCTGACTACTGAGCATTACAGCAAAATGTGCTGGGTCGGTTCATGACACACAATCGGGGAGTCTACACTGTTACCGCTTAGAGCTTGGCATGAATGCTGACTACCTAACTGGAAATTATTTTCTGTCCGTTCTGCATTGGAGATCTATTTAATGATCTAGATGGTGAGCCTGCAAGAATGAACTGACGACTTCTTATCCAGAGCCACAGTCTGGACCTCAGGGTTAATTTTCATGGGTCATGCAAAACTAGGGTCTAGATAGAAATAACCTTAAGCATTCTTATGCTATGCTTCAGTTGTTTCAGAATGTCAAGCGTAGACCCAGCTAAGGCATGTGGCATATCAGTGCTGTACAGTGCAACTATGATTAGGTAGGATGGACTCCCCAAATTCCATAAGCAGACCCAAATTCTAATGTGTCTCTTGTTATTTCTCCTCAATGTTTCCGTTTCTCAGCATGTGATAACTACTGAACTTGCTCAACGTTTGGCGAAATAGTAATACTCAATGTTCCTCATATGAAGATCTTACAATGATAAACACACACTGTATTTGGGAGAAAATGTGATATGAGAACAATGGTCTCAGGAGGTTAAAGACCAATGGCTCAGCCTTCCCAGTCAGCGAGTCACCATTTTTGATTCCATTAGCATTGCAAAACCAACCCACAACAATAAGGCAACATCCTAGGCCACAGATCTTAAATTATGACATGAGATTGAATATATTTTTTCAGAGTATCTGCATTTTAAATTATTTTGACTGATCCATTCCGTTTTCCTATGGTTATTCCATATGTAATGGACCCGAACCGGCCTTGGCTGTCTTACAGGTGGCCACGAGGGGAAGAAAAGGTAAGGCATTTTTCACTCGAAGCTTCCAAATGAAGAAAAAAGTTGAGCTGGAATTAAAGGGATCACTAACAATGATCTAAGTTTCAGATCACTAAGATCTAACAGATCACTAAGTTTTGCTAGCAGGAAGTGGTCACATGCTAAACAACACATTGGATTCAACAGTCATATGAGGACTGTTTGTTTACGTAAAGCTGACTATTATAAGTTTGTTTTTAGCTTGCGTCACGGTACAACCCTTAGGACTAGGTGAGATCAAGTCAACATCGAGTCGAATGGTGGTCGAAGCCAAGTCGAGGTCGAGATCTAGAGTCAAGACTGAAAACAATCACTCCCTTATCAAGTCCATGTATAAATAAGTCTGAGACAATTTAAGGTCAATATAGAAAATGTCTCCCAAAGCCCTACTTTGGGACGTGTTAAAAACAGTTCCTCAGTTCTGCTGAAGATGCTTCTGAACCTGAGGACACACAAGTGTATTATTCAATGTTCTACACTATTAAAAAAAAAACAACAGACTGATTTGGTTGGTGTGCACGTCTACAGAATAATATCCTGGGGGTGTTTGGGTATTTGCACTTTTGCCCTGATAAAGTGTCCATGTGCCCTCTTGGTCACAGTGAATAATGTGTGTATTTGATATGTCCTCTGGGGGGGCTCACACAGAGCAGAGATATACATCTGAAATAGTCATGAGCCCTGGGGCTGGGGGTCTCACCTGTACCAGTGTCTGAGAGTTGCATCAGTTGGGCCCAGACCTACAGGAAAAGTCCACCTTCAAATGCATTAAATATTTGTACTGAAATATCTGTGCTGTGTTTAGTGATTCAGGCGCTAATTTCTTGGTGGGTGCTGCGTTTCTGAAAGAAGTTAGCAGTTGTGTGCATTGTTATTGCTAGCACAGTTACAATGGAAAAGAACATGAGAAATAATGATCGGGTTTTACAAGAGCTTCTTGTCTCACTTGTCATTTTCAACCATGTTAAACATGAAACGATTGAGAAATGCACTACAGTGTAGAAGTCATGGAGACTTTGGAGCAAATGCTGGACTCAAAGTCCCAGAATGCAATGACACTGAGTCACATGACAGCTCGGCTAGTTAGCGATGTACAAGATGATGGCGTTACAATGAAATTTGACGCTTCGGATCTGGATGAGCAGAGTTTACAGATGAAGTGGCAAGACAGATGAACATGCTAAAGGACTAAAGCGCCGCTGCATCACTTTCTTTACATGGAGATGAAGCAAGAACTTTATTTAACGTTAGGACACACCCATCTCTATGATTTATACAAAGATCCCATGCAAATCTCATAATTGCTACAAACGTCCTCTGGCTACATTACTTCACAGACAGATATGTGTCCAGAAATCAAATCTTACTTTAAAGAAGGGGGTTCATTTCAATAATCCTTCCTATTATTCTCTCTGATGGAAGCAGAGGAGGCACGTCATTTGTTGGACATGTTTAATTTCCAGGAAGACAGTTTTGTTAGATAATTAGTCTCCTGGCTCTTGGTTTTCTGCCTTGCTCTGGTCTCTCTTCTTCCTCCAAGCCAACCATGGGTTGTAATTTATTAATTCAATTGCTGTGGAGCAGGAACTTCCTTTTTGTTCCCAAGCATACACTGAGAGATGAAAGTGTGAGAGGAAAAAGATTGCTCTAAAGAGAAAAGTCATGTAAAGAGGAGTGTGTAGGTGTTAATGTGTCTCAATAGGTGTTCTTTTCATCAGTATCAACTGCCACTTTCAAGGTCAGGTCCAGTAACAATCATTTAAAGACCATTTACTATTGATTGTTGCAATGATGAAGGGCAAAGAGACCGTTCTTATACACTGTAACTGTAAGGTATGCCATGAAAATTCTTTGGGTTCTGCCAAAAAAAAAAGAAAAAACTCAAACTTTTCTGATAATTTGAGTTATGTACAAAACCTACTTTTGCAGACTAGTGGGGCGAAGTTTACATGAATTCCGCAAAAAGCCATAAATCGTGGATGGCAACTTGCCTTCATAAATGGAAACATGAATTCGGCTCTCTACCAGAAAACCCTAAACAGATAAATACTTTTTCATGGCATTGTTCATTGTGTATCAGCTGGCCTATATGTGTATAATCCAAATCCATTCATCTACAGTCATTGACAAAAGTCTTGTCACATAAGGATATAGTAAATTAAAAAGGCATATAACTTTATTTCTAATCAATCAATTGTTACAATAAATGGATCAATTTAATGCCAAGGGCTTTCA
>JAQMYM010000009.1:19947845-19969516 GCA_030014255.1 Parauchenoglanis ngamensis
GCATGTTCTCCCCGTGCATGCGTGGGTTTCCTCTGGGTGCTCCGGTTTCCTCCGACAGTCCAAAGACATGCAGATTAGGTCAACTGGCTACTCTAAATTGCACCATAGGTGTGAATTAGTTTGTTATCTTACCTTTTAATCTAATAATCTAATTAATCGAATAATAAAAGATCTAATCAATGCTTTTAAATTCTTAATTAATCTTATACATTAAGCCATCACTGCACCGAACACACATACACACACACAACTCACTCCATCACCACACAAGACAAATGGACAAATAACGAACATAAACATACTCACTGTCACTACACAAGAACAACACAGAAAACTACTACATGAAGGACATCTATACGCTTCAATGCTATAGATATAATTTGTGCAATAACTATATTTTGGTGCAATAATTACTTGTGCAATAATCACATTTCAAATTTTTTGTGCAATAACTACTTTTATTCTTAACTTACTCTATTTTATTTTCTTATTTTATTCTATTTTCTACTGTCGTTGTACTTGTCTGCACCTCAGAAGTAGCCCTGCAATTTCGTTGTACATGTAGCATACTCTGCTCCGGTATAATGACAATAAAGGCTTCTGATTCGGATATTCCACTTTTTGGCTTTGTTTTCAAAGTTCTTCTGTGTTGGCTTATTCATTTCCCTGATGATAACCAGGAAAGAGTAGTTCCATCCCTAATCTGACCGAAACCCAGTGACAGAGTGTGTTAGTTTATCGTTGAAACTAAGCTGAACTAGCCGGGCTGGGCACCGATTCTGCACATTCAGCACTTTAAATAGATTTAAAGCTTGTACAACACTAACACACAACAACATTGTTACTGTTTCCCTTTCATTTTACTACCTATGACAGGTGTGATTAGCTTTCTTAGCATTTGACAAACTAACATAAACAAGCTTTAACTACTATATCCTTTACACAGGAGATAAATAAATCTTTTTGCCCCAAACACCCCCACAATGCAAATCAGCTTAAAGAAACTTAGACCGCTACTTTGATTTAATAAACATGTACCATTTCCACTTCAATGTACTCTACTCAGTGACAAATGATGTCTTATTACAATTCAAACTGTAATTACCACATTGTACAATACAGTGTCACAAGAAAGAAACTCTGAGTTGGTTTTAGCTAATTGGCTAGTTAGCATATGAGATAAACTGTATATTACTCAACACATTTAGCACAGGAAGGCTGAATGCATGTGACCTTTACCTACATGTTACAGATAAAATAACTTTACGCCATGTTTCAGCCAGCTTGCTACTAGCACCCATTTCAACAAGGGATGCCCCATAAGACTAACAAAATGTGTGACTGTTACAGGGAGGTCATAAAATACAGTATTTTGCAGTTAAGACATTGAGAAGTCATTTAATACTAGACATATTTGGTCTTTAAACAAACATTACAAAATGAGAGATTTTATATACGGCTTTGTTCATGTTTTTATAAGAGCAGGAAGACATTCTTGGAACGTTCAGAAGACACGCCAAAGGATGACTTCTTCACCAAACATGTAACCTTTAAGAGTTCCCCAAGATGGACAACTGAATAACCCTTAAGGGTTCAACATTTTTTTAAGTGGAGTTTACAAATGTTACCGCCATTTTAGTAAGATGATGAGGATCTTGAGGAGAAACTGTGATTATTTTGGTTAAGCCTGGGTGATGAAATGATAGCAATATGTACACTTCATTAATAGCAATAAGAAAATTATTTGATAGAATGTTTGATCGCTTCACTTGAATGCGTTAATTGCTAACCACCAAGTAAGCACATAACAAATACACATGGTATAGTTCTGTTGCAAGAACAAACCCCAATCATGCTCCTGCTCTGGCTCATAAACAGCCAATCGTATCCCTTGATAAGTGGAGTGTCATTTAACAGGTGTATGGTTCGGTTGTACCATCAACATTCAATACAACAACAGAAACAATGTGACAAAGTGAATGTAGATGCACCTTTTTTTCCTAATTCTGACCGATATTAATCCATCCTTGTGCGTAATCTGTGCAGGAAACCCATCCCAAGCCAAGACCGGGAATACAACAAACTTATTTAATCACCTTAGTCGCTTCCACTCTATGGGGTACACAAAATGTCATCAGTTGCAACCTATATCTTCTACATTTCAAGAAACAACCCACAGGCAGTCCACGATGGAGAATTACTCAGCAACAATACTGCATGACAAAGCATCCAAACAGTACAAAGACATAACCCACACAGTAGTGTACTACATTGCTATCACTCAGTGTGGTTGAAAAGTGTGGCTTCAGAAAGCTTCTCAGCATGGTTCACCCCCGCTATGTTGTCCCGGGCTGCAAGCACTTTTCACAGACAGCACTTCCACAGCTTTATTCGGAATGTAGAGAACCTGTAAAAAAGAGAGAAAATAGCAGTCTCCTACTTTGCCACAACCCCTGACATCTGGTAGATTTGCACATGCGAGCTGTATATTAGCTTGACTGTTCATTTCATTAACAACGAATGGGGGCTGAAGAGTAAATGCTTGGAAACAGCATATTTTCCAGAGAACCACATGGGGGAATTGATTGCCCAAGGCTTGACTGATGCACTGGCCTCATGGGGACTGAATGAAAACATCCAGGATGCATCACCACTGACAGAGGGGCTTCACTTCACTTAGCAACTGGACTTGGCTGCAATGTTTTGGCTACCACTTGCAATCAGCTATTGGTGAGTAGAGTTGGCATTTTATAGTTTCATATTCATCCACAGACAGTTTATTGGGTTGTGTTAGGAGTGATAATAATACGAATGTTTTCAATTTCAATTGAGAGTCAATTAAAAAAGAACAATAAGGACAAATAGACACACAACAAATTTTCAAGTCCCCTACACTCTTCATTTCAATAATAAAAATAATTTACAAAAATGAAATGTTAAAAGAATTTTAATTTGTTTCTTTGGGCAAGGTCCCACCCTAGTAAATCATTAAATTACTTTGTAAAGCAGCTATTGTTTCAGAGTTGCTTGTGCATTTTTATGGCAATGTTTTATAGCAATGGTTAATCCTGTTCCTGGAGATCTAATTTCCTGCCAGTTCATCTCCAACCAAAAACACAATTCTTTTAGCTGATCAAGAACTGTTTAAGGCAATGATTAGATGGTCAGATGGGCATGGTTATGGTTGGAGATAAAGTCTTCAGGGAGGCAAATCTTCAGGAACAGGGTTGGTGACCACTGTTTTATTATATTACCTTGTTGCATCTGTTTATAATGGTTTATAGTGCCAATTTTCTTTTTTCTTTTTTTCCCCCCCGCAGGTGCAGCATGGAAGAGGCCCATTGGTGTGTGAGTAAGACAGTATTGGCAACATTTTCATTTTCACACAAAAAAAGAGAGATCTGGCAGCAGCTCAAAAACAGCTCAATCTCCCAAAATACCAGTTTGTTACTGAATCACTAACCAGGTGGGGCTCATTCCAGAAGATGGTGGCAAGGGTGCTGGAACAACAAAAAGCCATCACTCAAGTCTTGGCTTCAGACAGACATCTGGACCAACATGGTAGGACATTGAAGTCCTAGAATCCATGCATGAAGCATTACATCCTCTGAAGTTCACATACTCCCTTTCCGGGGAGTCATATGTGACACATCATATGTGAAGTCTGTGCTCCAGCTGTTCAGAACAAAATTGCTGAATGTTAGTGAATGGGACACTCAGCTCACAAAAGAGTTCAAGACCACAATCATGACATACCTTGATGAAAAATACGCAGACCAGGTTACTGATGACCTGCTTGCATTAGTTGATCCAAAGATTCAAGGCTCAGTACATCAAGGCAGACAAGGTAGAAGTCATTAAATCAAGAGCACCAAGGGATATCCAAGATGAATCCCAATCATGGGATTTAGTGTCAACAGAAGGAGGAGCTGCTGCAGAACCATCTCTACCAGGTTAGGCAAGGCAGGGTGCACCCTGGACAGGTAGCCAGTCTATCACGAGGCTGACACAAAGAAACAGACATACTCACATTTAAACCAGTAGCTTATTAGCATAATCCGCATGTCTTTGGACTCTGGAGAACCCAAAGTAAACATACAAAGGCATGTGGAGAATATGCAAACTCCACACAGAAAGGCCCCTGGTTGACTGCCAGGTTCGAACACAGAATCTGCTGGCTGTGAGACGACAGTGCTAACCACTGCATTACTGTACCACACCTGTACCACTCAGCAGGATGCACCATACTATATGGTTCCAGGGGAAAAAAATAAATGAACCATCAAAAAATTTGACTTGCCCTGTGTCACAAGATGCAACATATGTGGACAAATAAGCCTTTTTGTACTTTGACACACAATATCTTCAGCATTAATTAACTTTAACATTGCACCAGCTCATCAAGGTCTTCCAAGGAGCCACGCTTGTTTGGCGGGATTCCCAACCCTGGAGTCACCCCTCACTGCACAGATTTGTGGTTTCTCTGTACAACTGAGAATTCCCTGCTCAGTCATACATGATTCAACTCATCAGCCATCATGCTTTGATGAAGAAGAATAGTGGAATAATGAAAGACTGCTTGGCTGGAAAATGGTCATTTGGCCACCTGATGTGGCCCTCGATCAAACAAAAAATAAGTTGTTGATCTTTAAGTTCAAATTTGATCACAAACCAATCTGTCTCCATTAGCATGTTTGGCTCGGGAACTGAGCTACTATCTCTTGTTTGCATGGATATTGTGCACTCCTTGACTCTAAAATTTATTTTCATAGATATTTCACCCCCTTGGCAAGTTATCTCAGGTTTAGAATTACCTCACTGTCTTGTCTTTGATTTCCATGATGTTTATGCCGTAAATGTTGATATGTTTCATATTCAGTGGTCCTTCTGCTGCTGCCGCACAGAAAAAACCCTTGATTCTGGCTTTAATTGTCTGTAAATATGGTACACAGTATGGAAAATGGTGTATCATTGCTGATTTGTACACTGAGAAGTATAAAGCATGAATTGGAGGCTTTGTCACGGGAAATTGTCAGAGATGCATGAAGCGCAAATTATTTGGCTTTCCTTTCTGAATTGAAGTAAGAAAAATATCAGAAAGGACTCTGTGTCTTGCAAATTGGCAGTAATGCTGGTGGATACAACTTCATGATTGCACTTCTGAGAGCCATGGAGAGTTTCTTGTCTCCACCACCATCCATTTTTCTTTTTCTTTGCTTTGCTGTGTGTACTGTGTGAACTCCGTCATCTTCACAAGTCTTTAGATGAAAATATCAAATAATCAGAGAAATGTTAACCTGTCAGCTATAAGATGACACCAGCATACATATGGCTGTGGCATTTTATGCTCAAATTCTTTTTTCATTATACCTCCATCTGGAGCTTCCCACGGATGTACAGACTGGAAGCTAAAGTCCTAATCAATACTCAGTGGGCTTGCTACTGACTACTGAGTAGTCACTGAGTAGTCATATGTGTGTATGCTGGAACGTAGATATTAAAGGCAGCCACAACTAAATGGGTGGTTCTTGTCCATACTATGAAATATAATCCTGCCCGTGCCATGGCCTATTCCTTTTAGATCTTCTACTACAAATGCCCAAGAACAAAGGCTGATTTTGGACTCTACCCTGAAGTTCCTGTTTGTTTTATTTCTTCTTCCAGAGTTGGCTGCAAAAACAGGGCTGATTTATAGCAAGCATGTAGCTCCAACTGCTTTTAGTTCTTCTAGACATGGCTCAGAAACAGGGCTTATTTTAATTCCTACTATAGCCTCTTCCCCATTTAGTTCTTCTTCCAAAGATTACACAAAAACATGGTGTATTTTGGTTCCTACACTGTAGATCCTTCTTCTTTTAGGCTGATTTTGCTCGGTAAGCTGTAGATTCCCTCTCCTTTGTATTTTTTTCAGAGCCAGTGCAAGAACAGGGCTGATTGTGTCGTCTAGCCTGTAGTTCCTGACTTTCGAAAAAAAATCTTCATAGTTTGTTAAAGTTAAGCATCCATATAAGCCACCACATATAAAGAGCAATAAACCGGCTATAGAGCAAGAGTCATAAATTCATTGACATTTCACAGACAACAAAAGAGGTGGGGAAATGAACTGAAAAGACATGCATGGTCTCACAGATAATGATAAATGACTTACCTAAAATATAAATATGTAATTTGCTGTCAAGCCAGTTTATCACCTGCATAGTTTATGTAGGATCTCAACACCCAACCATGCCATGCCAGGCCATTTATCTATCCATGTTTTGTCAGTGAAAGATGCTGCTCTACTTATGCATGTTAAAAGTCATCCATTATAATCCCTAAGAGTCAGAGTAGCAGGAGATCAGGCGCCTCTGAGGGCCGAGAAGCAAAAGGAAGCAGCTGGTTGGATTTCGATTTTCAGAGAGGTCACTATCAGAGACAACAGGTGCTGGGCCCTCTGAATCATTTAAGCTTTAAAAAGCTTAAATACAATTTTCCTGCCTTTTTTGTGCTTATTTCAGAAGCACGCTTCACTTGCTCTGCAAAGTTTTTGTTTCCATTAAACTTTATTCAATAAGAAGTTAATGCTTCTGTAAACTACCATAGGGTTCAATTCCATTTTTCATTCATATTTAATTTTCTTTTAATTAGTATTTATTTCCCTTAGTGTATCTGGTTCTAACACATTTTTTAAAAGTTGCTTTAAATAAGAGCTACATAAGTTGTCACAAAACTATTGTGTTCACCTGCTCCCAAAGGAATTCGGATAGATCTTACCAGCTTTGAAGGAAATTCAACTAATCAGAGCAATACGGTCCATTACCGAAGGTATTCTTTGATTATTATTATTATTATTATTAGTCTAAAACCTTTTTGGATCTCTCCTGAGCTAGCAGATTTCTGATTTAGCTGGAAGCATACGGTGGTCCATTCTGAATAATTAATTTTATGTTACTGCATGGATGGCTGCATAATTCCCACAAGCTATACAGAAGCTATTACACAGTGTTATTTCTCAGTTAGAGTCACAAATTTCTTTCTGACATTAATAGAATGAGTATATACTTATTTCTCCGTTGGGCCTCCAAGCAACGTCCTTGACCTTCAGCAGTTCAGAACAATAATTGGCCAACATTTTGCCTCATTTATGAGTCCCTCTGGTTAAAAGCATTAAAACATTAGCATAGTAAAATTAGAAGTCGCAGCAACAATGAAATGAACAGGAAAAATGTGCGGAAATTGGAGTACATGTAGAAATAAACAAACTGTCCGTTTGTCCTGAGTCTGAATTTATTCAACAGGGAAACAGGACTCATCACCAGTAGACTCAGACAAGTAGGATGGAGACATTAATGAATAAACATAAATCCAAACAAATCCCCTCCAAAGCACCAGAACTCATTCACCCTCATGGCCTATGCTAATACACCTCAATGCTACTTCAGATCAAAATAATGGAAAGACAGATCTATCCAGCTGGTGATCCACAGTGTGTGTTCTTTTCACCATTTATGTCAGGCTTGGACTGTATTATGTATTATTTAGACACAAGTTTGCTTACGCTGACAGTCGAATTGCAGCTAATTACTTGTGAAGTAGATTGTAAATCAGGTGTGAATCACAGTCAGGGAGAGTAAACTATGCCTGATAAGTACATTCCACCAAGCTGTCAGAGGTCATGAAAAATAGCTGAAAAGTTAATCTGAGCAATGAGATGATCTGATCTACATTATGCAAAGCCTAGTTAGCAAAAGTCTTTGCTCTGATCAGCATGGCTGCTTGTTAACCACATTCATGTTACTAGTGAATTGAAATATAAGTTGAAGGCTTCCTGCTGCCTGGTATGATGCCTGTACCTGATCCTGACAAACGGCTCATGCTGTGGCATTTCTTACCCTCTGGATGTGATACTGTTTCTATTTGGAGATTTCTGCACTTGTGACTCACTCCCTGCTTCTGTGGATGGTCCTACAATGATACCTTAAAGATTTGCATATCCCAAATATCTTTGCTTCAGTAGATGATTTCACCTGGATACTGTGGATTATTGTAAATTTGTTCCTAAGAGCTGCTGCAGAAATCATAAAGAAACATAATTTTCATTTAATGAATATTGGCCTTTAATGTAGCTACCATACAGTTATGCACATTTTGATGAACAGAACAATGAGCTTGCAAGGTAGTCCCTACCTCCCCCAAATGATCAGGTAATCTGTCTGTCCACAGACCAAGTGAGAAGAACTCTATCCAGAATGAATCCACACAAAGCTGCTGGAACTGACAACATACCTGGCCGGGTGCTCAAAGAATGTGCATAACAGCTGGCTGACATCCTGACAGATGTTTTAACACCTCATTGAGCTAGGCAGTCATTCCAGCATGCTTCAAGACCCGCAAAATTGTTCCAGTACCAAAGAAACCACCTGTGACCTTTTGGAATGACTATGCTCCTGTGGTACTCACAGACATCATGAAGTGACCATGAAGTGCTTTGAGAGACTAGTCATGTGCCACATCAAAGAGTGCCTACCCAGCCCATTTGGATACTCCCCAGTTTGCTTACCACCCAAACTGGTCTACTGATGATGTCACATCCATTGAACTTCACCTGTCACTCAACCACCTGGACAAAAAGAAGTCTTAAGTAAAGATGCTATTCATGGACTTTCGGCTGAGCCTTTAACACCAACATCCTGCAGAGGCTGACTATGAGATCGGGCTCCACCATTGGTAAAGAGCACCAAATTTCTGTGAGTCTACCTTTCAATCTTACTTAGTCCTTCAATACCTGCTCTACAGCTAAACAGCATCTACAGCTTCTTTGGAGACTAAAGAGAGCTAGTCTCCCCTCATCCATCCTCACCATGTTTTACAGGGTCACTATCGAGAGTGTCTTGTCCAGATGCATCACTGTCTGGCATGTGAACTCCGGTGTTCCTGACTGCAACACCCTGCAGTGAATAGTGAGAGCCGCTGAGAAGGTCATCGGTGGGCCTCTTCCTTCCCTGCAGGACATCTACCAGAACTCATAGAGTGCACAGCATTGTGGAAGACCATTCTCACCCCTTACATGAACTCTTTGCTCTTTTGCCATTTGGAAAACGGTATCCAAGCTGCCAGACTGTGGAAGAGTTTCATACCACAAGCTGTCAGAATTCTCAATGCACACAAATGTTCAACTCTGGCTTAGCTCCTGTGCACTGCCACCCTTAATATCATCCTTTTCATTCTTTATTTGATATAACTCCTACTCACATGCTGCCAATGACTTTTCATGTACAATATGACAGCCAGCATACTGCTACTATGTCTTTGTCAGGGCACTACCACTCTTAATACCATCATCTTCATTCTTCATTTGATATAACTCCTACTCAAATGCTGTCAATGACTGCTCATGTGCAATATGAAGACAACCAGTGTACTGCTACTATGTCTTTTGTCTGCACAATACCTAATGTGAACAATTTGCGATTTGCACATTGTTTATCAGCACATTGTACTTTGTTGTATGTTGCTGTATGTTGCATCGTGGTCCATGGAGATATGCTGTTTCATGTCACTATGTAATGTACGCAGTTGCTGATAACAATAAAAGAGCCGTGAACCTTGAACCTTGAGTAGATTTCTGATGCAGTTTTTACCATTAGTGTCATTTACATTTGCTCATTTGGCACACGCTTTTATTCTAAGCGATTTAAGACCTATTCAGACTGGATTAGTTATACGTAGGGATGTGGAGAAACATAATTTTTACCAGAGTATCTTAGCCTTGTTCAAATCCTTCACGTCATTTAATGTTTTGCAGACTGCTTGTGCATGCTTCTGGCAATAATATGCCCTAATTTCCACAAGTTATATATATATATTCCATCTGCATTGGCTTGTTAGTTAATAATCTTTTGTATCCTGGGAGAAGGTGCTTTTTCTTCAGTATAAGGACAATGCAGGAAGTGTTTTCACTTTTCTATCATCATCTCTGGCTGAAAACTATATGAACCAAAGTAATGGCCATGTTTAAAAACAAAACAATAAAATAAATATGATGTTTCATTGGATGGGTAAGAGAAGCAATGTTTCTGGTTTTTTAGGCAAGTAATTGAGTTCCTATCACAGGTACAGCCTACATACACAGGTTAAGATCATGTAATCTGCTAATAATCAAGTGCAACATGTGCAGCCAGAAGATCTACAATAAGCAAAAGAATCTGTATTAGATTTTGAATTCTGACTTTTAGATCTTTTTTTAGATTTTCAGATTTTTCATTAAATTCTGTATTAGAATTTGTATTAGAATGTGATTAGGGTGACATGAACATGGTGCAGTGGTTAGCTCTGTCCCTTCACTACAAGAAGTTTCTGGGTTTGAACTGGCTGGCTGTGGTCTTTCTGTTTTATCCCTGTGCTTGTGTGGATTTCCTCCAGGTGCTCTGGTTTCCTCCCACAGCCCAAAGACATGCAGATTAGGACAACTGACTACTCTAAATTGCCCATAGGTGTGAATATGTGTGTGAATAGTTGTTCTTATCTTGTCTGAATAATGCTTTACAAGTGAGACAAGTAAGGATGAACAGATCGATACCAAAGTATTGATATTTCCAATCCTGGTTGTGATTCCAATCCAGTCCAATCCAGTTTTGGAAATTGATCCTCATATTAAAAAAATGATAACAGTAACTTTATCTAAGTAGTGATTTTATTATCTTTATTTTATTCTTCTTTTATTGTTGTTTAGGGTAGGAACTACTTGCACATTCTCACCCCGCTCCCCATAGCTTAGTAATAAGGCACACAGAGAAACAGATTCTGCCAGTTAGTCAGTCGCACAATTGCAGAAAAAAACAACGCATGCTTTTGGAGATGTTTCACTTTTGTAAACAACAATGAAGCAGCTATCAAGTATAACTTTTGATGCAATTTTTACTATACAAATCATAAACTTTTCCTGTTTTTGTGTAAACAAGAAGTATCTGTATCAGTATTGGTACCAGGATACTAGCCTTAGTATTGCTTGGTGTTGGATCAAAAAGTAAATCAGTAGTATCACCCATAGAGACAACTTTCAACTGAGTAGTTGAAGGTAGGATGTTTTGCCCAAGAACCCAACAGTGGTAGTTTGTAAATGCTGAGGCTCAACCGCATAACCTTCAGATCAGTAGTCCAAAGCCTTAACCACTGAACCACCATCTCCCAAAAGATCTTCTCAAGACCTCGTCAAGAGATCAAGTGCTGCAGTCTGACCGGTAGTCAGATGGCAAGGTGCTACAAAGACCAGAGTTTCTCCTCGGAGCAGATATTTTATTAAAGCTGCTAGAATGTGAGGAGAATTTCACTGACCTCACCTTTTAATATAGAACAAGGTACAGGTCAGACTTCTGCTGGTGCTTTCGCATTTACAGAGTATGCAACATAGCAACATGGTCTTGAATTGAATTATTAGTACATTATCAGTTGTCCTTTAACTCACTGGTGCCACATAGTTGTTCTTTTGGTTTGCTTTCTTGCAGCATCTTTCAAGTGCGGAAGAGCAGCATTGAAACACACATGGCTTAATTGACATTGATAGGGACTGAGATCTTTCCGTGCCTGGAGTCTGGCGCTGATGTATTAGTTATGAGCATGAAAATGCATGAAAAAGCACTTCAGATAGACGGCCTTGTGTGTGTGTGTGTGTGTGTGTGTTTGTATGTGTGTGTGTAAATACAGTAAATCCACTCACAGCCTTTAACTTACAAAAAATTTGAATTGTAAAAGTCCTAGTTGTGATTAAAAATGTAATATCTATGTTAATGTAAGGTGTTAATACAGGCATCTCACAAGCAACAAAATAAGTTTGTTCTTCACGTAGCTGTTTAAACTCATTCAATTTCAGAAATGTCGGTGTTGGAGATCTTTCGGCCGCTTCCTTTGGCGTATTATTTCGAGCCATAATATCGATGTAATATCGATGGCACAGACGCTGCCCTCACAATCAGCACGGCTCATAGACGTGTCAGACTCTTTCATAGCTGGAAATGAATAGCCCTCCGCTTTAATTGAAAACGGACTGATTGCCGAAGGTGAGGGAAAATGGATTTTCTTCATCTCCTTTCCTTCCCTATTAGCGCAAGACAGGCTAAATGAATAACTTCGGCTGTTTAGTCTCATGTGCAAAGTGAGTTTAAAGCTACACCTCAGGGATGACTCGGGCTCGCTTTATTCCTTTGTGGAAGCAGAAGGATGTTTTTATAAATTGAAAAGATCTGGCATGTACATACAGTATATTGGGGTCCAATATCTAGATGTCATCAAAGAGTTATTGACATGTCAATGTCCATTATAAAAGGAAAAATGGACTAAGAAGAGAGCCTTGTTGGACGCTATGAATATTGTGGAAATGCCTATGTAGATGACCTGTTGCTGCTTTGTAAGATATACATGAATCATTTCAGGGCTGCTCCCACAGTACAATACCAAGGGAAGAACAGCTATACTGCTTATCAAGTAAAGAACCGAGGTGAAGGAGTACACCATACAAAGCATTTTTGTCATTTATTTCTTTAATCGAATTTTTAGCAATTGAGTGGCTTTGAACAACCATAAATTTCACAGTCTACACTTTCACAGGTATCTTCAGATGGGGACTGGTGGAGACAGATGTGAAAGCTGATATTGAACCAAGCACA
Organism: Parauchenoglanis ngamensis; assembly: GCA_030014255.1. Taxonomy (NCBI): domain Eukaryota; kingdom Metazoa; phylum Chordata; class Actinopteri; order Siluriformes; family Auchenoglanididae; genus Parauchenoglanis; species Parauchenoglanis ngamensis. The sequence continues at coordinate 19,960,487 of JAQMYM010000009.1, forward strand.
TATTATGAAAAACTCCCTTTTTCAGTGCTTGTGCACATACATTCGTGTATCCAGAGTGCTTACCAATCCACAAACTCTGAAATAAAATGACTCAGTCAGTTTCTTTTGGGCTGCCTATTTCAGAAAACATGTGCTTCTACAAGCCATTCAGATTTGGCTCCGTCGTACATCAAAAGGAGAGCTCATTAGAATAATATCGCCCCCTCATCTGAGTATCTCCACCCACAGCTTGAGAATTGCCTTTGCGAAGGATGCGCCATTTTTGTTCTCACAAGTGCCGGACCCACTTGCGTCATGTCACAGTGTCAGTTGTGACTAACGAGAGTGTGCATCCTTATACATACTCCAAATTTATTATCTATTACCTTTCCGCAGCTGGTAGCCAGTCAGGTCGAGCTGTACCTCATGACACCTGAACACTATGGCTCTATAAGCAGCTTATGGTCATAAAATTGACTTTTCCTTTCACTTCACAACTTCTCATATTGTGAAGAACTCCATTTCTCAGCTTGGCTCTACATCAGCATCCTCAGCAGTGCACCCAGTCCTCCGTCTCCCCAGTGTATTAATCACCTGAAACTTGTTTCCCAGCCAAACAACAACTCTTTTAAGATGCACTCAGTTTTGAAAGTCTTTGCGCAGACTGTTACTAGTCTATCCTGCAAAAATATCTAACCTTTGGCTTGCGTTTCTCATTTGTTATGTACATCTCAACATACAAGCATCTAAACTGTATCGCCATGATTATTCATGATGTGCAGAGACAAAGGAGATGTCCATATCCTTACATACTGTACACCTCATAACTAATTACATCAACATAAATACAGTATTGATGTTAGAAAAAAGCATCGAAGGCCAACATCAGAAGCGAGAGAATGGATACCCTTTCAGTGTCCTCTTCCCCTCGGCAGGTTAATGAGGTTCAGAGGAAAACATTTATGTTCCAGTTTGCTCATTAATGACGGCAGGGCCTCTGATATATCCCGACTCAAAGTGAGTTTGACAACGCAGGGACACTGAGGACGAGGATAAATTACTTGGCCTGCATTGATTTAGACCAAGGCCAAACAATTACATGCCTGCAACAGTGCACGTATTTTGTATTGTGGAGAGTAATACATATGTATGGTTTATGGGCCATCTATTAATTAATGTGTTTACTAAGTAAGGAATAACACACAACGGACCATGCTGTTATATGGAAACTGGGGTGGAGTGATATGACGTTACTGTTACTAACCCTGAAGTAGCTTATTTTCATACTCTTTTCCTCCTGAATATTCCGGCTGCATGTTTGAGCAGAAGCAAGAAAAATATTTAAGCAATATGTGTAAATGTAATACGTTTATCCGTGCCATATATCCAAACAAGTGACAGACTTAGCCTAGCTATAACCTATAGCATAAAAGAGACAGCAAATCATTCAAAACACGCAAGCATTGAAAAGGAGTTTAGATTAGATTCTGTCTGTCTTGTAAAAGACTTTGGATAAAAGTGTATTTTTATTCAAATGAAAATGAATAAATGTAAATGTAATAAATGCAAAAATGACCGGGATCAGCACAATCTAGGGACTCATATGAATTCAAATGAGAAGTTTCAGAACGTTTAAACACTCTCTCAATCTTTATAATCTCTGGAACTGGCATATTGTACAGTGTCCTTCATATTTATTGGCACCCTTTGTAGAGATTAGTAAAAAGGGGGGAAAAATCCACATATTGGTGAAGTAGCTTCATCTCACGTTGAAAAAAGAGAAAAGTCCAACCTTTTATTAGGAATTAAAAAAAATATTCAGAGAAAAACAAATCCCAAATTATTTTTAACAAAAACTCATGTGCCACAATTATTGGCACCCCTGAAAATTATAGTGAATACGGTGTAACTGAAGCATGCTTCCCATTTAAATGGTACATGTTTGAGTTGATTTTTTTACTAATCTATACAAGGGGTGCCAGTAATTGTGGAGGGCACTGTAGTGTTTAAATAAATAAACATCTAGAACTTGCCCTTGTGAAATACAAATATGAATTTTTATCAATATGCTATATTATAAATATAATATACGTATTTATATTTAGAAATAAAGTGTTTTATGGCACAACCATGAGTTGTAGCCTCTGATTTTCCTTGGTGAGCATCTAAGCTGAACATTATGTTGAATACAGCCATGAAGCCCAGACACCTCACTTAAGCCTGTTATGCATTACCACGTGTGTGTTTTGCTCATATTGAGTGTCTTAACTAGATGGCAATAATCAGCCATACTGTGTGTATGTGTGTGTGTGTGTGTGTGTGTGTGTGTGTGTGTGTGTGTGTGTTTGTGTATACATTGTATTTGTGATTGAAAAGCACGCTCCTCAGGCGTACACCCTACTGCAGCATCTTTCAGGATCAATAAATAATCCACTCTCCTGACCTTGAGTGAGATGAGCGTGGAAAATTATATGATTGCTCGTTGTGAAGAAAGGTTTCGTCTCTGGCCTTTCTCCACTCTGAGGGCTCGGCAGATGAAAGAAGAAGAAGAAAAAGAAGTGGACAGGCTGCGCTAGGTGATATTAGCTTTGATCAGGGCCTAAACAGAGTGCACGCTCGCAACTGCTTTCAGCAGATGCATTTTCCAAAATAATAATAATAATAATAATAATCAACCCCTCAGTGGCATGACTCAGGCCAACGATGGTCCTCATATTAATAATGGAATACAAAACCTTACACAGTTTCATTTATATTCTATTAAGTGTACAAGTGAGAAATAAAACTCAACAGGATGGTGTGATAAAGTGTAGTTACTGTAAAAACCCAGAAGCTTATTATTCTCCAATAGCAATTTGCCACTGCATTTTATATTTATTAAGGAAGGACACATCATATTTTTACCCATTTATTGTTTCATGTCACGTCAACAGCCACAAAACAAGTTAGTTCCTTTTCTCATTTATGTTATAGCAGCTATAAATGGTCATTCCTTCCGCCAGAGGGTCGCTTGCCAACAGGAAAAGCTGGCAACCGCTTGCGGCCCCAGGCCAGTCGGCACCAATTTGTTTTTTGGTGGTGTCAGATTATCTGTAACATGAAGGTGACGAACGCCGGTTGTGAATTTTTGCCTTACGGCCCCAACAGACTCTAGAACCGCCATTGCATTCACCAGACTGCACTTCACTTGAAATTGAGACTTTTACAAAAAATGCAGCTTTTTTTTTGCATCAGAAACCACAAAGCATAAAATCTTCCATCCTGAAGACTTTCACTTCTATGAAAATATAATGTTACAGCTTTACCTCTGACCGTTACAAAGCGCTGACTCTGGAGACCCCTTTCACCATGTTAGTGATTACACACGGTTTTCTCTTTGTTCAATAACACAACACTTTTAATCTGCTTATAATAAGTCTTAAATTATGCCGAGCTTCTCTTATAGAAAAGTAAATCAACACTTTTTGACTGTTCACATCAGCGTTCAACAGAGTTCTTATAAACTTCAGAAGAAAGGAGAGCATTCCACAACATGAAATGTTCATAACCATAAATAGATATATATAAAGGACATGTTCTTTAATATCTTCGGAATCATTGAGAAATTGCTGTGGTTTAAGAGACTTACAGGAAAACAATTCTAGGAACTTCATGGTGGTAACAGTAGCTCCGGTTTAGTTCATTCTTTTCCTATAACAGCATGACCTCAAGAGATTTATTCAAAACAGAGCATCTAGGAAACTGACATGTTGTGTGCGGATAAGAGCAACATGTAGCTGAACATGAATATTTTACTACCTATATATTTCTGATTGAATTGCTTACACACTGGTTTGCCTTTCACACATATTACAGCACAAACAGGAATATCATGGTTGTGTTGAAGCATGATGTTCCAACGTTCAGCTTGTCTGCTGTCTACACTGCACCTGGAGTTAAAGAAATTCCAGTTTCTCGCTCCGTACATTGGGAGCAGCAGGAAAGCTGACAGCGATGCACACAGCTCGGTCACACACCTGCCGCCTGCGCCGGATTGTGACCTGAAGCTATAACAGGTCTCAGTGGAGGCATTGAGCCGTGGAAATATTCAAGGATTGTATATCCCTGGAGTGCAGCAGAATACTTGATGCACTGCTGCTGAGCTGGTGACAGAACTACTGAGGGAACAACAAGCGACATTTGATGCTATTTTTCTGGGTTTATACAGAATTTTATCCTGCAATGTCAAAATACATTAATGTGTTTTCTGAAATCCATGCTTTCACAGATGGCTGACAAATAGAAATGAAAAACAAAGAGTGTTAGTAAGGTGTTGGGCCACCACGAGACACCTGAACAGCTTCACTGCACCTCAGGCATCGCGTCTACGAGTCTCTGAGTCTCTCATGAACTCCGTTCTTGAAAGAAAGGAATTTGCTTTTTGGTGCTTATTGGTTTGAGATCATTATCATCATCATCATCACCAAACCATCTACTAAGCCCTCATGCCATTTGGATATGGGGGGGTTTATTCTGGAAGAGACCTCACCCACCAGGATAGAAAGGTATCAATGTAGGATGGTGATCATTTAGAAGAACTTTGAAGCCAAATCATACCAAGGAAAATAAATAAATGCGCCCCATTGCGTAACAGCACCACCATCTTTCCTTTCATTTTCAGAGTAGAACTTGTCCTGATCTTTGACTCCATTTTGGATTCCATCTCATTGAACAAAATAAAACAAGATATTAGATCAAGAGATTAGATAAAGTGCGGTTTTATTGACAGAGATTGCTAGATTAAGCTAGAATGTGTTCAAACGCTTACCCTTTAAATATAAAAATCTGTACACTACAAAAAGTCTGAACATTAGCATAAAAGCACAGCTCAGGAATCAGCTAGCAAGAACAACCTTTTGACTCTCAGTTGATGATTTCCTGATTGAAGTGTAGTGAAGTAAAAAAAAAAAAAAAAAAATGTGTTTTTGCTGTTTTTCTTTTCCTCACAGCTCAATCCCAGATTTCTGTCCCAGCTCTTTAGGTCATTGTTTATGAATCTATCAGGTCTTATTGTGTAAATCATTTTCATCAGTTTGTATTAAATTGTATCAGTGTCATCTCTTGTTACTGAGCCTCATTGTACAGTTCAGATTGTTTGCTCAGATCAGATTCCCTGAGCAGCCACATGAGCGTTCTCATTCAGGTCACATAGCTCACGAATCAGATACGCATCAGAATTAGGACCATATATGAAACGGACTCGAATCTGATTCGAAAAGATCGGATTTTTGTGTCCACACAGCCATGACAAGATCAGATCTGTATCACATTGAGACAAAAAAAATCAGATTTGAGTCACTTCAGCATGGTAATGTGAACACAACCTAAGCTCCATCTCTGAGTTTCCTGATCCGAGTGTAACGCTGCAGATGCTCTGTGATCCAACGCGGTGGTGTTGATAGCTGTCACGCCGCATCTCGCAGACCTCACGGCTTGAACCGCAGCAGCCGCTCCGGAGGAAGGCTGACAGCTACATTAAAGAGTGTCACTCATGAAACGCTTCTGACTGTTGTGTAGAAGAAGCCATGTGCATGTCTAGCTTCTTCATGAGACATGAAACTCTTGGGCTACTTTTTTTTTTATTTAATAAAAGATAGTGTCAAGGATGTCTCATAAATCGAGCATTATTAGAGGGAAAAAACAACTGAAAATTGCTTTAAAATTGCTTTTATGTTGCTCTGTTTGACTTCGAGTTGAATCAATAGAATTCTTCCTTGCTCAAATACCTCATGGTTTAATTTTATATTTTAAATTTGTATATATAAAACATTAATCCTGTGATGCTGCACTTGTGGAATGAAATTGAAAACATTTCCACCATATATCAGTTCAATTTTTCTAATCACGGGAAATGTTTTGCGTTTTTTTGTTTTGTCATTAAATTGAAACTTTGCCTGGAATTGTACGCTATGAAGTAGACATCTTGAGAGAAACTGGAATGTCACTGAGCTGAACTTCAATTTGAATTTTTATGTGTTTCAGTCAGACGAATCAGTATCAAAATTCTGATTGTGCTTCTGCCAGGAGGACTTGGACTTGAATCTTTCCCCAAGATTCTGTGACTCAGATTAGATTAAAAAGCGTGAGGCGTTGCATTTCCTGTGTGTGTTTGCCCTACACCGTGCACCATCCTGACCTTTTCAGCTCTAATTAAAACGGAGAGACACACAGGATCATTCTCATTAAGCACTCCACAAACCCTTCACTTAAGGCCTATCAGTGACTCATTCGGGTGTGAAACTGTCCTCTCTAATCAGAGCTACAGAAGCCTCCTGAGCTCTTCACACCGTCGCCTGATGAAAAATAAACGTGCTTATCGTGATCTCAGGGCATGGGCATGTCGTCTTATTAGCAGAACGACGTCAATATTACACGCACGCTGTAAACGTTTACGCGATATTCATGATGGTCTGTGTTTGTGGGTCGTTACGCTGACAATGTAATACAACAAGCGATATTTGCTCTGAAGAGTGGAGATCGGACATAAGCGGCTTTTTATTGTTCCTCGGGGATTGTGGTTGTGAGGAACAATAAACAGTTCTTTTCATTTTTCGAAAGACGCTCAGATCTAAAGAGCGCAGAGGTTTGGAGTAAAAGTGTCAGCGTCTACATCATCACAGGTTACATCGGGACCAGTAATGAACAAGGGACCTTCTTTTCTGGTTTTTAAAGCCGTCGTCAATTAAACTTCTCGTTCTTTTCATCGGTTGGATGAGCATGAGCTGTGTAAGGATTGATTGGATCATTTTTGTTAAAAAAGGTTGTGAGAACTGCAACGTCTAACACGAACCTTTCTAACATTTCAAGCAAGTTACATCTGCACTAATCCATTCGCAACCATCACGCTGATTCACTTCCTCGGGAACAGAATGATCCATTGAAAAGGACTGATACTAATAGTAACTCCTCATTTTCCTATAACAGCACAAGTGCTTTATCCATCATTCAAGCAGAAAGGTTTCATAGATCGTGATCGCTGTTTCAGCATGTTTCGGTGGTTCGCAGGATTTTAAGTCACTTTAAGTCATCGATCGATTTACAGACACACTTAAGGAGATGACCAGGCCATTCTCGCAGCTCCATCAGGCAGAGTTGTTCTCTAAATGAACTTCACTCCATCTCCTAAAGAGCAGCGCAATCTACTTCCATTCTGATTTTCACACTAGGCTTCATTATTGGCTTCTGCAGAGGCGGCACTGCGGCGTAATTGGTAAACAGAGCTCAGGTTTAGAGAGAAAAACTACCTAATCACGCTGTTTCTCTAGGATTGTTCACACTTCCATGCTGGGGTTTAGAGCAAAGGAGCTGCTGTGTGTTTACATTTCACAGCGTATTGGCTGGAAGGCCCTGCACTGCACTGCACATCCCACACGAACGGAAACACGACACGAGGTCAGTTTTTCAGCACTGAAGGATTCGATCCAAATTCATTCTTGTGTTTGAAAATAATGTATTTATTGAACACTTGAATCTCTCTACTTAAACGAACGATCATTTCACACTCTGGTGTGCAGCGGTCGTTACAGTGAGATTAGCAGCATATTAGAGATACTGTAGGAGGAAAAATACTAAAATAAATACAGAGCTGGGGGTGGGGGTAATAGTCCAAGAAGAAAAAAAAAATTATAACTTTGTGTGAAAAAACTCAGGTAGTCTCTGAAATTGTGACAAATTTGCAAGAAAAAAGTAGCAAAAAAGTTGGATCAGCGTCATCCCACCACAGACGCCATGGCTGAGCCGAGAGTTATAGGAAATGCAGTCTTTCTTTCTTGATCAGACAATTTACAAGAATAAAGCACTAAGGGATTTTCAACTACATTTCCCAGAATGCACTGCAGCCAGGAAGCATGGATTGTTGCGCTCTCTGTATATATATTAACGTATAAACCGCACAGCTTTGTTTCTCCACGTCTTAGCTGTTTACAAATGAATAATTATTGCGCAAGAGCAGTTTCCTGTTACGTTCAGCGTGTGGATTCTTCTCATTTGCCCAAATGTCTGTTACTCTGAAACAAGTTATAGGAAATACAACGAGAAGTGTTTTATTCCTCTTACACCACAGCAATTTGCTTTTTGTCGTATTAAAGAATGACAAATCATACTTTTTATCCATTTATACTGTAGTTACACTTAAAGTTCTGGATGTCCATGGAAAAATGTAACTAGCCATGTTACTGAGAAACCACAAAGCAGGAACTCCTCTGTCGTGAAGGCTTTGACAAAGCGCTGACCTCAGAGAAAATTTCACCATGTGAAAAATTACGGATCATTTTGCTCATTTCAAGCATTTATTCCTAGAAAGAAGCAACAATATCCACCAACAGAACCAAATTTAAAATTTGGGTAAAAGTCGATAAATCGCTGGGTTTTTTTTTTAATTGCATAATGAGAAATATTAGATAACTCAAGCACATTTAAGATATTTTTAGGTTCTAATTCCCACTTTATCAGTTCAACACCAGTGCAGCGTGTACGTCTGAACGTGTCTCGGGATAGTGGGAGGTCCACATCGCCCCGTGGGTCAGAGCGTTAATTACACTTTCAATCCATTAAACAACACTGATTTTTATCAAGTGGCCAAGCAGAGTAAACAGCGGTTAATTAACCAGCATCTGGCCTGTTTTGTGCTTCCTGCTGTTACATGAAGACACGTTTATACATCAAAATGGCCGCCTTTCTCCCAATCTGTCAGCGTTAGCCCAGGTCATTACTTATGGTCCAGATTATCTCCTCTGAGGAATGTCAGAATGCATCCCAAGTGCTAGCGTTGTGTAGTAACAAAAGATTTCATAATAATAACAATAATAATAATGATAATAATAATAATAATAATAATAATAATAATTTGTGCGTTGGCACGGTGGTGCGGTGGTTAGCACTGTTGCCTCACAGCAAGAAGGTCCTGGGTCCAGGGTGCCTTTCTGTGTGGAGTTTACATGTTTTCCCCGTGCATGCGTGGGTTTCCTCCGGGTGCTCCGGTTTCCTCCCACAGTCCAAAGACATGCAGATTAG
>JAQMYM010000009.1:20031371-20041942 GCA_030014255.1 Parauchenoglanis ngamensis
CACAACCGCAGCCCTACTTTACACACGCCACACAACCGCAGCCCTACTTTACACACGCCACACAACCGCAGCCCTACTTTACACACGCCACACAACCGCAGCCCTACATTACACACGCCACACAACCGCAGCCCTACTTTACACACGCCACACAACCGCAGCCCTACATTACACTAGTCTTTCAACAGTCTGAAAGATTCCAGAAATTGCTGTAGTGCCTTTTTGAAGCTTCTTTATAAGAAACAACTCCTCAAAACAAAACCTCAGAAAAAACTGTGGACCTACCAAAGTCCAGCTCCTCCTTAGAAAGGGGGATTATTCAGAAATACTGAAGAAAAAGCTCAAGATAGCCAAAAAGGTGTAAATACTACCCCTACTGGAGATCTCCATTCTCCAACTTTTTTACCTGAGTTAAAGTTTTCTTCAACGAGGACAGGTTTCTCGGCCCATCTCTGTGCTCACATCCACTTCTGCTCCATCATGACTTCTTTACTTCATTTAGTAACCATAAAGTCGTTTATGAACGGAGTCAGTTTTGTCACTGCGGGGGAAAAAACAATATATTACAAGCATGAAAAGCCTGAAAACAAAAAGTTAAATCTTCCTGAAGCTCGTGTCCTTCCACTTTGTTTTGCTGCATGAATTCAGTCTCGTTTTGAGAGTGAACATTAGTTCTGATGGAACAATCAGCAATCGTGTCCTGATGAGCCGCAGAGCTGGTTCGGTTAATGATGTCGTTCCTCGCCTCCTGTCCCCTTTAATTACTTGGTTAATTGTTATCATCCACAAAAGTGCCCTAAAATTCATCAGAGCACGCCGACTCGTCTGGCTGCAGAATAATACTGAAGGTAAAATGTATTGTTGGATGAATGCCGTAAGGGAGAAACAATAAAATGTCACCTAATTAGATAAAAAAAAAAAATCGCTGATGTACTGAAGTTTTCTGTAAGGAGAGGTTTGTTTATAATATTTATGGAAGGAGTCTCCGGTGTCAGTTTCAGTTTACTTTTTTGTCTTGTTAACTTCAAGAGTGAAAAAGAGAGGCTGCTGAGGGAATGACTGTTTATAGCTGCTATAAACTTTGACAGTCTGTAGTTAATAAAAAGTTGCGAAGGTTGGCAAGTTACTGTGTTATAAGAGGAATAAAACACTTTGGGACCCTGTTGTTGATTGTTTTCCTATAAGGGCATGATTTTATTCATTGCCTATGACTGTATGAATTAAACATAACACACAGTGATTCAACCAGCTTGAGAAACCTGAAACAAAATAAATGGTTAAAATACCATGAAGCATCATTACTTTATTCTCAGGGTTTATGAGTTATAAATCATCTCTTAGACTTCAAATCAGTAATACCCAGCTGTTTGTAAAGGTTTCACTAAAGAAGCCGTTCCTGAGAAAAACCTCCAAAATCTAGCTCATGAACACCACCAAGTGTTATTTTGGCTACAGATGGAATCATGTGTTGTAGTCAGAGGAGACCAGAATCTTTCAGACAGATTTGCTGGGAAAAAAAATCAGAAATGAAGGGAAAAAAACACAAATCCATTGTCACCCAGCTCTTACACTGCAAACAGATCAGTTTCTCTGGTTTTGCTGTTTATTGGTATGTGTTTGAGGAACGTGAGCATTTTTTTTCATTCCATAAAGTACTGACATTTCCCCAAAATTCCACATAAAAATATTGTCACTTGGAGCATTTCATTGCAGAAAATGGTCAAAATAACAAAAAGGATGCAGTGGTAGACATTGAATGATGCATAGAAATCAAGATCATCTTCAATTTTAAACACAATACTAATGTTTGAACTTAGGAAGAGTTCAGAAATCATTTGGTGGAAATAACCCTGATATTTATTCACAGCTTTCATGCGTCTTGCCATGCTCTCCACCAGTCTTTCATCTTGCTCTTGGGTGACTTTGTCAGCCAAATCAGATCAGTTCAGCTTCGTCTCATGTCTTGTGACCATCCATCTTCTTCTTGTTCACATTCAAGATGTTTTCATGGGGTTCAGGTCTGGAGGTCGGGTCTTACATCCACACCTTGATTGACCTGGCAGTGTGGCATGGAGAACTGTCCTGCTTGTAAACCCAATCCTCAGAGTTAGGGAACATTGTCGGAGCAGAAGAAAGCAAGTTTTGTTCCAGGATAACTATGTACATTGGTAGATTCATGAAACAAAAATCTGGCCCCTTGCAGCCTTACTGAAGCTCCCCCAGATCACTGATCCTGCACCAAATTTCACAGTGGGTGTGAGACACTGTGGCTCGTAGGACTCTCCAGGTCTCCGTCTAACCATTAGACGACGAGGTGAAAGGAAAAGCTGAGAATTGGACTCATCAGAGAAGATTACTCCAGTCCTCTACGGTCCAGTCCTTATGGTCTTTAGCAAACCTCAGCCTGGCTCTTTGCTTCTCAATGATGAAGAACTTTTTCTAGCTTTGCATAACTTCAACCCCACCTAGAGGAGAATGTTTCGAACCATCCTTGCTGTGTACTAAATCACTGAGTTGTTGATCATCCTGGTCAGTGGAGAGTCATTTTTACCCTCTGCCAGTCTGTAACTTTATTGTCCCCAATGTCTGTGGCTTGACCTTATTCTTATGAACTGCCCTCTTTGAAATTTTAAGGATGCAACCTGACGCTCACAGTATCCCTCTGCCAGTAAAGCCAGAATTAAACCCTTCTTTTTCTCACTCAAAACTTTTCGTTTTACCTCTTTTGGCATGATGAATAGACATTTTGTATTCTAATTAAATTTAAGGTACTACTAGCACTGTTTCTGCCATCCAAACTGGTCCTACTGCAAGAGGATAATGATGGCCACAGCGGTGGTTTTTATACTTTTACTCGTTAAATAAGATTTGGTTCAGGTGATCAACTAATCAGTAACTCATTAAGTAAAATTAGGTGTGCTTGTGTCGGAATTCCAGCACAGACACTGGAATGAAATGGTATACACCGAGAATACACCGAGATGCTGATTTAAGAAAAAACTGAAGTGGTCTCTTAAGTCTTTCCAAAGCTGTACATGGATTCAAATAAGCACCAGGGTGTTTGAGACCAAAACATGGTTGCATCTGCTAGGAGGTTAAGGCTCAGTGGATTTTTCAATGAGATAATGAACCAATCACACATCCAAGTCAACATGGGTTTTGCAGTGAATACCTCCGTCTCCAGATTTAATTGACAGCAGCATCTTAATTCTCCATGCTATGCAAATTAGGCATGCTGTAGAGTCCAAAGCCAATGATTCCTCGAACTCAAGTAGTTTTTCACACATAAAAATGAAGAAAAAAAAACCCTCATAACCATCGTTTCATCTTCACCTGTCATATAAGACATGGTTGGTGTTGTTCTTGAGAGTACGTAGATAGTACAGTTAGCTTGCTAATCTAATGCCAATCTAATTGAAACACAATGCTAGCATGAAACCTAAGATGTAACATGTAATATAAAATGCGGTGTATAAATCATATAGTGGACTCTAGTATTTACATTTTGGCTGCTATTATTTATTTTTTAAATTATATAAAATAAAATGTTGGACAGGCCACACCCACAAGCAACAAACTACATGTGATATGTTGATACTAGTGCAAATGTAACAGTAAAATGTCCAAGCTGTCATGGATATTTTACCTGATATTAACTGTAAGGAGTGCCAATACTTTTGGAGCCAAACAAAAAATGGCATTATATAAGAAAAAATTTATACTGTGTTAAAATGTAACTGTGCAGAGGTCCTATACTTTTAAACAAAAAATACTAATCATGGCACAAATATATTTTATATACTCTTTTCTATTCATTTTTAGAAAGGGTGTCAATAATTATGGAATTGACTGGATTTCTACAGAGCATCTGGAAACTGCTGAATGTGTGAAGGTTTGTGGTTGCATCAATCTGTTTTATGTGTGTGTGACTTGCAGTTATAAGGGTTTAAAGCACTCTGGCTTAACATTAGTTGGTTTAATTTGTTATATAAATAAAATTTACTTTCTGAAACTCCAAAGAGTCTCTTAGAGAATACACCGAGGTTTAGAAACGCACGATAAAGCGATGAGATGCGACAGTTCCATAGTGAGTCAGGGCTATCTGAGGCCCTGTTAGGGATTTTGTCTGATATGTGTACAATTATCTCTCACTTTCGCTACTGAATATCAGCCGGAGGGTGTAATATTCCTGTCACACACTGATGCGTGGAAATGACAGATGATGATGGTTTTAAGAAATATTTTTCCTTACTGCTAGCTTGCATGCACTGACTGATATTAGCATCTGTTGCATGTGTTCAACTGAAAAGTGACATTTCCATTATTTAGTAAAATATACTGGAGAATTTCTGTGAAATGGATATAATTCTCAGGCACTTCATGCCTCCGTGGATGTCCTATTTGTTATCTTATGTCATCTTATTTGTCATCTTACCTTTAATTTTCTTTGATGACAGTTTTTGTTTGAAAATAGTTAGCATTGTGTTACAAAACCCATTCTGAACAACTCAGCAAATAATTCCACAAAAACAGCAAAAAACCAACAAAAAAGTAAGTAAGACAGCTGTCTTACTGCGCTAGCATTAATGACATCCTCCTTCTAACATCTGCGCAACACACTGCTTCTCCTGGGAATAATAGACCCACCAACAAATTATCACCAAATGCACTGAATATTAAAAAAGTTAAAAAAGTTATTTTTTTATTGATTAAATGAACTATATAATATTTAGTTAGATATATTAGCAGAAATGGAGTATAATATTCATAAGTATGTCCTCATCGGTGTATAATTACCTGTAACTATGAATCGCTGTGTTTTTGTACGTTTAAAATGTGTCCTTTATACCTACACAGGGAGCGGGTTCACCTCTACGGAGCCGCCATGTTGCGCCGCTACAGTAGCCCAGAATGGACAAACCTCTAGAGAGCGCCTTCCACGTTTCACGTTTTTACAAGCGGCAGCGTGAATCCGGAAGGAAGCCCCGGCAGGACGACAAAGAAGAAGAAAGGAAGAGGAATCAGTGTTTGCTGGAGCTGGAGAACAAATTTGAGAAGCCAAATTTTGAAAAACATAGGATGATACTTATTATTTAGCCCAGAAGAAGCAAGCGAGTGTGAATGTAAGTACTTGGAAGTACGCGACGGGCTCCTGACAGCCACCGCACGCTCTAATACACGCTTGGAAAGGGAGGGGTAAGAGAGGGGCATTCAGGGGGCTGAATCCTACACAGTGGACCTTTAAAAGTGGACTATTTTAAAGCACCAGGAAGCAAGAGAAACCTGAAATTGCTGCTATATTTGGGATGGAAATGATTAGAGACCATGAATAATCGACATTGCACTGCCACAGGAATAGACTTTGTGGATAGTGTTGTTTATAGGCTCCAGAAATCTGAAACAAATGAACAAATAGTGCTTGTTAATATTTGTCAGGGTTTAACACTACCATTACTTTTAATAACTATTACAACATGGCTTCCACTGCCGGCCAAACATTTTTCACATTTTTGTTGATTTCTCATCTGTTTGGTCAGAAGTTGGGAACAAACTTATTTCGCAGGCGTCCTACAACATAAAAAGTATGATGTGTCATTCTTTAATAAATATAAGAATGTAAGTTGTACAAGACGAATATAACTCTTCAGGTCATCCTGCTATAATAATCAATTTCAACGCTCAGCAATTCTGCTCTTTTGTGAAATTGCATGTTTACATTTCCATTTATATTTATGCTATTTGGCAGACTCCCTTATCCAGACTGAATGTCACTTTATCATCATCACTAGCGTATTTGTAGCTGCCCTGTGAGGTCTTATCTGCTGCCGTCCTCCTACTGGTGGCTTTTAGATGAGCGCCGTGGCAGCATTCACAATCTGAGATTTTAATCAAACATTTATAGCACTACCGGAAATTTGTCTTTGGTCACAGTGACACTAACTCGGCTGGTGATGAGCAAGTCACGTTATCCATTCATAGAACAATATGCAAAAGAAAAATAAAGGTAGGTGTCATTTCTGTTTCTGAAATTTCCTGAAATAAAATTAGACTTGTAATTTGCATGATTATCGATGATACTGGAGGAGGTTTCCGGGTTCAAACCTTGTGGCTGAGAGTCTGCATGTTCTCCCCATGCCTGCGTTGGTTTCCTCCGGGTGCTCCGGTTTCCTCCTACAGCCTAAAAACAACAGATTAGGTCAACTAGCTACTCAACATTGCCCATAGGTGTGAATGTGAGTGTGAATGAGTGCCTGTCTCCGTGTTAGCCCTGCGATAGTTAGGCCCGCCCAGGGTGTACTCCGCCTCTTGCTGTTCTTCGCAGTCACCTGGGATTGGCTCCAGCTTCCCCATGACCTGTAATAAACAGCATAGATGATGGATGGATGGATGTTTAAAGGGTAAAATGTACTTTTGTAAGACTCAGAGCAAAAGGTTTGTTGTGTGGTTGAGCACATATTGCGAAGGAAATGTGTAGTCGACTTCTCCAGTCCACCTACGCCTTCGTGAAATGTTAGGTTTGCAATCCCTGGTTGCACTGCAGTCTTTATAAACATGCTATTATCCCTAGGCCTGTGTAACTGCACGCAACCGCTTCGAGCGCTGATCTTCTGGGACTGTTTCCCTTCTTGGATCACCTCATCTTTGGTGTTCTGGTACCTCACATTTTACAAATTAAACACTGGCTTAGGAGCATGATTATAAATTATTCATCTGCCATAGTTGGTGAAAAAACAACAATAACAACAACAACAGAAGTGATTTTTTTTTGCCTCCAGGTTCTACTGTAATATGCTGCTGGGCCGTGAGCAGAGAGCTGGCTCTGCTCTTAGTCCTCCCCTGCCAGGACGGATACAGCGATTGTGAGAGGAGGGGATGGAGCGATCGTGAGGCACAGCACAGCCTGGAGAGCTGGCACACATTAGCGTGACTTTCATAGGCTAATTAAATGGCTGTCGCTCAAAGCTGATCGATAGAGGGAGAAAAAAACTTAAGCCAGAGATTCGGCTCTCCACAGTGACCCTTTCACACCAATTGATATGTTTCAAGAACCTCCACCTCCCTCTTATCCCTCTGTTGCTTCTCATCCCTCTCTCTCGCTCTCTATTTTATTCCTCTTATTCCATAGACAGAGATGTTGGCTGTGGAAAGGCTGCCATCATGTGACGACTAAGCTTTTCTTCCTCTTCCATTTCCACGTCCTCTTTCTCATCCATTTCCATTCGAACACGCAGGACAAAGTGAAATTTCCCGAACCGGCACCCTGACATTAAGTTTAACTTTAAGCCATGTTATTGAAATGGTATCAACTCCATAAACCATTTACTTAAACATAACGCTTTGAAAATCGATTTCCGACTCAGCCTGCCCTGATCGGAACGCCCGTCGACGTTCCCACGATGCGACACTGCCACCTGTTGGTGCTGTTTTGAACCCCGCTCTCCCCGTGATGAAGTGCTCACATTAGGAGCTCCTGAGAGCCGTGCAGTCTAGAATGGAAACACAACCATCTGCTGCCTTATTCCTAGTTACGCTCCTGACATGGGAAAAAAAATGTTTCTGGAAATAGAAGACTCAATTTGTTTTGTGTGCACACACCATAACCTGAGAGGGAAAAGGGGAAAAGAAAGAAATGAAAACGTATAGTAGTGCTTACTATAAATCATGTTGGACTGCCTTTAACACATATCTTATAATGTCTGTAAAGTGCTCTAAGTAAGAATAAGAGCAACACACACACGCGCAGTACTGATGAATGCTCAATTCTGATTGGTCAGAAAGTGTTGATTGATTTTCTATTCCAGCAGCTCTGACTGTAGTAGCAACTCATGCACAGGGACGTGTGCGGCAGATACGCTACATATGTGTAACACATAAATGTGTGTATTATTTAAAGGAGATTTATGGAAAGAGTTTCCACTGTCAGTGCTTTGTAACAGTCAGAGGTCAAGCTGTGACCTCAAGTTTTACGACATCTTCAGGACAGAGCAGTTTACATGTTTTGAGGTTTCTCAATAACATCTGTAGGGTTTTTTTTTTCAAGAGAGAGAAAAAAAGCGAGGCAGGTGACAGAACAACTGTTTATTTTCCTATAACAGCACATACATTGCTAAAGTCCGCATCCTTTTAATGACCAGATACAGTAAGAAAAAGTCACATGAGATGATGAAGTCTTAAAGTCATTCTTTATAAAGCGTTACTCACTTATAACCACATAGCATTTATCCAGACTTAGGCATTAGGGGAATAAAAACACTCTGCGCCATGTTGTGTATTTATCATCATGTCACTAAAACTACTGTAGTGACTGTTTTGAACCAGGAAGTGGAATTACACGTTGGCGAGCGGAGTGATACACACGGTGAAACGTCCCAGCGCTGTCATCGTGAAATATCAGCACTCTTGGAACGCTGCTCGACCAATCTTATTAGTGTCGTATAATACTTTTTATCCATTTATAGTTACTTTTAACACTGTGTAATGGAAACAGTTATAGCTTTATCTTTTCAGCAGCTGTTCAGGAAAAACTCTAGTCTCTGTGGAGGGATAAAAAAATGATGTCGGCCCCCGACCTCCACCCGAACAGGACATGGAGTCGTTAACCTGTCGATCGACACATAGTCCGGAATATATCGCATCGTATTTTGTCATATTGTACATAGTCATAACACGTGGAAGCCTGAGGTTCAAACCTCTAGCATTAAGATATAATAGATGATGTAGATTATGTAGATGTAGCGAGCAAGCATGTGTTTTGGAAGAAATATTAAACAGATTCAGTTTCAGAATCACTGACAATTTGTCATAAATGCTTATCTGAGATTTCACATACGGAGCAAATAGAGTTCAATTCCCTGCATGTCCTTCTGTAACAATGGGCACTCTGCGGCTCTGTACCTATTTATTCCTCAGTCATTATATTCATGTTCCAATCACAGTGGTGTGTGTGTGTGTGTGTGTGGTGTTGCAGTTGGTGGCATGAATGTCAGTAAGAGCTCGCTCACTTGTTCAGTTCCCAAATGCTTATGTGATGACTCAGGCTCTGCTCTTGCCCATTAGCATCACCTCCACTGCTGATCCCTGGTGCAGCTTGCGTGTGTGTGTGTGTGTGTGTGTGTGTGTGTGTGTGTGTGTGTGCGTGGTCCTACAGAGAATTACAGCACTTTCTGATTCAGCAGCTGAGATACTGATACTGTAGGTTCGCTTTAGCTGCCCACACTAAAGTCTCGGTGCTGTTTCCTTTAGATGACACAAAATAGATTTCACACAGCAACATAAGATGTTTTTTTCTAGTTTCTTGTTCAGCTGGTCATTTAGTTTAATAGGTCAGATGCTTTAATCTAGAGTTGGAGTCCCATGTCTAATGTCACGTCCGTCGCTCTTAATTACTTGCTTTGGACAGAGACGTGGTTTCTGCGCCAAACTTTGACCTTGAACACGAAGAATGACCTCATTAGCGTGTTTTTTCAGTAGTCAAGTTGATAGCCTTGAGTTTATTGCACTATTTTGTCCCCTAGTGGAATAACAGGGTTCCTTTTTATTTTTATTTATTTATTTATTTTTTTTACAATTTCCACTAAGCCTCTATCTATCCATTATCTACAGTGCTGATTTCTAGCAGAGAGGTTTTTCGCTTCAGTTAAAAGAAACTGCTGTGCTGGTGAATTAACTCACAAACGTATTTTATTTAAAAATCACGTGATCTGGTTTGCGAATGTGATTCTGAGTAGTCGGTGCTTACATGTGAAAAACTAGTGCATGACCTGAAACTGAAAATCAATGAATCAAGAGGAAGTGTGTAAAAACCACATGTGCACTTTTCACAAAGAAAAAATCGATTGTTATTTTAATCCCATTTCAATGATATCAATGTAAGAACATCATATGAAATCCTAATGACATGTTTATACCTGACAGCTGGACTCCCCTTCCTTTAAAATCTCCATTTACATCCTGTTGACTCCATCAAGTCAAGCTTTATCGTCATTCTTTCATATCACAGCTACGTGCTGAGTAAGTAGAGAAGTATATAGTGCCTTGCATAAGTATTCACTCCCCTTGAATTCTTCCACACTTTGTAGTGGTATAACCTGGAACTTAAATGGACTTAATTGGGATTTTCTGTCATGAATAAAATAATACTGAAGTGGCAGGGAAAATCTATAAAATGTTTAAAAGTGTAAATGTTTAAGCGTTCACCCCTGTTTTTGCGAAACCTCTGAATTAGTTCGGTTGCAATCAGTCACCAATCATAATTATTTGAATGGAGTGGACCTGCGTGTAATTAAAGTGTCACATGATCTCAATATAAATACACCTGTTTTTGGAAGAACCCAGGGTTTGTTAAAGATGAGACCTAAACAAACAGCTCCATGAAAATTAGGTTCAGGATAAGGTTCCTGAAAAAATATCAATTAGGCATTAGTTATAAGCAATGTCACAAACTTTGGATTTCCCACAGAGCAAGAATATGGCACTGCCATCCCACTGCATGGGAATTCAATTCAATTCAATTCAATTTTATTTGTATAGCGCTTTTAACAACAGACATTGTCTCAAAGCAGCTTCACAAA
>JAQMYM010000009.1:20049040-20059811 GCA_030014255.1 Parauchenoglanis ngamensis
GTGTGTGTGTGTGTGTGTGTGTGTGTGTGTGTGTGTGTGTGTGTGTGTGTGTGTGTGTGTGTGTGTGCGTGTGCGCACGCGTTTCCAACAGCTGATATCATCTCCACCGTGGAGTTCAACCACTCAGGGGAGCTGTTAGCCACTGGAGACAAAGGCGGCCGCGTCGTCATCTTCCAGCAAGACACTGAGGTATCGGCACGTCTCCCATCATGCATCACTGCACAGTAGCCACGTCCGTTTCAGCACCCTGATAACCTGCCCTAGGAATGGACATGTTAGTCTAGTTTCTGAGTAAACGTTAATGAGCTAATTCCTGCACACGTGAACGAGGTTTTGCAGTTGCTTTATTTCGTATATCGAGGCTGATTTGTGATGATTGTTGATGTTACTAGTGTCGCTAGACTTTTACGGTAGGAAAACGAGCATTAATATACAAAGCACGTAGCGTACAAGACCGGCAGACGGGAAAGCAGCGTGTCTGCGGTGAAGAAGCACTTACATAGTAATGCATTTTCATCTGAGGGGGTCTCGGATTTCACCGTGGAGGAAGGAACGGCGTGAATGACAACATCATGGATATAAATAATGATTTTTAACCAATGTCTTGCTGGCATCTAAAGAAGCCTGTCTCTGTCCCTGTCCCCAGAACAAGGCGCAGTGCCGCAGCGAATACAACGTTTACAGCACGTTCCAGAGCCACGAGCCCGAGTTCGACTACCTGAAGAGTCTGGAGATCGAGGAGAAGATCAACAAGATCCGCTGGCTGCCGCAGAAAAACGCCGCACAGTTTCTGTTGTCCACGAACGGTGAGTGTATCGGAGGTCCACGAAACCTCCCAGAGTTCCAAGCTCACGTTTCCCGCATTATGAGCGTGAGTACACTTTACATCTGCAGGAGCGATCTCTTCTTCAAACTGGATCGATTCTCTCCAACCCGAGAGAACAAAAATACCGTCTCTGTGTGTAAAAGTCTAGCGATGCTGAAATGGGATCCTGATCTCGCGTCTCGGCCGGCTGGCTTCTCTGCCATTAATAACTGCAGATGAATTTTTTTTTTACGTTGTAGAAGATAAAGACATCCGTAAAAACGTGAACGTCCTGCTTGCACGTTATTAAAATCACATCTGTTTAGATAATTATAAGG
Source organism: Parauchenoglanis ngamensis (assembly GCA_030014255.1). NCBI lineage: Eukaryota > Metazoa > Chordata > Actinopteri > Siluriformes > Auchenoglanididae > Parauchenoglanis > Parauchenoglanis ngamensis. The sequence continues at coordinate 20,050,184 of JAQMYM010000009.1, forward strand.
TGAATAGAGCAAAACCAGCGACTGTCGTACTGTAAGGATGCTTTAACACCTTCGGAGGTGAGTCCGTTTGAACAGAACCCTGAGCTCTGGTTCTCTGCCCCGTACGCGGTTCTTTAGTCAAAGCGAGAACTCGGCGATCACACTCGGGTCCGAGGGCGTCTGCGTGACACGGTCTCGATCTGAACTCCAGCGAGAAAGTGATTCGACTCGGAATTGACTCGAGTCAGTTAAAGAAAACGCAGGCAAGTGAATCAATTTCACCCTGATTCGGAATCAGCAAATAGGTGTGAAAGCTGTGTGTGTGTGTACGTGTGTGTACGTGTGTGTACGTGTGTGCACGTGTGTGCACGTGTGTGCACGTGTGTGCACGTGTGTGCACGTGTGTGCACGTGTGTGCACGTGTGTGCACGCGTGCGCACTTTCATCAAAGTATACCACAAAATAGATTCATGCTGTTACCGAATGGGGGGCGGGGTTTATTTGATTGACAAGCAGGTATAACACATCCTTAAGCTTGTTATTAATATATAAAACCAAGGTTTTGATTTCTGAATGTGGATCGTCGCAGGTTTTGGACCGAGGTCCATTTTATAGTCTGCTTTTAAGGCTCATGAATCCAACTCGTCATTCCTGAGTTTTTGCATTATTTGCTTTTAATCACCAGATAAAACTATAAAGTTGTGGAAGATAAGTGAACGTGATAAGAGACCAGAGGGCTACAATCTGAAAGAGGAGGATGGCCGCTGCAGAGATTCATCCACCATCACTACTCTACGGGTACGCACACGCACACACACACACGCGCGCGCGCGCGCGCACACACTTCAGACCTGCTGTAACCCCCTGGTCCCGAGTCTGACCCGTGTTCCCTGTGTGGCGTGTCAGGTGCCCGTGTTCAGGCCCATGGACCTGATGGTGGAGGCGAGCCCCCGGCGTGTGTTCGCCAACGCACACACTTACCACATCAACTCCATCTCGGTAAACAGCGACAACGAGACGTACCTGTCCGCTGACGACCTGCGCATCAACCTGTGGCACCTGGAGATCACCGACCGCAGCTTCAGTATCCTGCACAGGGCAAAGGTCAGAGTTCAGGTGAGAGAGGGGTTGACGTGAAAGACTGAGACTGAGAGAGAGTGATTGTGTGTGTGTGTGTGTGTGTATGTGTGTGCGCGCGCGTGAGCGTGAGACGTCTGTCTCTGGGACCTGCACGTGCTCTTTAACTTGCTCTCAGACATCGTGGACATCAAGCCGGCCAACATGGAGGAGCTGACGGAGGTGATCACGGCGGCCGAGTTCCACCCGCACCAGTGCAACACTTTCGTCTACAGCAGCAGCAAAGGCACCATCCGCATGTGCGACATGCGCGCCTCCGCCCTCTGCGACAGACACTCCAAACGTGAGTCCCAGCACCACACTGAAGACGGGATTAATCTTCCATTTATTACTGACATTTTGTTACGCATTATATTTAACGTGTCTTCTGTCTCGTGTGTGTGTGTGTGTGTGTGTGTGTGGTCAGTGTTCGAGGAACCAGAAGACCCCAGCAACCGCTCTTTCTTCTCAGAAATCATCTCTTCCATCTCGGACGTGAAGTTCAGCCACAGCGGCCGCTACATGATGACCCGAGATTATCTGTCCATCAAGATCTGGGACCTGAACATGGAGAGCCGGCCAGTGGAGACGTATCAGGTGGGGTTACAGGAACCGCGAGAAAGCCGTGTAGGGTGTGTTAGGGGAGAGAGACACATTGTGGGTGTGGCTTTTCCCCCTGCCTGCATGCTCCCGTTTTCTTCCTGATTTGGTCTCGGCTAATTCCCATCAGTCAGCTTTCCCATGTCACATGACGGCTACAGTCACAGTTAACTTTAATATCCTATTTAAATCATCTTTTCAACTAGAGTTGAATCATTTTTCTAATAGACTGTCCTCTTCGAATAAGTGCTGTTTCAGGTATCTTGTTACACTAAAGGTAATGCTAGCTAGCCGGAACCACCGAAGTCACAGAAAGGAATTTTCTTTTGTGATGTGTGTGTGCAGTGAAATAAACGTGCTCACTGGCACTTCACAATGCTGGTCAAAGCATTTACTTAAGAATGGAAATTTAGTAAATGATTCCTCTGCATTTTGGAAAATGAACACACAAAATGAACACATTCAAACCCCCCCTCGGTTAAATAAAAAAAAAAAAAACTAAACTGACTAAAACTAACTAAATTTTAATTATACTATATGTTAGAATTAACAGATAAAATTAACAATATTATTTCTCGATTCATAATAAGGCACAAATAGGGCATTTATGCAGTGACAGCATGTGAACCACTAGAGGGCGACATTTGGATGCGTTATACGCTGCACTGGATCACAGAACGTAGATATTAGTATATGAAAGCATGTGCAAAATATTAAATCAAATAGAAAGACACTGTGATGTGCTCCATGTCCGTGTATGAAGCATGTGTTAGAAGCTGTTTTGATGTAAAGCGTTTGACCTCACAACCCTTCTTCTCTCCGCAGGTTCATGAATACCTCAGGAGTAAGCTGTGCTCGCTCTATGAAAACGACTGCATCTTCGACAAGTTCGAGTGCTGCTGGAGTGGGAACGACAGGTGAGGTGGAGATCGGAACGGGACTCTTATGTTGTACGTTATGTCAGCATCCGCAGGTGAAAATAACGTAGCCAAGATTTCCTGTAGATTTCTGGTGAGGGAACGACTGCTATAACACTGAATGGTGGTATTCAAATTGTACGTTGTGAATTGCTGTAGCATAAGATGAATTAAAACATTTTTCAGCATGCTGTCGTATGCAAGTAATCAGCACTGTGGCGACTTCACTTCATCACACCACCCAGTCACTGATTATTTTCCTAGAGCAGCACGTCAGATAACGCAGGTTGTGTTGGCTGTACACGTCTTTACCTGGAGGCTCCAGTCCAGAATTCTGAGTTTAGGGGAAATGGTGAAAGATTGCGCTTGTTGATGCGGTCAGAGGTTCTTTTTTTGGTCAGGCAGTGCTGATGACAGCCTGAGGGTGGGGTGGGGTCCTCTTATCGAGACGAGCCCCTCTTATCGCTGGCTGCAGGTTTAGGCGAGTCACTGACTGACTCAGTCAAATTGCTCATACAGTGCTGTTGAAATAACCAGAGTTTCATAAAGAGCCCTGATGTGATCAGTAAGGAATTAAATTACAGCAGCATGTGCTGTTAAAGGAAAATAATCAGTGACCAGGTGGCGTGGTGTGATCCAACCCCCAACCGTATCTGCAGATACAGACAGAACTCTGGATTTTTTTTTTCTTCTCATCACTTTGTACATTATGTTCATGATGTTGCCCAGTGACACGCCAGCAGCATTTTTATATTTAATAAAAAAAAAATTTTTTTTTTTTACTTACACTGTGTTTATTTCTGTTTTCTCTCTCTCTACGTCCACTTACAGCGTGGTGATGACGGGCTCATACAACAACTTCTTCCGTATGCTGGAGCGTACACAGCGGCGCGACGTCACCTTGGAGGCGTGCCGCGAGAGCTGCAAGCCTCGGCAGGTGCTGAAGCCACGGCGCGTGTGCGCTGGCGGGAAGAGGAAGAAGGACGAGATCAGCGTGGACAGCCTGGACTTCAACAAGAAGATCCTGCACACGGCCTGGCACCCGCACTCCAACATCATCGCCGTGGCCACCACCAACAACCTCTACATCTTCCAGGAGAAGGGCAACTAGGAGTGACCAACCTGACACACCTCCCACACCTCCGTCTCTGTGTGCGCGCGTGCGTGTGTATGCGTGTGTGTGCGTGCGTGCGTGTGTGTGTGTGTGGAGAAGACGCTAAAGAGGAACTAGAGAAAATAGTTTTTGTGACAACCATCACCACTACTGTCATCTTTATCATCACGATCAGGGCGGGGGCGGGGCAAACTGGTGTCATCACGCTGTACCGAGTCAGCAGTGACGCACGCCGTCCACTCTGTGTACCCACAGTCCTCTCCTCTTACCCATCAGGCCTGGCTGCAGGGCCACGTTGGCTGCAGGTTCTGAAATGTCAGTCATTTTGTTTTTGTCCCCCTTTTTTTTTTTTGTACTTGTCGAACCCTTCGAATTAGGAGCGTGCTGATGATCGCAATACACCGCAATATTTGCATTATGTTGTCATTAACTTGTACCTTTTCAAACACAAATGGGGAATCCCATAACTCTGTGCACCGGATGAGGATTCCAGCTGCCTCCGCAATACGATCCTGTATTGTACTATAAATATTTAATATCAGCACTTGCCTAATTTGAACGAACGAGTCCCTGTATTTTTTACACCTCAGCTCTTTTTGTGCCATTACAATATTTTTTATCTTCTCAGTGAAATTGCCAAGTTGTTTAGGTTGTTTTAATTCTGTTTAAAGAATTTTCTTTCTTTTGCTCAATAAATTCTCCTCAATACTGTACTCTAACCACATGGTCCCATTCAGCCATTCATTCCCACAATACATACATAGAAATGACCATACATTCATACATACCCCTGCAGATTCACACAAACGCACACGTAAAGAACAAAGCAGGCTGCTCTCAGCGCAGACGAGCCCGTGGCAGTATTGTAGTCGTGTGATTTGTTTGCCACCGTCTGTCCTTGACATGCTCCAACAGACTGATGAACTTTTGTTGTATTTTTCTGTTCCCACCTCTCTGTCTGTCTCTCGTTGCAAGCTGAGAAAGATTATAGAGATTATGACGATGGAAAAAAATGGTATTTATAAACTGAACAAACATTACATTCAGAGTTGTGTCTGGCTTTTTTTTTTCCTCCCCTGACACTGAACTGAATTCTGGCGTACGTACTTAAGATCATTTTTTGTTTCATAATTTACAGTTTAGGAGAAGCATTTTAGTTTTGGACACATCGTGTTACCTAAAAACCTATACTATTTCAGATTAAGATCAAACACGAATAAAACTCAGGAAAAAAAAATAACTGAAGGGGAAAGGATACAGGATGTGAAGGACACGTTTGTGTTTGGAGTGAAAGTCAATTTAACACGAAATTCATACACATTACCTCAAATCCTTCCTCCACTTTTGACAAACCACTTTCTGTTGTCATGACACTCTTGATGCCAGAATCAAACTACATGAATTCAGCCCGGGTTTTGAAATGATTCTGTCGTGACCGAAAAATGTCCAGCACTGGGCCTGAATATGAACGACGGGGACGACAATCAGGCCTTGTAATGTGAAGAACGGTGACGTGGCGCCCCATAACACCCTGACGAAAAGTCAAGCACGTCAAAAAGTTTTCTATTTTCTTGCCTACCTTGACAACTTCGGCTTGTTCCTTGGCTTTCCTTCTGCATCCATTTCTTGACCCTCCTCCCCAATGACATGCAATGACGTGAACTCTGATTGGTCGGGTCAGATTTGTAGTGTTGCCAGTCTCCTGACCAAGACACAGAAGTAATTTATGGCACTGATTAATCTGACATGGTAACCATCGTGAATGATCAAAAATATCGTGCAGTCTGATCCTGGTATAAGATGTTATTTATGATCCTCGTTTCTGAGGAATCGTGCTATAAGCATTTCTTCAGCAGAAAACTACAGTGAAAATGTGAAGTCTGCGTGTGATGGAGTTACTGCTGTGGTGGACAAGCGGGCCAGTATTAATCTGTTGAATCCTTTGTGTTGCAGGCGCTTGGCCTCATATTACTGTACTCTAAACCTGCAATTAGGTGCTCTCATGTTTACTAAACCCTATTGAGCAACTCTTTAGATGGAATTACAGGTGTTAGAAGCACAGCGAGTGTCCCGTTTGTGCTGTTCACTCCCTAAAATGAGCAAAACACTCTGAAAGATGGAAAGGTTGCGTGTTGAATGTCAGCTAAATCTCATCAAGAACCTTATGAGATTGTGCGATGTTGAGATTTTCTGGTAGCTCCAAATCTTGCAGTGTTGTTCCTCAATATGGCTACGTGTGTAGAAAGCTGGATTTGTGATCGATGCTTAGTGTACATTTAGCCATATTGAAGCTTTTCTCAGTAATTCACCAAAGTATAAACATTGCTATTAGCAACAGTTTTATCTCATTTCTAGCTTAGTTGTCACTTTATATACTTTAATTAGGGCATGCTAGCTAATTGAAGCGTTCGCCTCAGTCGTTAGCTAGCATGACTTGTGAGCGTTTCACAACTCCACTATCACGTATTCACGGGTTCTGTTTCAACATAACAGAAGTCTCTTTCATATTGATTGTGTTTTTCATTGATTATTTTGTATACATGATAATGAAGGGTAAAGTTCTGGTTAGGGGTCAAAGGTCAGTGTACCTTATTTTCTTAATGACTTAATTCACGCCATACACGGAATCAAATCACAATTTTATTCATACTGAGTCTTTTCTAATCTATTTGCCAAGACAAATGAGGAAAAAGTTGTTATTTCTGATTGTTTGTCACAATTTCCACTGGTACACGGTCTTTACAATGCTTTTTTTTTTTCTCCTATAAAGACTAGCAGCCATTAATATTCTGCTCGGCGTCCATTTTTTTTTCCAGTTGCTTGGCAACCGTGATCGCGCGAATTTAACTATTTGGACTCCTTCCCCAATCCCCAACATTGAAATGTTGACGTCGTGAATTGACAAATTACGTTCAATAAACGTACAATTAGGCTAAATATCACCTATATTGGTTAGAAAGACATGTTCATTTTCAAATAGGTGTTGCTTAGGCCAGGATCAGCATACACACAAATCCTCCAATAGGAACTCGGCTTACGTGCACGCTCATGTATGTTCGACAGTTTCACGCGAGCCTCCCCTTCAGAGACAACACGATGTCCAACGCTGCTGCTACCCGAAATACAGGAGAGCCGGGATTAAACGGTACGTACCGTCGCCTGTTTCATTCGTATTGCACTGTCATCCGGGTAGTGCGAAAGAAGAGACTTTATCGTACCACATTTTGCGTTTTTATGACTTTTTAAACATTGCTTAAAGTACAACGCGACGTTTTGTGAGTTCAAAACAACTAACCCAAGCATTCCCTGTAGCGGTCCTTATATGATTGACACCTAGTGCAACCAATGATAACACACGCAGTGTAAAGAGGCGGGACGAAAAGAAAGATTGACAGTCTCTGAACCAATCATAAAGGTCCACGCTGTGACGTGGCCTTGCTGTGCTTCATGTCAACAAGACGCTTGAAAACATGGAGATTTCTATGTTACATGTGTTTTTGTTTTTTAACCCTTATAGGTTTTAAACCTTTCTTAATACTTTGGCGTGACTTAAAACCCCAGTGCTTGAGAATAGCCTGATCTCTGATTTAGTAAGCTTTATATAAAATAATCAAGTAGATATTAGATATTCCCAACGTTAGTGAACATAATTCCAGCTCTGCTTTCGCATTATTAAAAATAATAATAATAATAATAATAATAATAAAGTACAGTTAATCTTTAGTTAATGTCTTAAAGGCTTTTTTTTACCTTGTCAGCAGCTGGTTACATCAATAGTTTAATCTTTCTAATCTTAAATGTTGTGTTAATATCACGACACCTAGCTTTTCAGTCAAAAACGTGATAATCTCGTCTTGTATCGCGATATTTCGTCTGCTAGCCTCTCCACACACTGCATAGCACCTATTAATAATCTCAGTTGTATGTACTATAGTGTGTTTATATTAGTGTTAGATCACAAATGGTTTTATATTTTTTTTAGGATTTAAAAAAAGACTGAATGGCAAATTTAATTACAAGGCTAAAAACAATGTGGACAAGAAAGAAGTATAAGCGTTATTGTACATATGATATGACAAAAATATCATATTAGGATATTCTGAAAATGTTTGATACACGATATATTTGTTTTGCTATGTGCTAGGAAAATCGTAACATTGCATTAAAAATAGATTTTTACTTTTAGTTAAAGTACACATTGATTTGCTTTCAAGAAGTTGCTCGATTAAATTGTAGAAATGATGTAATGCTTTTTTAAAAAAGATTTCCCCTCCTTTTCAAGTTAAATAAGTTTAATTCAGTGCCTTACGTAGCATTTAGTTTTATAATATGTGAAAATTTTGCACGTCTGTGACCTCGGTTGGATGAACGTGACTCCTAACGTAAGACCTGAAGACTTTTCTGTCCTGACGTGACACGAGGCGGAGAGCCAGACAGCTGGGCACAAACCTGGCGTTGGAGAGACGCAGACGTGCAAACTGTGAGGTTTTCGGATCGCTCCATTTCTGGTGCCGGAAAGTTTGACGTGTGGGATGTGCTGAAAGTTCTCCAAGAAATGGAAATCTCTCACACTTGCAGTGTGCGTGTCCCATTTCCTCGCGTCCTGAGAAGGTCTGCATCGTCGCTCCATGCACCAGCAGGAATGATCTTCTCGAATCTTTATCATTAGTGAATTTCCAGAAATAATATGTATGTTTTTTAATTAGGACAATTCTGATGCAATTTTATTTAAAGTCAAATTTCTAATTATCTTTTTTTTTAAAAAGAAATGCCGTAAATGTATGAATAATAATAATATAATAACAAGTGTTTGGTGGGGTTTATTTCTGTGCCAGTTTTTTCCCTCGGATAAGATGGCAGATTTTAAAAAAGCGAATTCTAATTGTTCTTGAAATTGAAAAAATGTAACTCTATTTTGATCTTGACCTCATGTCCGATCGTAAAGCTGAAACTGCATCCGATCCACACCGACGTAAATGAGATTTTCAGGTGCATTTATTTTATTTTCAGTTTTCAAATTTTATTTTATTCCATTTAATGATGTTTTTTGTCGCTCCGCTTGTGAGCCTGAGGACTTTAAATGAAAAGCACGATGGGACAGAGATAAGTGTGAAGATTGTCCTGATGGAGGAAATCCCCACATAGCCTTCCTGATCTTGCCTGCGTTTCTCCAGCATGGTGTGGAACACTGCAAATTATTCAAGCTTTTTTTTTTCTTTAGAAAGGTTAGTGTGTTATACAGTATGTTAGAGTTTAACCGTAAAATCTGCATCTTCCTACATAATCAAGAAGCAGCTCTGCTTGGAAAAGTGTGCCGAGTTTCATAATTCCTGCGAGGCGTTCATCGGGCTCGTATTATTTTTCCCCTAAGAGCTTAGTCTAACTCCGTTCCACTCGCTTCCAGAAATAGAGCTGCACGTACCACTCATCCTGAGATCAGCACTCATACTGTTAGAATTAGGCTCTCTGTCTGTCTCTCTGCCTGTCTGTCTCTCTGCCTGTCTGTCTCTCTGCCTGTCTCTCTGCCTGTCTGTCTCTCTGCCTGTCTGTCTCTCTGTCTGTCTCTCTGTCTGTCTGTCTCTCTGTCTGTCTCTCTGTCTTGCTCTCACTCTCTGTCTGTCTCTCTCTCTCTGTCTGTCTCGCTCTCACTCTCTCTGTCTCTCTGCCTGTCTGTCTCTCTGTCTGTCTCTCTGTCTGTCTCTCTGTCTGTCTCTCTCTCTGTCTCTCTCTCTGTCTCTCTCTCTGTCTGTCGCTCTGTCTGTCTGTCTGTCTGTCGCTCTGTCTGTCTGTCTGTCTGTCTCTTTGTCTGTCTGTCGCTCTGTCTCTCTCTGTCTGTCTCTCTGTCTGTCTCTCTGTCTGTCTCTCTGTCTGTCTCTCTGTCTGTCTCTCTGTCTGTCTCTCT
>JAQMYM010000009.1:20076471-20089179 GCA_030014255.1 Parauchenoglanis ngamensis
ACACAGAAAGGCACCCTGGGTGACCCGGGGATCGAACCCAGGACCTTCTTGCTGTGAGGCGACAGTGCTAACCACCTGGTGTGTTGTTATGTAATAAAATGTAATTGTTAGCCAAATGCAGTGGTGTAAGTGGAATGAAACAGATCAGAATGTGTTGTGAGCTTCATCACAAAACCTGCCGTTAATTATTTTCCTATAACAGATTTAATTCAGTGGTTTGTCTGGAGACTTAAAGCCTGCTTCTCTAAAACGTCTGATCACCACAAGATCATTTAAATGCAATATGGTTAAAGTAATTAGTGCTTTAGTACCCCTGACTTCCGGGCTAAGATGATTGTATGTTTGTAAATGTGATGCAGAATAAAAGGGCAGGTCTGTGTGTGTGTGTGTGTGTGTGTGTGTGTGTGTGTGTGTGTGTGTGTGTGTGTGTGTGTGTGTGTGTTATGGTTTGCAGACTGTGTAAAAAGCAGTAATGCGTGGGTGTGCGTGTGTGGAATGGCTCACGCGGTGCTGAACGGACAGCGCCCTGGGCGGGGCAGCACGCGCCACCGCGGACACGCAACCCCGACATCAAGTTAACGCAAACTTTCCCCGCGTACATTCTAGGATTTTAAGAGCACAGCGTGACAAATCTTTCTCAGACGTGCGATGTGTGAGCTCCGGTAATCCGGTGCAGATCAATCACGCAGTCGCGCGCGCGTGGGAACGGCCACAGTGGTCAGACAGAACAAAACAAAAGGAGCTGCATGATAAATCAATCCGGAGGAAGTAGAGATCAGAAGCTTGGACGTGTCCGTGATTGTGAGAAAGCACAGCACTTCCGGATAAGAAGCTGTGCGTGACATCTCCCGCAGCTACCGCAGGCGCATCCTGATCACATCTGCTGCACGGTAACGCGCACCGATTTTTTTCTTCTCGTAAGACGTGAAATTTGCGTTTGGATTCGCGTTAAAGCTCGTCTTATGATCTGAACTAAACCATGCATGTGCACGAGCTAAGGAGGAAAAAAACGGCTTTAGGCGCGTGCAACATATTAGCAAATTATGAGAATAAGATTTGTAGCATGCAGTGTATTTTTATTTCATTTTTTTTATGTATAAAGAAGTTCAATCCTGTTGTCAGTAGCATTAGCAGTGGTGGTGCTGTTTGATTCCACCCTGAGCACTGAGTCACTCCTCCACTCCTCTGTGCATTTCAGTTCAGTCCTGAAAAAACAGAGTCTTCACTTCACCTGAGCTTCCAGCCTGAGCCATGTCCATATTCGGAGACGCAGCCGATCTGTCCAGGAGTTCCCCGACTCCCAGGCTGTGTGGAGTGCTGTGTCCGCTCGACTCGCTGTGGACCGACGGGAAGAAGGTGGAGGGACAGCAGAGGAGGACGAGCACGGAGAACAGGAAGGTGGAGATCCGCAGGAGCGCTGGCAAAGAGCTGCTGCAGAACCTCAATGACCAGGTTTGTTTGTCCATCCATCTCTCCATCCATCTCTCTAATACGTATCTTCTTGTCTGTTATCCATCCATCCATCTCATTGTTCCTTTCTGTTATACCTCTCTCCAATTATATATATCTGTCTGTGTGCTGTCCATCCACCCATCCCTCCAGCTGTCCATTGATTTCTGTATTTATTTATGCCTGTCTGTCTTTTGTTCATCCATCCACCACTCCATTCATCCATCCTGTCCCTGAACTATTTATCACTGTGACTGTATATCATCTAGCTATCTATCTATCTATCTGTCTATCTATATCTCTCATTTATCATTCATCCATCCATCCATGTAATTATCTGTCCATCCATCCATCAATCCATCCATCCATTTATTCATCCATAAATGGTTATCTATCTATCTATCTATCTATCTATCTACAGTATCTATCTATCTATCTACATCTACATATGTCAGTTATCATCCATTCACCCATTCATCCAGTGATATAATTAATTATCTATGTGTGTCTGTGATTATCCATCTATCCATCCATCCATCCATCCATCTATCATCCATGTTTCTAATTATTTGTTTATCATCCATCCATCCATTCATGCATCCATATCTATCTATCTATCTATCTATCTATCTATCTATCTATCTTATAAAGGTTAGCATGCCTGTAAAATGGCCCATTGGATGCTTTGAATAAAAAAAATCTGGCTGTTATAGACACCACTGAGATATTGATGAACCAAATCACTCATTTACTAGCAGCTGCCCAATAGCTAGCTATCTGCTGCTGTTACCTGCATTATAGTAAATTCTGATCAACCTCACCAGATCTTACTGACCGGATCATTCGGACTAATTTTGGTCACCAGCTGTCTCCTCCTAAGACTCTTTATCCAAACTGAATTAGCCAAATTATTCAAAATCAGATTTAAAAAAAAAATCACATTTTTTGGATCAGACAAAAATATTCCAAATAGAGGAAATATTCTAGATTAGATTAAATGTCTGGGTTTGGAAAAGAATATTCTGGTTTAGACAAAATATTTCTGATTAGAAAATTATTCCGGATTAGGAAAAAATAGTCTAGTTTAGTTTAAATATTCTGGTTTGAAAAAATGATTATGCCTTAGACAAAATATTCAAGATTAGATGAAATAGTCTGGATTAGACAAAGATAATTCAGATAAGGGAAATTGTTCTGCATTAGTCAAATATTTCAGATTATAGAAATGATTCTGAATTAGACCAAAAATATTCCAGATTAGACAAAATATTCCATATTAGACTTATTAAACTATTCTTGATTAGACAAATTATTTCACGTAAAAAAAACAAATATTCCGTGTGACCATTTTTTTCTGGATTAGGCAATATATTGTCACCGCCACAATTGTTCTTTTCTTACTTTCAGCCATATTGTGCCATAAGCGTCAGTATATCATGATGAGAGGAAGGAAAGGAAGGAGTCGGGATGGCAGGAGGAAATTGGGGTGTTTTGAATTGGCATATTAATTCATATTCATAGACCTTTACATTTCTAATGAGAGAAATGGTATAGCACATGCTCGTAGACCATTTGGTGTGTATTAAAAAGACATGAAACACTTTATTATTTGATATAAGGTGTCTTCACTGGGGGTGGTGTAGTGGTTAGCACTGTTGCCTCACAGCAGGAAGTTCCTGGGTTCGATCTGTAGGTCGACTGGGTGCCTCTCTGTGTGGAGTTGCGGAGCATGTTCTCCCTATCCGGGTACTCCGGTTTCCTTCCACAGTCCAAAGACATGCAGATTAGGTTGACACTGCAATGGATTGGTGTTCTGTCCCCTACCATGGGCCATGGGAAGTCAGTTGGGATTGGCTCCAGATTCCCTGCAACCTGACGAGCGGTTTGGAAAATGAATGATTGTTTTTAGTGGTTCAGACTGCATCAAAAGCAAACAAGACAATATAAAATAAAGAATGCATTTTCATCTGCAGTGTAAAACATTGTATTTTAGTGGGCGTGGCTTTGGTTTTATTTATTAGTATCTAGATAGTTTATGAAAAGCAGGAGTTCCGATATGTCTTGGTTGATTGTTTTTTTGTTTGTTTGTTTGTTTGTTTTTTATCCAACCTACAACTAGGACAGTAATGTACTGTAGCTAAAAAGTCAAACGCTGACTGTGAATCAATGAAGGTTTTTCGAGTTCAAGATCTCTTTAATGTCAGTAATGTGTTTAGACAGTTACCAGGATCGGTGTGCTACATTGTTTCTTTGCGGGGAAAAAAGGTTTGAAGTTTCCAGTAATGTATCACACTTGCAACAAACCACACACTGAGCTGAGCTACGCATAAATAAGGAATAAATTACTTGTGGTCCACACTGTTACAGGAAAACAATCAACGACAGCATGGTGTGATGTGTGCTTGATGCGTTTTTTTTCCTACATCCTGAAGTATTTTATTCCTCTTATACTAGAGCAATTTTCCAGTGATTGCAATTTTTTGTTATTGAATATATTGTCATCAGTATCCATTTATAGTCACGTTTAATGTTGTGGAATATCCGAGTAACACGTCAGGTCTTATTCTTACTCATGGTATAGCGGCTCTAAACATTCATTCCCTCACCAGACTCTCGTTTTTCTCTCTCTTGTGGACAAAAAAAACCCCACAGCTTGTCGTGTTACCAAGAAACCACAAAGAAGCGTAAACTCCTCTGTCTTGAAGGTGTTCGAAACGTAAAGTTACAGCTTTACCTCTGACTGTAACAAAGCTCTGACACTGGAGACTCCTTCCATGCATGTTACATAAACGTGTTCTTTCAGAAAAGAAAACTTGACCACATCAACAATTATATGATTTCCTTTGTTAAATAACATCTTTAATACATTTTTTTTTATTATTAATGGATATCCATAACGCTGTGAATAAGCTGCTCCTGTAGAAACAGTGTATTTGAATGAGCGCATTACTATTAAACCGATCTACAAATCAGACAAAGCTTTAAAAATTTCGAGTTTTTGCTTGCATGCTGTTCCACAGCCTCTGAAGACATGCGAAGACTACAGGGAGCTCGAGATATCTGGGATGCAGTAACCATAGTTACCCAGCCGTCTAACGACAGCGACAGAGGGGAAACGAGAGCGGAGGAATGGCGGAGGAGTGATTCAGGAGAATATGCTTCTCTCTTCCTGTTGCATTTAACAGCAGATCAGTTCAGGAGGAGGGGAGAGAGAGAGAGAGAGAGAGAGAGAGAGATGGAAAATGCATTTAACCATCATAAATCAGTGCAGTCCATGTGATCACAAGAAGAAGAATAGAGTAAAAAGGGGTAATCATATGATTTAAGGCATAGTAACATGACAGTTAGCTGTTCTCTCTCACAAAGCTTCACTTGTTTGCTCCGTGTGGATGAGAGAGAGAGAGAGAGAGCGAGAGACAGAGAGAGAGAGAGAGAGAAATAGAGAGAGAGAGAGAGAGAGAGAGAGAGAGAGAGAGAGAGAGAGACAGATCAATACACAGCTGTGGTCAAGCAGCTGGACTAATGCACTCTAATGTAACACTCGAGCACTCTATCGCTCTCTCTCTCTCTACCTATCTATTTCTCTCTCTCTCTCTATCTATCCATCTATTTCTCTCTCTCTCTCTCTATCTATCTATCTATCTATCTATCTACTTCTCTCTCTCTCTCTCTCTCTCACTCTTATTCACCCATCCTTGCAACCACCCACCCTATTTCTGTCCCTGTCTATTCATCTGCCTGTCCTTATGATTACTTATGTCTCTGTCTGTTCACTCCATCCAGTCCATCCATTTATCCATCCCTCAAATTATTTATCTTTCTATTGTCTTACTGTTAACCATTAATCTATTTGTCATATGATTTATTTTGTCTGTCTGTTCTCTCAATCCATCACACCCACACCTTTTTTGCATAAAAAAAACCTTCACTAGTAATGCATTTCACTAATTTATCTGTCTGCTATCCATCCATCCATCCATCCATTGGTCTAGTTATTTACATCTCTATCCATCCATCCATCTATTCATCTAACCAACTATCCCTTTGTCAAATTATTTATCTCTGTCTGTTATCCATCCATCCATCCATCCATCCATCCATCACTCTTATTCATCCATCCTTGCACAAACCCATCCTTATTTCTGTCCCTGTCTATCCATCTGCCTATTATTCTGATTACTCATCTCTCTGTCTGTTCTCTTAATCCATCCATCCATCCATCTCTGTAACTATTTATTTTTGGTATGCATTCATCTAGCTGGCTAGCCATTTCTTTAATTATTTATCTGTCTTTACTGTCCATTCATCCATCCATCCATCCATCCATCCATCTATCCATCCATCTATTCATCTATCTCTCTTGTTATCTATCTGTTTGTTATCAATCAATCCATCCATCCATCCATCCCTCCAAACACCTAACCATCCATCAAGTCATCTACCTAACCATGTATTTGTCTAATTATTTATCTCTATCTATCTATCTATCTATCTATCTATCTATCTATCTATCTATCTATCTATCTATCTATCTATCTATCTATCTATGTGTAGGTCCTATTGTCTTACAGAAAAGTTACTCTTTATCAGATAGAGATTTATAATGGAGAGATTTCTCAGTGAGGGTGATGGAGCAGGACTCCAACATATGACTCAATCAAAAGCCTTTTTTTCTATTCCAGGACGTAGCAGAGAGACGGACTGGATGTTGTTGGGTCAGTTTGCTAGTCATAACAACTGGCCACTCCTTCTCTAATGCACACTTCCGTTAAAGATAGTATGTCACAATAGTATTTACTACGGGTGGAGTAGCGTACAGTAAGGGGTGTATTCTGAGCCCTGTGATTTTGTAAGGTAAGCGTCGTAGCGTTGGACAGACACACAAGGAAGTAGAGAAAGAACACGCAAAGAAATGTATTCTGTTTGACTTTTCAAATTTGATTACACCATTTTATGGTATTTTAAGTTATAACTTTACTTGACTTTTTTTTATATATCAGTAATGAAACCCTGTGAACTTCCCACCCCCCAAACACACACACACACACACACACACACACACACACACACACACATTTTATTATTATTATTATTATTTTGCATAAAAACCTCACTAGCTTGCTTTTGTTGAACATCTGATTTCTTACTTAATGGCAGAATGACGACATTCCTGCCGCGTCACTTTTGCTCTGCAGTTCCTAATACTGAGTCTACACTGCAGTGATGAAATAAATCAACAGGAGCTGGAAATGGTTCATTAAAGCTTAGTGCATTAACTGCACGGTCCTCTCAGAGGGCAGGCTGGGGTGGCAAGGCATGGCGGTGCAGGGGTGGCAGCTGTGTTCTTATGCCACCCATGTGACCACGGGGCGAATTTTCTGCCCCGTTTCACCCTGTTTCATTAAATCCGAGGCTCGCTTGGCATTCAGAGGCGTTTGGTCACGCCAGATAGGATACAATGTTTTCCTCCACCCATTTCTTGGACACCAGGATGGGCGTGGCTAAACGTCGGTCCATTTGGAATGGAATAGGAATAGGACTAGGGCGGGGGCTTTGCGCATGCGCGCTGCGCTCCTTCTGTCCTTCTTGGCGCATCAGCGGAGAAAAGGAGAGCAGATTATTCTTTCTTTGCCTTTGATTTGTCTTTTGCGCTTCGGCTCGATCGTCTCTGACTTCCGACCGCAAAGCAGGGCCTGTTTTCCCTTTTCTAGAAAAGCCTTTTTTTGACATCTATTTCAGCCATAACGGTTCATCCAAAAGAGGGTGAAGATGTCCGGATATCAGGGCAAGAAGAACATCCCTCGCATCACCGTGAGTTCATGGCAAAAATATTTGCTTTCTGTAAGAATAAAAAGGTGCTTTGCATTGCAGGACACATGACAGAATGAGATTTCCTAATGCACAGGAATGCATTTTCCATCATGGATATTTTGGCTCCATCTCTGTGCTGATGTTTTGTTTAGAAACAGGCTGCTTGTGAACACAAGAGACACTTATTTGCAAAGCCTGGCTCCAGAGTGCTGTGTGCTTCTGTTACTTAGGATGCATTATTTGTATGGTTTTATTCAAATGTTGAGCTGTCACATGAAAGGGTCTCGTGCGCCGGCTGCGTGTGAAAATAACCTATGCATTCGTTAAAAACATCTTGTTCCTTGATTTCTCAGAGTATACAGGCTACTGCTGCAATCTTAGTGT
This sequence comes from Parauchenoglanis ngamensis, assembly GCA_030014255.1. Classification (NCBI taxonomy): domain Eukaryota; kingdom Metazoa; phylum Chordata; class Actinopteri; order Siluriformes; family Auchenoglanididae; genus Parauchenoglanis; species Parauchenoglanis ngamensis. The sequence continues at coordinate 20,084,116 of JAQMYM010000009.1, forward strand.
AGCGATTGGACCCAAAGCAGCTGATAAAGCATGTCCGATCTCCTCTGAAGCTCTTCCATTTCTGCTCTTTGTTCAAGGCTGCGGCTGGTTTTTCAGACTCCGGGTTGCCAGGTTGTCGTATTTTTACGCACTCGTTAACATCACGCGTTTAACATCACGTCTAGGAATACATGATTCAGATTCTGATTGAGATTTGTCTGATTAAAGGTAACGGACAAATCGGGAAGGATTTTAAGATGGAAGCGTGATGAAATCTGGCAACCCTGCGGCTGTCGCGCAGCTATGTGCTTAATGTCGCATCCGCCCATCCGCAGCCAGGGTCAGCTGGGAGGGTACAGGGTAGGACTGTGCAACGGAAAAAAGAGAAAAGGACAGGAAAGGGGGTCTAATGTCATCAAAATAGCAGTACTGGAGAGAAAGTGCGGTGCACTGGGTGACAGGGATGTCATTCCGCTTCCCTTGCTCGGCACCCTTCTGTTTCTTTGAACCTTCACTTGGAAATGTGTGTCTTTAGAAATGATTTAACATACAGCAAGACATGTAGCACAACATGCACCTCTTCTCGGTAAGGTCTACTTCATGTTACCACCCAGACACATTCGCACCCTCTTTCAGGGGTTTTGGAATGAAGATATCTATTGATGTCATCATTATTGTTATTTTTATTAAGGCATGAAACAGGTGTTCGTGAGCACTTATACGCAATAACCCCCGATCGCACAAATTTGGCTCAGCTGGTGGTCGGGAAATCTTTGTATCATTACAAAAGGAAGCCATTTTTGGTAGAGGAGGAGGAGGAGGAGGAAGGAAGGAAGGAGGTCTTCGGGGACGTGAGACGGCCTCTTTGCACTATGTGTCTGTTCTCGTCCTTTGTGTTACTCAGCCCGGAGAGCCAGCTGCCATGAGTGAGCGTACGAGCATGTGCTTCCATGGCGTGGACTCATGTCGTTGTCCGAATGCCTTTCGCACAATTTTGGAAGCCGTAGAGACGAAGGAACGGCTGAAGAATGTGGAGAAGAAGAGAAAAGCGACAGAGAGAGAAAGGGAGAGATAGAATAAATAAATAAGTAAAAGGGAGGGGATGGATTTTGTAGCTGTGAGCTCTCTCTGTGTGTGTGTGTGTGTGAGAGAGAGAGAGAGAGAGAGAGAGAGAGAGAGAGAGAGAGCCACACCCCTGTTCCTCATGTCCATCAGGACCAGCTGCCTGCATGCTGACAGCACCGGACTCCTAACACAACCGCAATATTTACACCAGAGTCAAAACTAGCATGTTTTTTAGGAACAAACACAGACACACAGGATGCTTGCTATAAATTAGCACTCATTCATTCCATCTGTCCATCCACAGCTCCACTAATAGGGTTTCTAATACGTTTCGCTCTGATGAGGAGACCAAAATTGGCTTCTAGAAAGCATTCTTGCTCCACATGTGGAGTTGAGCAACCTAAATTTACCCGAAACAGCGACCCGGTGCTGTTTATCTTCTTTTCTTATCCTTATCACTCATCGCACACTCGTTCACACCGCACCATGATGCCGACCAACAAAATGCCAAAAGCCCACATAGATACAGCGAATTTCTATATATATATATATATATATATATATATATAGTAGTTAAGGTAGATACATGTTGTTTTAAGTGAAGGCAGATTCAACATGCATTACTTTTAATCATCTTTTTGTCTAAGCAGATGCAATTTTTATACATTTCTAATTTTTAATAACGTCTAGGTTTTTGTAGATGTAATAGGCTGAATGCAACTTAATTTGTTTCTATCAGAGATACTTTTATAAGACCTAAACTGCTTTCTAGAACGGGTTCTTGCTCCACATGTGGAGTTGAGCAATCCTAAATTAGTCTGAAATGACCTGGTGGTGTTTATCTTGTTTTCTTAACCGGCTAATCCTTATCACTCATCACACACTCATTCACACACCGCGATGCCAAAACCAGAGAGAAAAAAAAGGCAAATACACACTCACACACACACACACACACACAAATGTAAGAGTTTCGTTGTTCACTTTAATTCAATTCCAAGGTTTTCTGGAAAGATCCAGTGATTAGATCTGCATGCTCTGTATTTCCTCTAATTTCAGACTACATGAATGCTCAGGGGAGAGGGGGGAGCAGAAGGTCTGGGTAATTGGGTGGGGCAGGGCAGTGATGGTCAGCTGCTCTCTCTCAATCTCTCTCTCTCTCTCTCACACACACTCACACACACATACACACACACACACACAGCAGTGTGACCTCTCCGTTCTCATTAAAAATAAATGACGTCTTTAATTCACCACCTGCCCGTCCACGTGCGGCTTCAGCCATCTTGTTTCAACTGTGTGTGTGTGTGTGTGTGTGTGTGTGTGTGTGTGTTTGCAAAAATGTTTCTTGAATTTTAGATTTTAAATTTTTAGAATTTGAACTGAAATCTCAGGGACATCTCTGATAATCAGTCAGTTAGGCAGCGAACTGCATCGCTTTATTCCGCTTTTAATTTAAGAACCAAAAAGATCGCCGACATCGACGTGTTTCAGTTCAAGCTAAAGTCCGTCTACAAAGCGCTAGAAGTCACACGCTGCTTGTGAATCTCTGAAATTGCACGCAAAATTTCATTCTGAGTTTTACCTGAAAATTGTTGGATTTTGAAATATTAAGCCATAAACGTTTTGGTCCTCAGTAACGTCAAAACAGATACAACTTTAAAACGTGTTTAAGTATTTTTTTTTTTTAAATTTAAATCTGCTTGTTTTTGTTTTTATTAAATAAAAGCAGACCTTTACTTAATCACTTTCGTAAATTATTATGCAAGTCAAAGCAGACACGGATAATTTTTAACAGAATACAACTTATTTATTTATTTATTTATTTATTTATTTATTTTTAACAACTAAAAGCAGATTCATCCATATATTTAATACATTATTATCATTCGAAGCAGCTACAACGTTAATATTTATAACTATATCGTTATAATTTTTGTTTTTTTTTAATGAAAATACAATTTTGTAATTCCTTTACGCATCAAAGCGGACACAAATTCAATAATTGTATCTTTTTTTTTTAAAGCTAAAGCAGACATAGCTCTATAATGTTTTTTAAATAAATCAATGCAGGAACTGTTTTAATATTTTCATAAGCTAGTTTTATAGGTCGCAGGAGATAAAGTTTAATCTTTTAATTCTTTTTATTGATTTTCTTTCCAATATGCAGCACAATGGGAACCGATTAAAAAAATAATAATTACCAAGTACTTTTTCCAAGTACCATTCTTTAAAATATATCAGTCATTAGTCACATGATCTTCAGTTTTCTTATTTGTTTGTGTGGCTTTTAATTGATATTCTCTTTTGCATTTCCAAATAGTTTTTATTTACTGTAAATGCTCACTACATAGTGTACCTACAGCAGTTCTACAACTTATGTAGAGCTTAAGACTAGAATGTGTCACTGCCAGGAACTCATCGATACTTATTAAAAGAAAAGATACATCATTTTAACAATATCTAATATATAAAAAATGTATCCTGGGCTTTTTCCAGGCTATCTTTGTTACATCAGACGCTCTGAATTCTAAGCAGCTTGGTTTATTCACTATATGTGTTTACTACTTAGGGTATAGCATGATAGTGTTATGAAATATATATACTATATGCTTAATCAAACACTATTTACGACATTGTCTGTTGGAAACTGTTCACTGTGACGTTTGTTAGTTTTTAATATTTAATTATGAGACTGAAACCCAAGTGGACCAACATGTTAAAACAAAGTATTCCATCAATGCCAGTTTTATTTAGGATGAAAGAGTCCTAAACATTTAGCCAAACATGTTCATGTGGATTGATTTTTGCTGTCGAATGCGTCAATAATGAACCACTTTGTACAGCGTTGAAGAGTGAAATTGGTCGTGACAGCCGAACACTCGGTTCCGTCTTTCCTACTGGAAATCCTTCGTTCTTTGCCTAACTGTTCAGTTACCATGGCAACTACAGTGTTGTCCCAGAATGCACTGCATCTTGTTCTGCAGCCGTCTCAGCTCTTTGGTGCACACACACACACACACACACACACACACACACAGGCACACACTCGTCTTCCAGGAATGCCATTTCTCTCAGCGGCCGCATCGTGTGTCAGGATTTCCCCCACTTACAGCCGCCACTCGTGTGGGTTCTGGGGGCTATTTTTGTTCTGCAGGATGTAAAAAAGAAGAGACGGAAGAAGTAATGAAAAGTGGAGTTGGTAGGGCTGTAACCGCACATTACCACCACACGGGTTTTCCTTTAGGACGATCAGATGTCAGACTTCCTAGACAGACTGATGGTTAGTTCAGGAACGATGCTGGGAGGTTTTGGACATCGGAGTTTATCAGGCTGCTTTCACATATACAGCGTTTCTGTGCTGGAACAGAACCCTGGTGGGTTCTCCACCTCAGTGCGAGAACACTCTCATCTGAGTGATGTTCAACTCTAGGACCTTAAATCCACTTGAATCCAGGAAGTGACTCAAGCATGCTGTGAGTCTTGGGTTGAAGGTTTTTTTTTTGTCTGTGTGTATGTGGTGTGTGTTTCTACACCAGAGTCCAATGGTGTTGAAAATGCGCTGTACAAATGCAATACATTCTGGAGATTTGAACCAACATAAAAAACAAAAATAGACAATAACTGGCAGGTGCAACACGCAAGTATGTCTTAAATTTGTTATTTATTATACTTTTTAAGTGATTATCTAAGTGTCAGATCTGTGTTGTCAGTGCTCGGGCGATTCTGACATGCACTCAGCTCCAGGCCACATTTAATTTAACTACACATGTTGTCCAAAAGTATGTGCACCCATGACCATCACACCCATATGTGGTTCTTCCTCAAATTGTTCCACAAAATTGGAAGCACACGATTGCATAGAATGCTGTAGCGTTACAGTTTCCCTTCACTGGAACGAAGAGGCCCAAACCTGTTCCAGCATGACAACGTTCTTGTGCATAAAGCAGCTCCATGAAGACATGGTGTTCAGGTTAAGGTTGGAGTGGAAGAACTGGAGTGTCCTGCACAGAGCCCTGA
>JAQMYM010000009.1:20104388-20117740 GCA_030014255.1 Parauchenoglanis ngamensis
ATATATGTGAACTATTTTTTGAAGACAATTTTATTGCAAAATTATTTGTCTCAATTTAACAATGTTTTTTTCTGAGTAACTGATACATGTCACTGGGTTTTTTTTTTCCTTTTCTTTTGCTCAAAGCAGATTGCATGATGAATGATTTTGTCTTATGGTCACGCTCTTTCCCCTTCAGGTGTCTGGCAAGATGGATGAGAACCAGTTTGTGGCCGTGACCAGCACAAACGCAGCTAAGATCTTCAACCTGTACCCGCGTAAGGGCCGCATCGCAGTGGGATCAGACGCGGACCTGGTGCTGTGGGACCCCGACCTCACCAAGATCATCTCGGCCAAGAGCCACAATCTGGTGAGGTCAAGCTGCCATGTACTTTTTTTAACAAAAAAAGAAAAGAAAAAAAAAGAAAAAGAGTAAAGTGAAGGGGGCGGGGCTTATTGTGATCAATCATTCAAATGAATGTAAATAGCAAGTAGTTACCAGTGGAAGCGACTCTTCACCGTTCATGCTGGGAAATATCCGTATTTATCCAGTTCCTGTGAAGGACTGAAGATAAGCATAAATCTAAATCAGTTAAACACCAGAGCATGATGCCGTCAAGTCACCTGTTAATTACACTAACACTATTCATTTTCTTTCTAACGTGATGTTATGACCGAGTCTGGGTAGATCAATTAGTTACTCAAATCATGACTTAACGCTCGTCCTACGCTTGCAGCGTTTAGTCCGCTTTAACAGAACCCCTGATGTGTTCTCCACGTCAGTACGGTTCTTTAGGCGGCTGAGAACACACAGCAATCACACTCGTGTCTGAGAGCCTCTGAGCAGCATGGTCCCACTCCACCTCCAAACGAGCCCTAATGAGAAAGCGATTAGACTCTGACTCTCGTCTCACCGCAGGAAGTGAATCGAACATGCCGTGTAAACTGTAGCTGAGCTGGCTACTCCAACTGGCCCACAGGTGTGAGTGTGTGTGAATGGGTGTTCATCTCTGTGCTAGCCCTGCAATATTTTGTCAACCTGCCCTGTGTGTACCTGTGTGTACCTCCAGCTTCCGCATGACACGTAACAGATAAGCAGTGTAGTTAAGGGCTGGACGGAAAGTTGGACTCAGTTTGAGGTGACACGCCCCGTATATACAGTTATGGACTCATTTATCGAGCGCTGTTTCCATTGCTGTATTTCTGAGCAATGAACGACCGGTATATTTTCAGCCCTGCACTCATTTCAGACATTTTGTTGTTTTTTGGTTTGTTTAACTATACACACTATGAAATCAAAAAGAGGAAAACAAAAACGATCAGCTGTGCTCGAATTCAGACAAACGGACCAATAGGTGTGAAAATCAGCCAAAAAAAAAAGTTCAAACTTCAAGAACGGAGCTTTTTCCTATCTAGGGATTTTTTTCTAGAGCAGTAAAACATAAGGTTTCCAAGTATGAAGCTAGAACCTTTAACTATCCAAAGAACTCTTCTTTTTTTTTTTTAAGTGTGCCAAGAAAACCCATGTCAGTGACACGCACTATATTTGGCCGATTTGACACAAAAGCAAAAAAAGTATAGACACACATGAATGTATTTCCAAAATGATCCTGCTCGCGTCCATGGAAAATGATAAATGAGGTGTATTTTATAATGCCGTCAATTTTACATCAGCATACAGAGTCTTTGTTCAAACTGTTGGAGTTTTTTTTTTTGAGTCGATTTAGAGTAAGTGATTGGTCGTGTTGTTCACCAGAGTCTGGGTGTGGAGCTCTGACTCATGGTTCAACGCTGATGTCATGCTAAAACGCTGCCCAAGTGTTGGGTCATAACTGAACTGACTGTTAGCAGCTGTAACAGGCCGTGTGTGTGTGTGTGTGTGTGTGTGTGTGTGTGTGTGTGTGTGTGTGAACAGTGCTAAATGCATCCTGTATGCTCATGAACCCCTGTATTCACCACAGCGCTGGTCAGAAGGTGTTGATTCATTTTCTCTAACAGCATCTCAGAACGTAGCCTTGACATCTTTACATTAAAACGCACATTTGTAATGTTGTCGTTTCTATAGTAACAGCTGTTCACAGGGACGCGTACGGTGAACGCTCCACATAATGTATGACTGATAATAAACAGAAAACAACAACGCTTTAAGGTTGTAATTAAATAGTAAGGATGTGTAATTGTTGGAAGGAGTCTCCAGTGTCAGAGCTTTGTAACACTCCGAGGTGAGGCTGTAACTTTTCCGACGTCTTCGCTCGTCTTTGATGTTTTTCAGAGCTTTTTATGTCTTCTTGACTTCTTAAGACAGAGAAAAGAGCGGCTGATGAGGGAATGGCCCGTTTATTGCTGCTATAATATAGGGGAGAACATTAAATGTAGCTGTAGATGGATAAAAAGTATGACGTAGGAGGAATAAAACACTTCTGGATGTGCTGATATTAGAGATTATTAGAAAAGAAAAAAAAAGCAGAGTCCTAACTTGTTCTACAAGACTAAATGTAACTATAAATGGATAAAAAAAAATCTATAAGAAAAATGCACCATATGGAGGATTTTATATAAATGTTCACTTTATTTTCCATTCAGGCAGGAAGGATACCATTCCATGAGGTACAGGAAAACTGGCCACTGTGTGCGTGTGTGTGTGTGTGTGTGTGTGTGTGTGTGTGTGTGTGTCCCAGACTGACTTCATGCTGTTTTCACCTCCGCGTGCCATCGTTAGCTGTGTATCAGCAGGAATATTTTGTGCGCTGGTCACGCTGACTTTCTTTTCTTTTCACGAAACATCGCAAACATAAGACCAACATAACACGTCGTTAAGCATTACAACGGATAAATAATTATTATTATTAGCACTAATGAAGGAAATGGTTTTGGAGCCATCGTTAGTTTGAAATAACAAACCCACTCGTTTAACGCGATCATGATGTTGATGCTGTTTTCTCTTTTATCCTCGCCACATATATGTTTTTTTCATTGTGGTGGAAATTGTAGACTTTTTAGCCGTTAATGGACTCTTTCCTCACACTTATTAGCTAATAAAGTGCAAAACACAGAAGAGGAAAGATTTACCGAGGTGGATCAGAGGAAAACAGAACGTCGATGACTGACGAGTGTTTGTGGTACAGTAGAAGGAAAAATAACAGGGCTTGGAGTCCGGGACTGCTTCAGCTCTAGAAAACAAGAACCACTTGTTGAAAATGTGAGACAGGAGTGAAAGAGCGAAGGAGAACAGGGATGAAACGGTGATGGGGTGGCATTTTGCTGGGTGATATGACAATATGACTGATAGCATCATTATAGCACAGCATCATTAATCTGTTGCTAACTTTTTATGCATTAAAATGTTATTTTCAAAAAAGGGATTCACTCTGTGGTAGGGCTCTTACATAGAACCTTTAAGGTTTCCATCAGACAGACAATACAAGACCTCTAGAGTTATATTTAGCATGTTTTTTTATACAGAAACCTGGATTAAATGCATTTCTTAGTTTTTGCAGCAAAAATACTATTACCTGTAACAGGTGTGCCTCTGTTGTGTGTTCCTGCTGTGCAGGCGGTGGAGTACAACATCTTCGAGGGCATGGAAGTGCGCGGCGCTCCGCTGGTGGTCATTAGCCAAGGAAAAATTGTACTAGAGGACGGAACCCTGCACACCACCGAGGGCTCGGGACGCTACGTGGCCCGAAAACCTTTCCCTGACTACGTCTACAAGAGGATAAAAGCCCGCAGCAGGGTAAGAAACCGATTTTCTGTATATTTAAAGACGCAGTTCTGATTCTTGGAATTAAAATGCATCGTTACCATATTACCATTGCTAAAAGATTAATTCCTAAACACAGTGGGCCTCATTTATCATCATTTAAAGAAGTTGTGTGAAAATGTTTTTGCACTCGTTCCTGCCAGTCTTCACCTCGAAGCTGATTTCCTTTTAGCCACGCCCACAAAGTCCATAAGACGCAACGCTCAAAGAGTACTGAAAATGAAAAAAAAGGTTGCGTGATGATGAAAGAGCATGGAGTACACTACATCTTCCAGTAATGCTGCTCAGCGTGTACGCGATCACAGACACACACTAACAGTTCACATCGTACAGGGTGCCATTACTTTTGTCCTAATGAAATGGCTAGCCTTATTTATCTTAATTTATGGATTTCTGGCTTTAATATGAAATGACTGAATTTCCAAAACGTTCATTAAATTGGTGTGTATTTGAAATAAATAAATGTGATATAAACTTGACAGTGTAATGCGAATATAAAATCAGCAGTAATTATTTGAAAATTTTACATTTTGAAACCGATTAATCGAGGTTCATATTAGCATATTATGGTATTAAGGTGTATATTAAAGTATCATGTTAGGTCTCATAATATGGGAAACGTCAGATCCAAACTGGGTTTTTTCATGTATCTTGTGTAAATCTGCTTGCGAATGATTTATGAATAAATTCATTCATTTTCGGAGTGAAAAATGCAACCAGATTTTTAAATTTCTAAATTTTAAAATCGGTTGAAACTTGTGTTTCGTATCATATTGTGTAGGTTACTGGTGCCCTTAAGAAGTTGATTATTTTTCCAAAACAGTGTGTTCTGAAGAGGTTTACTCCTCTTGTACTATAGCAGTTTGCCATTTAGAAATTTGTATCAGTTAAAGAATCAGACTTTTTATCCATTTACAGTTACATTTAACGTTGTGGAACATCCGTAAAACAGTTTCTCACATACATTATATCAGCTCTAAACAGTGGGTAAACTACATGAATCGGTTTTTTTAAGAAAAGAAAAAACCCACAGTTTATCATGGTGCTGAGAGACCATAAAGCGTAAACTCCTCTGTGCTAAAGATATCGGGGAACAAAGTTACAGCTTTACAGCTGACACTGGAGACTCTTTCCATAAACGTCCCCTGTGGATGAGCTGTTACTACAGAAATGATAACGTGCAGTAACGAGCGCATTAATATAAATGTGATTTGCAGCAGAAAATGAATCGGCGCCTTCTGATCAGTCCGATTAGAAAATTCGGCAGCGCTGTGATGTAAATAAGGATGATTTCAGACTGATGACGTCTGTGTTCTGCAGCTTGCCGAGCTCAGGGGCGTTCCTCGTGGCCTGTACGACGGGCCGGTGTGTGAGGTCACCGTGACTCCCAAGGCTGTTACTCCTGCTTCTTCAACCAAAACATCTCCGGCCAAGCAGCAAGGGCAGCCTGTCAGGAACCTGCACCAGTCTGGATTCAGCCTCTCTGGTGAGTCTAGAACCTAGAACTCTAATAGATCTTTATAGTTAGTGTGTAGAGTCTACTTAGATGTAGCATCCTGTATGTATAATTTATTAGAGCTCTACTACAAGGTTACATTTAGAACCCAAATGTTGTATCTCTGGGGAATCCTCAGCCGTTATAGTGTTTCTCTAACCAAGTAGAAACCATTCAGTAACCTAAGAACCCTCATTTGTCCAAAACGCGCTTGAAGAACCTTAAGAGCCAGAGAAACTGTGTGATGCTGCAGGCACAGTATTTCATCCTACTGTGTACACTATACTGTACTCATAGAAAAGAAAGACTCTAGAACCCTCTGGGAGAACCCTGAAATGTTCTATGTAGAACTGTACAACAAACAGAGAGACTCTCAAGTCTGTTTACAACCTGTTTACAAAATATTTTCTGAAAATGTTCTTTTAGAAAACTACATTTTCTATAACTTCCTTATGCTTCCTATAACTTTCTATAAATTTCAATCTAGAACCATCTGGGTTCTAGGTTCTCTTTAAAAGCCCTACATCAGAGTATTCCTTAACAGGGAGGGTCTGAAATATAACACTTAAAAAATATTTTCCAAAAGTGTCCTATGTACTATTATGCTTTTGGAAATTTGAAAAAAAAAAAAAGAAAAAGACTAAGAACCCTCTGGAGGAACCCTTTAAAATTTCTCTGTGTAGCCTTAAAACAGTAAAGAACTTTTGGAAAACCCTTTCTTTCCAAGAGTGTAATATCTCTCTGGATAAAAAAACCCCATGTTAAGGTAATAAAGCTAATAAGTACAGTTGAACGCATCAAGGGAGGGTTTTTCTTTTAAAAAGAAAAAGCTTGCAAGTAGAATCCCTGTTAGAAGCTTAGAACCGTTAGCCATCCAAACATATTCCAAAACCCCTTAAAGAACATTTCTGCAAGCTTGTATGACTAGGATGACTATAGAAATTGATGACTACAGTGCAAGTTTCATATCTGGGCTCCAAGTAAGTCTGGAAGGTTCCATGCAAAACCGTACAACACCTTGTTTTCTTATTAGAGAGGGTTCCATGAAAAGCTGCTTCAGACATTCATACCCCTTTTTCAGAAAGGCAGCTCGAGGGCCGGTTCTGAGCCGGTGCTTAATCTTAAACCATTTCGACAGCCTAAAAAACAACTCTTGGCCAGGATATCTGGTTTGGGAGCAGCACCAACACTTGGTTGGTTTAGAACCAAGAACCGCTTATGGTAGGGGCTAAGGCTGGGGTTATCATGACCAACAAGCCCAACTTTGTGACCGCCATTTAGAAAAGGAAGAAAAAAACCAGATGTGCACAATTGGACCAGTCGTGATTGGACGCCAATGTAGACTCACAAAGCCAGGAGCAAGACTTGTAAAGAGATGATGTAGTTCACCATTGGTGTTGGTGTGCTTGGTGCTAGATGTATACAGTGACGTAATGACACGGCTCTATGGTGGCTCTCTAGCCCACGGAAAAGAAACTGGGTCTTAGAAGGTTCTTAGAAGGCACTGGTGGAAAGGGGGTATTAGACATCCAACAACACCTTTGAAGAATGCTCTTTTATTAATAATGGTCAGTATTAATGCATGAAAGGTTCTGTGTAAATGATTCTATAGAGGGTTTTACCATCAAAGAAGATAACAAGAAATAGGTGTTTAGAAAGCTAAGCATCCTTACTTAACCTCAAGTAAGAGTGCAATTTCATACCTTGCTCTTGTCTGTACTTGCCTGTCTTGTCATAGAAACCCACATCGAAATCTAGAACTGTTACCTAGTCAACCCTTAAGAAAGGCTTTTAACTCAAGAGTCCATGATTAAACCTTGACTATAATGTGATTATAGCTCTATTAAGTATTCCTTGGTTTATCTCTCCGGGAAGAAAGAGTGTCCCCATTCGGAGAAGGGCTGATACAGACCATCATTGAAAGAACCTTAAAGAACCAAATTCTATCCAATACCTCTCGACTTGACACGAACACAAGCTTCTAGAAACAAAAGGTTGATTCTAACGCCTTGAAGCATGCTTGGCTTCGTCCTTCTGTGAGAACTGAGACTTTCCCATTGAGAAGGTTGCCTACAAATAGAACTCTCAACGAATCCTTCATTTGGAAGTGTGCAGTCCAGTCTAAGTCTGTGCTCAGTAACCATGTTGTGGAATAGAGTCACAGAGGTCGAGGGCTGAAACAATAACAGGATGCGTTGATGTGATGGCGTTAGTGATATGCTCTGCAACACAATAACAGTTCACAGTTCATGACAGAAACATGCTTGTCGTCGCCTGACGTAGGTGTTTGCTCCCATTTTCTTGTTTGCAGGTGCTCAGGTTGACGATAACGTCCCACGTCGCAGCACCCAGCGCATCGTGGCACCCCCTGGTGGCAGGGCTAACATCACCAGCCTGGGTTAGAGCTCTCGGCTCCCTGCAGGAGATCAGGGGGTTGGGGGGTGTTTACAAGTGGAGGAGTTTCCAATACCAACGTTAGGTCCAGAGTCGAGACGCTCCACTCCCGAAACCCACTAACCCTCCTTTAATCTCATAGTCCCCTGCTTTTGCCCTGTTTTCCCCTCCTTGCCCCAAACCCTAAACCCTCTCCTTGAGGAAAGATTTAGCGAAAAAGAAGTATTTGCCTCATGTGAAGATAAAAAGAAAATAATTAACACTCCATATTTGAGCACCTTGATTGTATGATTTTAGCATTTTTTATACTGTATTTTTACCTATCGTGTGTCCTTTTATATTTTATTTCCTTTATTTAACACCTTTTTTTATTGGAGGGGTCCAGATAATAGGCTAAGCAGTTATTGTTTACCATTATAACTTTATTTAACAAGGTGAGTGGCATATAGAGTCCTAGCTTGGAGCACATCCAATGTTGTTTTTCTGTCATTGTGGGATTTTTTTTTTTTTTTTGATAGCATTTTCTGTAAGCACACCAAGGTTTGTTAATATTCATTGCATAATCGACTAAATGAAGTTAAAGTAAGCTCCAAAGTGTATTTCGGCCATTTTTTCTCACGTGTGAGAGCTGACTCGTATAAAAACGCAATTTCTTTTTGACCAGAAATTGAAAACTTGGCGTAACTGAAAAACATCAGGAGATCTAATCAGGCTACAAGCAGCTTGGAGTCGCCTCGACCCGGCCACGTGATCCGAATACATAAAACCCAGATGAGGAAGCAGCTTCAATGCTTCAGAGTTAGTTTTTTTGATTGGTAGAGTTGATGAACTGTGCACTGTTTTGTCATTTTAAAGGTGAGGTATTTGGAAAGCGGTGCTCCGTATGAGGACATTTCTGGCTTGTTTTGATTAATCAGGGTCAGGGATGTAAATCAGGAACAGGGAGATGGGAAATCAGGAAACTACAGACAGGAATTTCGTATTTTTAAAAGTTTGCGTCGTTATAGTTGTTTTATATTCATGTAAAATGTGGGTTTATTGGGATCGTAACTTCTGCCATTCCTGTAAAGCGAGATTTCCGGGCCAGATATGTCATCTTGGCTTGTTATTATAATTGTGCTTCACGTTTCAATGAAATTCAGCAGAGTGGTTTTTTTCTCGTCTTCTTTAAAATTCCGCCGTTACGTTCTGTGTTAATGAAAGTGATAATGTGGATACGACATTTTTACGTCGACGGAAATGAAAATGAAAATGTAATATCTTATGAGTTAGACTAACCTAACACTTAGCTTTATGCGTGTGCCTAAAGTAACAGAAGTGTACCGATCATTTTAAGGCTTCTTTTAATTTAACAATTGAAAAGAGAAGGCTATAGACGTAGAATAGCCGAAGTAAACCGATGCAAAGGTGCCAGATTTTTCTTCTCAACCCCTTTCCACAAGGGTCTTGTTCGAGATTCTGTGTCGCAGTGCCGTTCCGGGGGGTAAATGTCAATGTTAGTGATGTAGTGCGACGGATGATCATTTACAATAAGGGACTTTCACCAACTGTCTGGGTTTTTAAAAAAAAAAAAAAGGAGTTGCTGAAGGGTTGAGCCGTTCTTTAGCATGGATTCCGACCACATGGACCATCCGTGTCCAATGCTTAACATAGTCGTAGTGTTGTGAAAAAGTCACGCTGGATCGACTGTATCTTTGTGTAACTCTCTCATGGGATCCTGAGGATCAACCTTTTTTCCCCTCTTTTTTTCATCCATCTGTTCTGTTTTTCTCTCATCTGCAAAAATCTTGGCTCCTCTGTCGCTCACCTTTTCCTCCCCATGACTACATAAACACACACACGCATAGAGATTTGTCTGTTTTATTACGCCGCCTTCCCAGGAGTGTGAGTCGTACGCTCTTGGCTGCCAGTTCCTCAAGCTGTTTTAACTCAATAAGGAATTTTGAATAAGATCGGGAGAGACGTTGCGCTGACAGTCCGGAGTGAAGTAAGCGAGGGGATTTCCGAATGGAAGTTAGCGGAGGATTAGAAAAGCATGTTAGCAGCGCTTTTTACCTCTCACGGAATTCGGTGCTGAACGTGGAAAAAGTCTACGGTCCAAACAACATTGTTTCAGCATGAGGTCCTCTTTTCTTTTTTGAAGAAATGCCTTTGGAGACCTTACTGGGACCTCGCCAACATTCACTCCCCCTTTCTTTGTATTTCCTTTATCAGTTCTCATATTTCATTTAACTAATGATGTCTGTTTTCCTCTGTGACTTCCCTCCTTCCTGCATTCGTGTGTTATCCGGCATTACTATGACTACGGCTCAGTGTTTGTCATGGCAACACACTCTGATACGTCGGAAGTTGCCCGTAGCAACCCTTCCAGACACGGTGCTATAAAAACAACATTGACTCATTTGGACCGTCGTCTTTTTTTTTCTTTTTCTTTTTTTTTTCCAAGCTGTTCCATGCTGTAAGATAAAACACATGTTTGTTTCTGTCTCTGTTCAACTGGAAACGGTTCAACATGTCGTCATGCGTAACGCTTTCTCATCTTCGGTGACATGATGTTCTCCTCTTGTCTGGGGGTTGCATGTTCTCGAAGGTTCTGTGTGTGGTGCAGATCCAGAGCTGGGTAGATCTATACAACACCACACTCCCCCCAAAAAAAAGAAGAAAAAAAAAAGGGACTAACCCATGGAGCTGGTGTATGCATGCATGTGCATTAAGCTGATATTAAAAAAAGACATGCCTTAAGCTTCAGGCTTTGCCTCCTCACATCATCATCTAGTATAGCTTTCAACATTCATAACACACACACACACACACACACACACACACACACTTATACTTAACGTACCTCATTCTGTAAACCTGTATGTTTTATATGCCTCTAGTATGTGATGTAAGTGAAACGCTGTTTGCTGACTGGGGCTGAGGGACGTTTCAGCCTGAGTTTGCTATTCTGTTAGAATCCTTCCTCTTTCTTCACTCGTCCCCTCCCCCTCTTCCCCCCCCTTTCCCCTCCAAACCCTGCTGTTGGCTGGTTGATCGTGTCTGTGGGGTTTGAGGATGTTCGCTCGCGCTGAAAAGTGTGTAATGGATGGTGATGTAAAAAAAAAAAAAAAAAATGGTTGTTTGACTAAAATAAAAACGGTAAAAAAAAAAAAGTCTGTAGTTCTGTCTCTTGATGCTGATGTATCGTTACATTTGCATTGTGGGAGTCGAGTCTATGCAGGCAGTGGAAGCTCAGCTATTGGGATACTCATGGGAAGGTCATGAGTTCAAATCCCAGCACCACCAAGCTGTCTGTATTGAGGCTTTAACCCTTAACTGCTCAGATTGATCCTGTTTCAATTGTAAGGGGCTTTGGATAAAAGTATTACACAAATGGGAAAGTCTGAGTAAGCAGAGAGCATTATATAGGTATACATGATTACATTTTTTTTTTTTTTTAATGTGTGCCAATTGTCGCTAGATTCAGCAACATTTTGACCATCCCTAGTGACAAAAAATTGTATTTAGCAATTATGACGAATTTGGTGACGTCTTGCAACTTTGGCAACCTCGATTCTTATTGCTGAGCAACAACAAAAATCACCTTTCTTGGATTGGTGAATAACGCCATGTCTGCGTTTCCTAGTGTTCTAGCATTGCCGACATTTATAAAAGTAATCATGGACCGATGTAGAATCAGCTGCTGTAATTACACAGATGCAGATGTTCTACAGATCTAACAGATACTATGCCAAATAAAAATGACAAAATCAACAATTACTACACCATCTGCCCCAACCCCAATCCTTAAAAAAAACAAGATCAAACAAAATATCCAACCTTCATCCATCCACGTGATGTATGCAAATTAGACATGGTGTGACATCACACAATCTTGCAATTTGTAGTAACATTCAGGGAGCCAGTAGCGACCCTTGGTGAGATCTTTTGGCAACACTGTTTAACTGACCACAGAGATCACAGCCCTGCCCACTTGGTTTCATAAAAAATAGTAGGTATAATAACAGGTAGGTAAAAAAAGAGAAACAATTTGACCACAAAAACCGTAGCAAGCGCAGGTAGACGGAACGACTGTGGTGATGTTACTGTGGTGATGCAACATAAGAAAACAACAAAGCAAAATTTTGGTGTGATGCTACTGAATAATTAGTACCTCCTCCAATGCTTAACTAACCAAAGCAAGTAGGTCTAACTGCGGACAGTAGTTGCACAACATGCCTAATGCAGGACACATCCATTTTGCGAAGCCATCATCATGCACCATCTAGGGTTAGGGTTGGGTTCGTGTTAGGGTTGGGGTTAGGTTTGGGTTAGGGTTTTAGAGTTGGAATTAGGGTTGAAGTTAAGGTTAGGGTTGGGTTTGGAATTAGGGTTGGAGTTAGGTTTTTGAATTTACAATGACTCCCCCCATTACAAGTCCTTGCGACCTGAGGGTTAGGGTTAGGCTTGAGGTTAGAATTAGGGTTGGGGTTAGGCAGTGGTTTAGGAACTTCCAGCTGTCAACACAAATTGTCTTAAAGGGTGTGTCATGTAAAGTGGGTGTGTCTTGTTGGCTGCATACTGCAAGCAGACCATTTTGTAAAATGGTCACAGTCAAGAGATCACAGTCAAAACAGGCCAAAGAGATCACAGTCCCGCCCACTCAGCACTCAGTTGCTGTTGGCTCACACTTGAATTCAGTTCACGAAGATACGAAGCGAAAGCTTTCACATCTCACGTCCTTTCCCCTTCAGTGACTTGACTTTTCGGTCAGGTCAATTTTAGCTGAAAAAGCAGAAAAGGGTTAGATTTCAACTCTCATATAGCAACAGGGCAAAAATCTTTTTTAAAAATTGCTATGGCTAAACTGTAAATGTTAAATCATTTTTGATTCAAGAAATACATCCCTTTGTATTTGTTCATTCACAAGACAAATGCCTGTTTCTCTCACCTGCCACCATCTCGTGATTGGTCAAAATATCAAAAGCACTTCATGTCACTCAGCACATTTCTTTACTGTTTTAAAACACAGACAGCAGAGCTTTTTAAAAACAACCACTTACTGTAGCGTTACATGGGAAAAATCCAGCATCCTTCCAGGTGAGCCACAATCCAGTCATTAAGGGTTCAGGATTTCTTTAGGAGTCCAACAGTGATGCTTTGTCTATCCTGGGATTTGCGCTCACAACCTTTTGCTCATTACCATAAAATACCACCTGTTAGAGGTTAACGTTGTCAAGTCACAAAGAAATCGAAATTTCAGAGCCATCACATTAGACTCATGAAGCTTAATGGAAAGATTAATTTTCTGTCGTGATTCCTATTCATCCGTATAATAAAATTAATTACAGATTGCTCGTTTAAACCGCAATAGATAAAGATTAATTGCGTACAAATGTTTTGGCACAACGAGACACACCACCTGCCCTTACACATGCAAGAGAAACACTGAAATTACTGCTGATGAGGGGGAACATATCCATTTAATCAGTAACAGCTTTAAGCTCTGAATAATCACATGTGGTGTTAATAAAACATAAAATATAAGACTTAAGGACAATCACTAATAGCCTTGTTTATTTGAAAGTGCTTTTGAAAATACACTTGAATAATTAATTGCTGGCGGCTCGGTGGTGCGGTGGTTAGAAGAAGGTCCTGGGTTCGAACCCAGGGTGCCTTTCTGTGCGGAGTTTGCATGTTCTCCCCGTGCATGCGTGGGTTTCCTCCGGGTGCTCCGGTTTC
>JAQMYM010000009.1:20125378-20158580 GCA_030014255.1 Parauchenoglanis ngamensis
AGGGAGGGGCTGAGAAGGAGGGGTGGCAGGGAGGGGCTGAGAAGGAGGGGTGGCAGGGAGGGGCTGAGAAGGAGGGGTGGCAGGGAGGGGCTGAGAAGGAGGGGGGGCAGGGAGGGGCTGAGAAGGAGGGGGGCAGGGAGGGGCTGAGAAGGAGGGGGGCAGGGAGGGGCTGAGAAGGGAGGGCATGGCTGTTTGAGTCCGGAGTTGCTCAGTGAGTCTCGTTCAGCATATATTTAAAAATGAAATGTAAAAATTTCACAGACTTGTGCTCAAGGTAGTAGAGATGTAGCAAGCGGTCGACCCGTACATTAGCATCGGCCTCGCAAGGATCAGGATGATTTTAGCCAGATTTAGATTTGGAGCCATTTTCAACCTACGAAATGCAGATTTTTATAAAAATGGTAATTTGGTCATTATTAACACCTGCATTGATGTGTTTCATCACAGTCATGACTAATCATTTAAGTGTGCAGTGCCTCTTTAATACGCTCATTCCCATATACGTTTCCATCGTAACAGATCATTCACAGGGACGTGTCTGACAAATCCTCATCGTAAACAGGTTAAAAAACCGTTGATATGGTGAAGTTTTGTGTCAGGAGGCGTTTATGTAGCATGTATGGAAGGAGTCTCCAGCGTCAGTGCCCTGTAACAGGAAGTTTTCCTGATAGAGGAGTTTACGCTTTCTGCTTTCTCAGGAACATGACAAGCTGCGTTTTGTCTTATTAACTTCAAGAAAGAGAGCGTAAGAGGGAGAGGCTGATGAGGGAATGACTGTTTATAGCTGCTATAACGTAAGCGAGAACAGGAACCGACTTGTTTTGTGGACGTTCCATAACCTTCTGTATAAATATACGTGGATAAAATTCCTTACATATTTCAGATTCTTCATTGTCCCTCATCAGAGTATACGCTCATACCGGAATGTTGTCACATTAACACGAACTACGATTAAAAACAACTTTTTTTAAATGATTCATCAGCAAACGATCATGCCGTAAGCCACCAGGTCACCCTTACTGCTCATCCAGTGCATTCACCAAAACAGGAAATGATGTTTTGTAGTTTTGAACAAGTGGCTGAGAGTGTGTTTAGTATACAGAGCAGAGACATGTGGGCGTTACAGAAAGGCTGCTCGCTGACATGCAGATCGGAGAGATTGGTGTCCGATGTCACAATTCCAATTAACCTTCACTAGAGGAACGTAATCTAGTGCTAGCCTTTCCTTTTCCACGTACGAAACGTAAACAAATTGCGTTTATTTATTGCGTTTGTACAAATTAGTGTTGTTGTTATTTTTTTTTACTCCACACTGTAAACACTATAAAGGTTATTCATAAGTTATATTTACATACTTTTGTGTGTGTGTGTGTGTGTGTGTGTGTGTCCATGCGGGTTCGCTTGGCTTGTCTGAACAATGGAAAGCCCTCATTGTTGGTCTGTGAGTATATTCTAGCTGTGCGGTTGTGGTCATTGTGCCCGAGGCTTAAGAAACTCCCCCACGTGTATTATCCGCGGTTTCCCACCCAACCCCCCACGTCTGGAGTGAACGAAGCCCTGCGTCACATCTCGCTCCCTTTTCACAACCTGCCACTGAAGTTTCGACTCTTTTAACATGCAATGATTCAAATTTCAAATGAAAACAAGCAGAACAATGGCAGCAGAGCTGATGGCTAACGTGGAGCAGGACGAAACTCTAGTTTCTCTCTCTAGCTGAAACCCGAGAGCGAGAGCCGAGGCAGGAGAGAGAAGAGTCGCACCGTTTCAGACCCCCGGGCGCTGGGACAGAAGGGCTGCAGTGATGCGTGCAGGGAGCTAGCCGGGGTTTGGGACAGAACTAATGGCTGTGACGCAGGAGATTTGGCCGTGAAAGGCTTCAGGACGCTGAGAACATGTGCACTGTTTGAAAACCTGCTGAAATACAGCCTGTGTGTGAAGATCCTCCACATCTCTCCGTCTGACAAGCAGGAAACTTGTACAGGATTATAATTTACGCCTCTCTCAGTGTACAGCGCTGCTTCAGTGTGTCACTGAAAACAAGTTATTAGTATTAGTATTGCAGTAATTCATATTATTTCCCACATAAATATTATATTAATTAAAGATTAAAATTAGTCAAATTAATTCTTCCAAAAAAAAACCCTAAAATCCTTCCTTCCCTTTGCTTCTTCCTCCCTTCTTTCTTTCCTTCCTTCCTTCTTTTCTTATTTAGTTTTCTTTTCTTCCTCTTCTTTCTTTCTTCCTCCCTTCTTTCTTTCCTTCTTAGCTTTGTTCATTTCTTTACTCCTTTCTTCTCTCCTTCCTTGCTTCTTTGGTTTTCTTTTCTTCCTCCCCTCCCCTCTTTCTTTCTTTCTTTCTTTCTAAAGTAAGTAGGGAACGTAAGGGCACTTTCTTCCCTCATTAGTTTCCCATATTCCTTCCTTTCTTCCTTCCTTGATTAGTTTTCATTCCTTCCTTCTATTCTTTCTTCTTAAAATCCTTACTATTATTTTTTCCGTCCTTCCTTCCTTGATTCTTCAGTATCCTTCTTTCGTTCTTCCCTTCATTTCTTTGCTCTTTGCTCCCAACTTCTCTCCTTCATTGATTCTTTGGTTTTCTTTCTCCTTCCTTCCTTCAGTACTCTTTCCTTTCTGAGTTTTCTTTCCTCCTGAACTTTTTACTAATATTATTCCCCTCATTCCTTCCTTCCTTTCTTCTCCAGTTTCCTTCTTTCATTCTTTCCTTCATTTCTTAATTCTTAGTTTTCTTTTTCTTTACTCCTTTCTTCCTTACGTCCTTGCTTCTTTAGTTTTCATCTTTCTAGTGTTTTATTCTCTTACTCCTCAGCAATTTGCCAATCATTACAATAACTTCTTTTTACTGCGCAGGTTTTATCCAATTAAGGTTACATTTGATGTTGTGGAATGTCCAGTTTAGGTCCAGCCCTGTTGTGTATTTAACGACATCATGCCTATTAGCAAAGCACTGAAGCATGAGTTGCGCTGGGGTCACAGTGTCTCACACACCCCCTCCCCCATACCCCCGCCCCCGCCCCCGCCCCCGCCCCCGCCCCCGGTACCCCTCCACCACACTCCCCCTATAGTCTTATAGAAATAATAAAAAATTATATAAAAGTGCACTTTTTTTCTGGTGAAAGCAGGAAGTGAGTGTTGAAAACAGGAAGTGAGTTTCAGCTGTTTACTGTCTGTAATTTGAAACCCTCTGGATGCTCGAGTGACACAGCAACAGACTGAGCGTGTGTTTGTGCTGCGAGTTTGCAGTGTGCAGTGAAGTGTGCGTAATCGCCTGGCAACACCGTGCGCGTGCGCGCGCGCGTGTGTGTGTGTGTGTGTGTGTGTGTGTGTGTGTGTGTGTGTGTGTGTGCTCTTTTGAAATGGTTCCCTGCTGAATGAAGAAGCAGGTGGACACACAGATGATGCCTTTGAAAACTTTTTTGCTTCTTGTCTCTGTGTGGAGAATTTTACTGAGCTTCAACCACATCTCCAAACTTTTACCCTCTCTGACACGTCACAGCGTTCATCTCTCTCTCTCTCTCTCTCTCTCTCTCTATATATATATATATACATATAAAAACTCTATCATGATTTTTTACTAATACTTAAAGAAAGAATTCTTTCTTTCTTTCTTTCTTTCTTTCTTTCTTTCTTTCCATTTTTCTTCTTTAGTTTCTTTTCCTTTTTCTTCTTTTCTTGCTTTTATTCATTTTATTTTTTATTTTTCATATTCATTTTATTCACTCCTTCCTTTCTTTTCTTGCATTTCCTTCCTTCCTTCCTTCCTTCCTATTTTCACCTCCAGTCTTTATATTTCTATTTCTCTTTTCCTTCTTCCCAATTCTCTCCTTTATCTTTCTGCCTTGCCTTTATATTTGTCTTTCACATTCTCTCTCTCTCTCTCTCTCTCTCTCTCTCTCTCTCTCACACACACACACACACACACACACACACACACTCCGATCTGATGAGTGATGTTCCTCCATATCTGGGTTTTCCCTCTGTGCAGTTGGGAGGTGAGTAATCCTGCTCTTAAGCCACTGCCTCCTTCATGTGATTTTAATCCTCGTATCCATGGCAACTACATTCAAATCTCGACCACGGCCGCAGGTCCTCGCGCTGCTGTTTAACTTGGGATCACTGTCCGAGTCTGTGTGTGTGTGTGTGTGTGTGTGTGTGTGTGTGTGTGTGTGTGTTTATATAGACACGGGTCAGTTTGATCAGTGTTATCCTCTAACCTCTCACTTCCTGGTGGTTTCACCGCAGCGCTGTAGTCGAGCGGAGTGAAGTAAACAGGCGTAGTGGCGCTCTGGGCTGCTCCTGTTGTCACAGCTTGGACTCCATGGTGCATTTTGGTCCTCAGGGGAGCAGGTTAATGATTAGCATCAGCACCGAGCATAAAAAAATCACAGTACGAGCCTCGCTCCGGCACGGCACACGCGAATCCCAGCTTTTACATGATTCACTTCATCACCACACTGAGGACAAGAGTTACAGGAAGGACAGGAAATGAATCAACAATGCAAACAAACTTCCTGTTCCCCTCAGTGCTGATTAGTTCCCTATAACACCACAAGAGTTTTATTTCGCTTACACCACAGGAATGTAGCCTTAATTCTAATTTTTATGTACAAAAGAATGACGCATCGTCCTTTTTTATCCATTTATTGCTACATTTATTGTTGTGGAACGTCCATGAAACAGCTTAGTTCCTGTTCTTGCTTACATTATTGCTCTTCATCCTTTCCCTCTATTATCATTTACTCCTTTTCTTTCTTTCATTCTTTCTTTCTTTCTTTCTTTCTTTCTTTACAGAAAAGTGTAAAGTGATGTCAGAAGTCACAGCTTTACCATATCACCCATTACACATGTTTAATCAGTTCATTATCAGTGGTTTATTATCATGTGTTCCCTGTAAATGAGTTGTTACTACAGAAACGATAACATATTACAACAAGCGCATTAATATAAATTTGCATCAGAGCTGCGATGATAGGAAATTAACACCATCTGACCAATCAGGGCTGAGAATTCATTATCGCTGTGATGTGAACAGATTTACTGCACCGTTTCTGATGCACCTGAGCATTAAAGCTGAATCAAGAGCAACAAAGTGGACAAAAATAAATCCACATCCTGCACTGAGAGGTTTTAGAGAAGAGATCCTTTCTCTTCAGTTTAGGTTCGACTCGTTTAAAGGCCGAGAGAATAAAAGGGGCATTGAAAAGTTGCTTTTAATGAAAGACATGAGAGAAAGAGCGAGAGAGAGAGAGCGAGAGAGAGAGCGAGAGAGAGAAAGCAAGTAATATTTTTACCTCATTTTTATTATTATTTTTATTTTATTTTATTTTATTTTTTTGTTATTGTTACTGTATTTGTTTTATTGAAACCGTCTCATTTCAATGCTTTAGCAATACTGTACACGTTTATGGTCATGCTAATAAAGCTCTTTGAATTGAATTGAAAAATTGAAAGCAAGAGAGAGAGAGTGAGAGAGAGAGAGGGAGAGAGGGAGGGAGAGAGACTGAGAGAGAGAGAGCGAGAGAGAGAGCAAGAGAGCAAGACAGAGAGAAAGAGAGGGAGAGAAACAGATAGAGAGAGCGAGAGAGCAAGTCAACGAGCATGGACACTCCAGTGTGTAGTCACCTGGCAACTGCGAGATTGAATTTCAGAGCCTGCAGAAGTTTGTCTCTCTCTCTCTCTCTGTCTGTGTGTGTGTGTGTGTGTGTGTGTGTGTGTGTGTGTGTGTTTTGAAATGTGAAACTTGTACATGTGGTATATCACTTTGCTTTTATGTGGCGAGTCATAAAACATTATGATGATAAAGAGTGTATTTGATCTGAAGTACCTGAGTCATGTGACGCACACTGCAGTGTGTTTACTGTCTCACCTCAAATAACACACAACGCCTGGCTTTCCCCAACACACCCAGTGCCTCGTCTTTAAAGGGAGAGAGAGCGAGAGAGAGAGAGAGAGAGAGAGAGCGAGAGAGACAACACACAACGCCTGGCTTTCCCCAACACACCCAGCGCCTCGTCTTTAAAGGGACAGTGAGGCCCAAAATAAAATCTACACAATGATGCTAAATATAGCTGATGGGTGAAGGTGTGTTCAGCAGCTGAGCTCGTTTCTCTTGTTTTGCACCACTGAGACGAGGCTAACGCCGCTAACAGACTAAGACAATCTTCTTTCTTATTTCTTCCTTCTTTTCATCAATTATTATTCCTCCTTTAATTCCATTTCTTCCTTCCTTCTGCACTTATTTCCCTTCCTTACCTTGTTACTTCCTTTCTTCCTCCCTTATTTCCCTAAATCAGTTTACTTCCTTAATTCCATCCTTCTCTTCTTTCCTTCCGTCTTACCATCCATTAATTCCCTTTCTTCCTTCCTTCTGTACTTCCTTTACTTTTTTTTTATTTTTCTTGTCTTCCTCAGTTCTGTTCTTCTTTCCCTTCTTAACTTTGTTCCTTCCTTCCATCCTTTCCTTCTCCTTTCTCTTCTTACCATAAATTAATCCCCTTCCTTTCTACACTTCCTCTCCTTTTTTCCTTTTTAATATTTTTTTTCTTGCTACCTTACTTACTTTTTTCCCCTTCTTAACCTTTCCCCTTCCTTCCATCCTTTCCCTCTTCTTTCTCTAAATTATTTTCCTTCCTTTCCTTGTTCCTTCCTTTATTTCTCCCTTCTTTTCCAAAATCCATTCCCGTCCTTCATCCCGTCCCTTCACTTATTTCTTTCTTCCTTCCTCCATTCTTACTCAAAATTCCTTCCTTCTCTCCCAAATTAATTCCCCCTTTTCCTTCCCCCTGTACTACCTTTCTTTTTTCCTGTTTTTATTGTCTTCCTTAATTCCTTCCTTCATTCCCGAAGTTATTTGACTTCCTTCCTGATGAATGAATTCCCTTTCTTCCTTTCCTCCTTCCTTTCTCTCTCTTGCTCCTAGGTGGTGGAGGCATTATGTTTTTCTTTCTGACTGAGTATTTTTGGGAATAAGATTGTGGAATCTTTTTAACTGCAAGAACATCAAAACAGTGTCCTTTTTAAACAGGGTTCTTTGGCTATTTGAGTTCTAGCTTCCTAAATCAGGAACTCTGAAAGAGAATCCTCTGTTACAGGGTCCTACATAAAATGTTTAGAGAACCTCCATTGTGCTAGATAGAACATATTTTTCTTCGAGGGTGTATAAACAGATCTGCTCTAACAGGTGTGCACATTTTAATGAGCGCGAATCTTTGCCCTTTTCCAGGTCGGGTGTCTCTTGCCGAGGCGACGGCTCTGAGGGTGGAGGCTCTCGTCCTGGAGGATGAAGGCTGGTACGAGTGTCGCATCCTTCTGCTGGATAAATCCCCAGAGGAGACGAGCAACGGCAGCTGGATTCTGCTCTCGGTTACTGGTGAGAGAAAAAAATAGATATGCAGAACTGTATAGAAGTTAAACATTGATTATACATATAAAGCTGGAGTTGTGTTTTGGTATCTTCTACCTCCCAGCTGTCAAAGCGCTGGACTGCAGCTCGGCCCTGACACACACAATAGCATTGTGTTGGTGGTACAAAGCTTTTGATTTCTCACACACACACACACCCATGTTTAATGAATGGGTATTTGTTCCTCACACTGTGCACCTGTTACCTGGGTGTGCACCTGCGATCTCAGAGATGTTCCTGCTCTGTTCCTCAAAGACACGCAGATAGTAAATGAGTGCTGGACTTTTATCCTGCCTTCATTCTGTGTTTACATGTGTGGGTGCCTTCGTAGCAGCATTTCCAAACATCCAATCAGATATAATTAAGAAAACATGGCAGCTCGTAATCAGTGCGGCATCATGAAATGCACAAATAATCCACAAACGAAATGTCATGCTGGAACAGGTCTGGGCCTCTTAGGCTACGTTTCCATTACCCTGCTGAAGCGACTCCTAATGAGACGCAGATCTGATCATTTCAGGGCCGTGTGGATGCAGAAATCCAACCTTTTCAAATCAGACTTGAGTCACTTTCATTTGTGGTCCTAAATCTGATACGCTTCTGATTCGTAGCATGAACGAGATGCCAAGAACGCTTGCCTGTACGCATGAGCTGTGCACGGGGTTCTGTCGATTTGTGTTACTTATCGAGATGTGGCTGCATGTTAGGTTTCGAGTGAAGATTTTAGGGTTAACTTTAAGCTTTAAGTCTGAGGGTTTGGTTAAGATCGAGCTTATTGTCTGCTATCAGTAGCATTTATTCGCACTATGGTAGCACTTTTTGGCAAGGTAGCACAAATCATCAGAACGAAATAAGAGTGGAGGAGAGCTGCAGCTGACCAACGGTTTGTCCTCCAGAGCAAAATGCCATGCATACATTAGCTACCAGCGCCTCCGTGTTGTTGCATTTAATACCACGAGTCGTCTCACAAATCTGCTTTTTGTCGTTGCTGATGCAGATGACTCGTGCGCACTAGTGTGTTCATGCGTGACATTTCAGAGGACAGATGCGTTCACATTACAGTCAGATACAGATCACTTGTAATTATGAATGTGAACTGTCAAGACAGACAAATCCGATCTGATAAAAAATCTGAATTGAACAATGAGGCTTGTAACATGAACATAGCCTTTGTTCCAGTGGAGGGAAATTGTAAAGCTGTAGCAAACAAAGACATTCGATACAATTGCGTGCTTCCAACTTTGTGGCACCAGTTTTGTGTTAGTCCTTCACTAGTTTGTTTTTAAATGTTATACCTTTTTTACCCCTCTGTCCTGTATTCCTGGTTCATGCTGTAATTCCTGGTTTTGACTCAGGATTCATGGATTGTCCCAAATAAATCCTACACCGCGTAAACATGAACACTTAAAATGTTAAATAAGCACTGCTTCTTTATCTGACTTTTAAATAAGCTGATGCTAATGCAGATTTGAGAGGAAAAATATTCAACGGACCAAAAACGATGCGCAACACACACAACTATCTGCTTAAACAGGTTAGCAACATGCAGGATTTTTTAAATGCCGACCCCTGAGGGCTTTACTTTAACCTCAGCTGCACAAGTTTGGAGATGAGACGTTCATTATGTTATTGATCGCACTGGGGAAATTGCGTAATACATGGAGCGAGTGTGTGTGTGTGTGTGTGTGTGTGTGTAACAGCTAGTGTCTTATTCTCAGAGGAAACACCAACCTGAGGTGACGTCTATGAATAACAGCTTCATTAGCAGTAGTAGTGATTCTGCGATTGCGGTGCCATTTAGCCATCATAAGGCTTTAAGTTTGAACTGTATTGCTTGTAATAAATCTAAGTAAACTCTCTGTCTTTTTTTATTGCAGTTTCTTCCCTGACAGGCTGCATTTTGCTCTTAAATAAGTAACAAGGTTGAGATTTTAGCATAGAATTAGCATGTACACAAAATGTGGTGGACTAGCAATCATGCTAATGGCATTAGAGCATTAAAGACAACATTTTACTTAAAATTCTTTGTTCTTGTTTAATGAATTATTTACTTTCAAGCTATAATTTGAGTATTAGGGGTTTTGTTTAAACGTGACCTTAATATCAATATTAAATATCACCTAAAAGAAAGAAACAGAACTAGCCAGAAACTCGTGTTTCTTGTAGGTTGTCTATTGCGGACGCCGTTGTCGCTTTTGGGGGCGTGGCCTGTACATTTTTTAAGTTTCTGCAGCCCACTGTACAATTTATATTCACTGTTTATAAAGTAAGTTTGATTTACATGTTACATGCTAGGCGTCATGCTAGCTTTGTTTTCAGATACATTAGCAAAATTAGCAAGCTAGCTACATATATTTATACACCAAAGGCACCAACAATCTGTGCTGTTTCCTTCCCAGCTTTAATTTTCTTCTTAACATGTCTTAAAAAGTCCAGGGGGTAGGGCCAGGGACGGATTATGAGACAAGGCCCCTTGGAACAGATGCAAATGGCTAGGTTAAGGGTTAGAGGTTAAAGGTTATAAGAGGAGATGGATCAGATCAGGACTTTTGGTTCTGCATGGATAATCTAGACTTTATCTTCGTGTGATGATGACGAGGAAGAGGAGGAGAAGGATTTATTGTCTTGTGTTCATATTTAATACATTAGTCTAAGTATTTATTTATTTGTATTTTCAGCCCCACCTGTATTCAGAGAAACTCCGCCCTTAGTCACCGAAGCCTTAATCGGAAGACCAATCACATTGAAGTGCGTTGCCCACGGCAACCCTCCTCCCACCATTAAGTGGTATAGAGATAGTGTTGGAATGGACCAGACCAGCAATGTGACGGTGAGATATATTTATACATTTTAACATGGTGGAGAAAAAAGGGTGGTTTTCCTCATTCGATATAAACAAATTGGTGTAGCATCACTCTGAGTGCTTTTTTATCTTCCATTTTGTGTACTTGTGCTGTTGAATCTGCCTAAACTGATATGCATAAATTGTGTATCATTGGCTATGAAGCGAAGGCCAACATTATGTTTCCGAATCACATGTGAAGCTGGATATAGAGGGTGAATAATAAGGGGCCTAACAGAGAACCTTGTAGGACACCATATAGCTAAATACTTTACTTTAATGCTAACAAACTGGTAATGGACAGTCAAGAAAGATATAAACTGCACAAGAATGTCTATGTATAAACTGACTGTTCTTTATAAGGGTGAAATAAAGAGAACCGCAGTGAACAACAGTCTTAGAAATCTCAGAAAGCTGTACGTCTGTATATTAATAGCATAGTGACATTTGCGGCTTGCATCATCGTTTTCATTTTCCTCTCCACCAAAATTTCCATCCATGTTCTCCTCCCTTCCTGTTGTCCCCTCCCACCATCCTGACCATCTCTTTCTCTCTCTCACGCTCTTTCCAAAGGTCCTGAATGGGAGTCTGATTTTCACTTCTGCAAGCAGAGAGACAGCAGGACGTTACCAGTGCCAAGCCTCAAACAGCGAGGGAAATGAGATTTACACCACGCAGCTCAGGGTCAAAGGTCAGCTCCTATACTATACCTCCCCCTTTTATTAGCAATTTGGTTGTCTAGAATATTGCTTCTCAGTCAGTCTTGTGAATTTATACAGCTCTCCAGCTCACGTGATGAGGGAGCAGGTTCACTTTACTCAACACCAGTGTGTAGAGCCAGCGTCGCACTTGTGTGACCAATCACTGATCACCATTATTCCCAACGTAAAAAAGTCACTGATCAACATTTTAACCAAAACAACCAATCACTGGACATTGGGAATAATGGTGATCAGTCAATGATCAGTCATTATTCTGAAGAGCAAATCACTGATCATCATTATTAACCAAAAAAAAATCACTCCTCACCATTGAAAAAAAAAGCAACCAATCAATGATCTCGATTATTCCCAGTGCCCAATCACTCTTCACCATTTTTTACAAAAACAACCAGTCACTGATCACCATTGTTCTCAACATCCAATCACTCATCGCTGTTGTTTGTCCTCTTGCCCACTTCTTTGGTTCATTTTAAACTTTCGGTGATATTTTGCCTGAATCCTTGATAGAAATGATTGAATTTTGTAAATGCGTAAATTGTTTATGGTCCAGTCACAACATACATATAATTTCTTTAAGAAATAAAGCACAATCTATTCTTATCTATTCTGATAAAACTTTATTCTGTTAATAGTAGAAAAATCCTTCTTCATTGTGTAACACCTTTTAATATTACAATGATGATCCAATAATTGATGTCAATTTCTAGCGACTTTTTGACCTCCTTGCCCCTGAGAAGAGATGGCAATTGTTCCCAGATCCTGTACTCATTTCTTTGCTATAACACACCCATTAGCTTATGAGCCACTGTGTTGGAGAGATTCCCGAAACACACACTGCGTTGTAATCTGAATGGCAGCGAGTTTGGATAAGCAGATACTGCCATCTAGTGGTGAGGTGGTGAGGTCAAGAACTGTCTGCAATCCCAAATCATTGCCAGCACTGGTTAAATAGCTAAAATGTTTTAATTATTTTCGGAGAGAATTTAACAACACACGGTGACATAGTTCTTTTGTTCGCTTCACATTTTTTAAATTTCCTTTCCTCGTCTCCTCATAACAGGTCCTCCTGTTATCCTGATTCCCCCGACGGACACCGTCCTCAACATGTCCCATAATGCCTTGCTGCGGTGCCAGGCTGAGGCCGATCCTCCCAACATGACCTACGTGTGGATGAGAGACGGAGAGAACGTCTACCATATAGAGTGCGTCGTCAGATTTATGCCCAAACGCCAGCTTCAGCGAGATATTTTAGTGCCACTGTTTCATCCTGATAATTTTTTGCCATTGTGTATTTTGTCAGCTCTCTGAAGTCTCGTGTGAAGGTGATGGTAGACGGCACTCTACTCATATCCAGCTTAATCCCAGAGGATTCTGGGAAATACATGTGCATGCCCACGAATGGCCTTCTGACTTCACCCACTGCCTCGGCCACGCTTACAGTGCAACGTACGTATTTATATGTGTTTGTGTCAGAGTCAATTCGATTTTGAGCATTGCAATAGTTTTACCGGAACCTACATGGAAGTATATGTATATATATATATATATATATGTATTTTAAGAACGTATTGCATATATTGTTATAAATATTTTGCTCTCCGTGTCATATATGTTTTACTATGAAGGAAATATATTTCCAGTTTTAACTAAATAAAATATTCATATCAAAGTATGTTCTTTAATTTACTTGAAAAGGGCTCATTTCAAATATTAGCATATATTTTAATATGTATGTTTTAAATATGTTCTG
Organism: Parauchenoglanis ngamensis; assembly: GCA_030014255.1. Taxonomy (NCBI): domain Eukaryota; kingdom Metazoa; phylum Chordata; class Actinopteri; order Siluriformes; family Auchenoglanididae; genus Parauchenoglanis; species Parauchenoglanis ngamensis. The sequence goes on from JAQMYM010000009.1 coordinate 20,138,112, forward strand.
CTTTACATATTGGGTTTCAATTTTGCTCTGCGTTATACTGTGGAAAAAGAATAATCCTGAATTTCACTTTCGAGAAGATATCACAAGTAAATGTTGGTGGTGAAAAGTTCTTTTTGGCACTAAAATATGTGTGAGGAACCTCTAAGGGACCCGTCTCTGGAACTGTTTACACACAAATTGTGTGGCTTATGGTTTGAGTTGTAGTAAACTCTGTTAACAATGGTGTTGATTTCTTAAAAAAAGAAAGAAAAAGAAAAAGAGCTAAAACGCGCCCAGGCCACTGTGTTAACGGAGCTAACCCCTCCACCTGTAACAGACCCTGCGCAGGTGAGCCAGATGCCCGAGCGGATCTTCCTCCCTACAGGAATGAGAGGAGTGATCTCCTGCCCTCTGCTTTCTGAACCCCCGCTGCTCCGTGTGGACTGGACCAAAAACGGAAAAGCGCTGGACCTCAACGCTGTGAGAGACTTTTTCTGTTTCTGAGACTTTTTCTCACCAGCACCTGAACATGTTTATATAAAGCGCTCGTTCCAATACGTTATCGTTTCTATAATAACTCCGAACACAGGGACTTGCACTTCAGACGCGCCACATAAGCTAAGCCAAAAAATAAACCTACGTAACAAAGAAAAAACATTTATGTAACATTTATGGCGTCTCCAGTGTCAGTGCTTTGTAACAATGCACATCTTAGTAGCAAACTTGGAAACGTTCCTTTAACTCTCTATAAATCTGTAAACAGGAAAGCCAGAAATCAAAAGACAGGACATGGATGCAAATAGTGAAATGAAACAAAGTGAATCCATTTAGGAAAGGAAACAATAATAGAAACAATAATGAACAGCTGAGCCAGGAGCAAAACAGGAAATAGAACACGAGAGCCAAGATGCGATCAGGAAGGACGAGACTGTGAACACAAATTACATCAAATATTATGTTGTTTGGTGTTTTGAGCTTTAAAAAAGGAGCAGTGTATTAGCAAGTTTTCTTTTTCTCCCTTCACACAGTACCCAGGCTGGATCCTGACAGCAGACGGTTCCATCGTTATCACCACGGCTAACGACGACGCGCTTGGCGTGTACACCTGCACTCCGTATAACAGCTACGGGACCATGGGCCGATCAGAGCGCACCACCGTCATCCTGCAGGTAAACCGTGTACACATGAAACACATCAAGTCTAAATCGAAAGTTTCAGTAGCTGATGGAAAGTTATTCAGATTTATTACTGCGGCTCGTGGCCATGAGGCCATTCACCTGATTATAAACGCAATCATGAGCATCAGCTCCTCGAGGCTTTAAAAGAAATCCGCACTAATGAAAGTGATGGAGGAAATGAGAGGAGGTCACACAGTGCTGTAACATGCCGAACTCTTTCAGGACCCTCCATCTATCACGCTCGCTCCGCGTAAGGAGTACATGGCGGAGGTGGGGAGGATGCTGCTTATTCCCTGCCAGGCACTCGGAGATCCTCCACCGAAAGTCACCTGGACCAAGGTAACCGGCGCGGGCAGCTCATACAGGGTTACGCTTACATCTGTTTATAGCACAGCGCAGTTGAATTCTCTATTCTGATTGGTCAGAAAGTGTTGATTAATTTTCTATAACAGCAGCTCTGACAGTAGCGCAGCTGCAAATCACGGGTTTATATTAATGTGCTCGTTCTAATAGGTTATTGTTGCTATAGTAACCGCTCATTCACAGGGACTTGTATAGAGAGTTTTCTGTTAGGAGAAGTTTCCAGTGTCTTCCAGGTATAAAGTTTAAGGACAGAAGGAAGGGAGGAAGGAAAAAGGAGGGAATGACATAATAGGAAAGGAAGGAGTCTCCAGTGTCAGTGCTTTGTAACAGTCAGAGGTAAAGATGTTGTAAAGATGGAGGAGTTTATGCTTTGTGGTGTTTTGGCAAGCTGGTTTTTTTTTAGTCTTATTAGCTTGAAGAAAGAGAAGAACAGAGGCTGGTGAGGGAACGACTGTTTATCGCTGCTATAACATGAGTGTGATCAGGAACTAACTTGTCTCGTGGACGTTCCAGAACATTAAATGTAACTCTAAAAGGATAAATTGTATGACTTTGTTCTTTACGACGTAAAAAATTGAAATTGTTGGCATATTGCTGCTTTATAAGATGAATAAAACATTTCAGGATGTGATGTTATTAAAAATTGCTCAGTTTTGGAGTGACAGTAACTCTTCTTCATTGCTCCAGCCTGTCACTGATTATTTTCCTGTAACTGCAAGACAGTGTTTTATTCCTTATTTATTTGCCACTAGCGTTTCTGTAAAAGCTCGGTAATCACAAAAACACATTCTAACCTCCTTATTATCCTCATCATCTTTTCATTCCTCTCTCTACCTCGCTCTCTGTCTGTCTTTACCTGCTACCACCCGTCTCACTCTCTCACTCTTTGCTGCACTCTTTCTCCCCATCTCCTTTCCTTTGTCTCACTCTTTCTCCCTCTGAATGTGACTATTTCCTTCACCTTGCTCTCTGTCTACCTGTCTCATTGTCTTGCTTGCACTCTTTCTCTCACCCTCTTTTTCATTCACTCTCTCTCTGTCTCTCTCTCTCTCCAGCTCAGTCCTTCTGTCTCTCGCCCTCTGTACTCTGTATCAGGAAACGGTTCTCTGCTCCTTCAGTCTCTGAGTAAAGAGCACCATGGTGAGTGGGAGTGCAGCGTGACCAACCGAGTCGCCACCATCACGGCCACCACCACCGTCACAGTGCTCGGTGAGAAGCAACACCACAACGCCTCTCAGCACACAGGCAGAATGGACATTTTTTCCTTCTCTTCACTGTATCTTTATGCTGTATCCTGTTCTCCTCTTTCTGTGTGTGTGTGTGTGTGTGTGTGTGTGTGTGTGTGTGTGTGCACGTGTGTGTGTGTGTGTCAGGTACGAGTCCCCACGCTGTGTCCTCCATGTCTGTTGAAGTCGGAGTAAACCAGGCCAATGTGTCCTGGGTGCCTGGATTTGATGGAGGATATACACAAACTTTCACCGTCTGGTTAGTGTCTAGAAGATGTGTGTGTGTGTGTTTGTGTGTGTGTACGTTCATGCTGCCTCTATACCAGTAACACGATAAATACCACATTACTGGTACTATAACCAGGAAAAATACACCTGCAACTTCTGACATGTTCAGGACACACAACTTCAAGAGAGAGAAAAAAAGAGAGGCTGGTGATGGGACGACTGCTTATAGCTACTGTAACACACATAAGAACATTAAACATAACAATAAATGGACAAAAAAGTATATTTTTAACAGAGTACATTTTAAATGCTGGCAAATCGATGAGGCCGAGTCGGAAAATAAACCTCAATAATAACTGCTCTTTATCACACCACCCTGTCACTGATTATTTTCCCGCTACAGCATGACACTGAGTGGTTAATTTCTTAGGTAATGACTACTACTAGCCTTCCACAATCAATAATGAGAATTACTACAAATCATATTATATTATACATACTGTTAATAGGCCGAGTTAAACAAGTTCATTCTGTATGACTGACTACATTAAGGTTTATATGGAAACGTTGACTATTAATGGCTATGGAATTGATATCATTAAACATAAAGGTGGTAATTTTAAGGCATTTCTGAAAGCTGATTCCTTAAAGCGCCATCATCCTGGTCATCGTCATCACCACTTGAAATGTTAGATTTTTATCAGAGTCCTTCAATAAATTCTGCCCTTTCAGTGGCCATCTTGGAAATGGCAGGCTTATGTACAATATACTTAAAATAGAGAGACCCATAAACCAGAAAGGGATCAATATGACTTGTCAAAGAGCAATTTGAATTCAATTTCAGAATTGCACAAATAATTTTTTGGCTCAAAACACAAGGAACCACATTTTTTTTGTTTTTTCTGTATGAGTAACTTGGTAGAGTGCTGTAATATGTGCGCATGCATCCTTATAAGAATCTGAGGCCATTGATTATCTGTTAAATGATTGGCTCTTTATATTGAGGCAGGGTTTATGTAATACACCCACCATGTTAAGTGTGACATACACTCGGATGACTCTACTTAAACGGCTTGAGGCCGGTTCTGGTCCATTACATATGGGATAACTATACAAGAACTGAATGGATCGGTGAAAATAATTTAAAATGTAGATACTTTGACAAAATATCTTCAGTTTCATGTTATAATTTGAGATCTATGGCCTCAGATGTTGCTGGCTTGTTGTGGATTGTTTTTGGAATATTGATGGAATCGAAAATGGTGACTTGCTACTTGGAACAGAGGATTCTGGGACGGTCGAGCCGGCCCCTTTAAATTCAAAAAGGTCTGTCAATATTTATACAGTGAAAGTTACACGTATTCAGAGTTGGGATATGCAGCTGGGTGCAGCAAATTACCTGCATGGACAGTATTTCACACCTACAACGTGTGATTTTTCCAGCGCACAAGTGTTTCAAGACGGGGTTTAGACACAAGCACTTGCCGTTAGAGCTTTAGTCCAGAGCTGTGCCTGAGTTCTGAATACTGAGATCTTTATTCATGCATTAACTTGACTCTGAAATGCCCCTCAGTCCACTTCTGGCATATCAGTAATAATTGCGCTGTTTCTCTTTCAGGTTAAAGTGTGTATGTGCAGTTGAGGCGCAGCAGGAGTGGCGCTCGGCTCCTGGTCCGTCCTCCAACACCAGTGTGTTGGTCAGTGACCTCCTTTCCTCCACCGAGTACCAGTTCAGCGTGATGGCTCACAACAAGCTGGGCAGCGGCCCATTCAGTGACTTCACCACGGCCCGAACCATGGGTCAGAACAAGCTCTTATAACTTCTATTAATCAGCTCTAGATCTTCTTTCTCTCTGTCCTGAGCCATCTGTCTGTTTTGCATTCTGACTTCCGCCATCTCGACTCAGCAGCTTGCACAAAGTGATTTTTAATTTTTTTTTTGCTTCCTATCCAGACTCACTTCCTACATCATCCAAGCTGGAGCCGCCCACGCTGCTACTCTTCAACCAGAGCTCTCAGGGTGTTTATCTACGGTGGGCGGTGCCATCACCTCAGCAGCTACCTATCGACAGTTTTGTCCTCCAGTCACGGCTTGAGGAGGGGGCGTGGTCTACTTTGGATGAGGACATAAGTGCGAATAAGAGTGAAATGCTTGTTCAGGGATTACAAAAGGTATTTTTTTCCTTTTCGTTTTAGCTCTGAACAAAGCAGTTTGTCTTTTAGTTCCTTAGTTCTGTGAGATGAAATGCAAAAATATCAAACCTCATCTTTTCCTCAACTGACTCCGCCCCCTGTGTTTCAGTAATTGCCTTTCAAGCAAAAATTGGAAGTGGAGCTAATTTCCATACCTGAAAGTTCAAATAAAACATTTGCTTGGAATGAAGAAACAAAGCAAATCTATTGCACAGCAGTATCAGCATTGTTACTTGTAGTTTTTCGAGGTGTTTTTAAGCTTAAATGATTCCTATGTTGCTGAAACCGCATTTAATGTCCCCATGAAATTGGTTTGAGAGCTGTGCATGTTGACATATTTCCAGTCAAGCATACTGAAATGCTTGACGAATTTACACAACCGCCAACAGAATTGGAGATATGCCGCCCCGTGCCGAATATAGATAGACTTATGTAGCGAACTACCTAACCAGGAATCCTAACCAGGAGTTCTGCAATACAGTTTTTTCATAAGGACAGATTATGATGGAGAGCCGCAGAGTCATCACCGGGAGACATCTGATGCGTCTGAGCGGTAGATAATATGATCTTACTGACGGTGTATAAAGGCAGAATTGCGTTCTCCATCAGTCTCAGATACTGGCGACATTCCGGCATTAAACGGTTGGTAAAAGACCGCCAAAAATTCACATAACCCGCAACTCACACAAACTCCACCCTTTTCCAAACATAACTCAAACTAATTATCCTCCACCAAGTGACCGTTGGAAAAGGAAAGGCATGCAGCCAAAAACATGCCAATGAAACATGTTTACTCTTAATGAGCTGCTACTGGAGAGCAAGAAACGCCCCGTGGGGGTGGGGCATGTACATTTTAGAGGGGAAAACACCAAATTTGACACCCCTTTAAACATTACCAACTGCACATTAAAGCCACAATTACATTACACTTTTGAGTGCAATAACACCGATTTTAAACTGCTCCATTCTGAGACTGTGAAATTTGCATTCCATGATATTTCAATAAATGTCACTCTAATGCCTTTTCTTTCTTCTTTCTCTTTTTGACATTGTGCAGAACTGCAACTATGAGCTAAGACTCCTGTCTCGCCATGGAGAGCAGCTGAGCATGCCCAGTCACTCGATCAATGTCTCCACTCTGGGTCAGTGCCTAAGCCATGCTCCATTTTCCTTCCTACTGCTCTGCTTATTCAATTTAGGCCCATATCTGTTTGGATTATCCTCGTAAATCATCCATTGTTCTGTTTTTGAGCAGTGCGATGGAATTTTTAAAAAAAATCCTTTTTTTTTTGCAGTCGTGGACATACATCCTCCAAGTTCACGCCTGCCAGGGACGGATCCCCAGCCACTATGGGCTGGAGTCGTGATTGGAATGGGTGTCCTGTGCCTTTTCCTTCTGATTGTTTTGGTCACAGTGTGTTTAATTGGCCGTAAAAGAAACCGGCAACACAGGAAGATGATGCAGGGTAAAGAAACTACGCTTTGCTTTTTTGAAGCCATTAAAACAGGAATTGAAGTAATTCTTCCCTCAGTTTTCATTTCACCATGTCATGTTATTTCTATTGTCTTTTGCCTTTGATAATTTCAGCTCACCCCACTGCTCCATCTAGAAAGTAAGTGTATTTTTTCCATCTCTTATCATTTACACCATGGATAGAGACACACAAATCCTGGGACATTGTCCCAGATAAAATATAGACCTGTCAGTTTTTGGCTGAAAATATTAAAAATAACTGAATGAGTAAATTTGCCTATAAAGTGTCAAATCACTTTACAAATAATTTTAGTCATAATAATTATAGTTAGATCATGATTAAAAACACAGTTTGCTTTCCTATGCCTGTCAGCCCAGATGTGTTCAAACAGTTTGAGCAGATCAACAGTGAAAAATGTCATGTTTATTAGAACTAAGTCCTAAATAATGTGGAAATAGTGGTGGAGTGAAGTAAAAAATATTACCGACCACAGAATTCTGACCACAGAAATCATATATTACAGCTTTGATAGCCGTTTAATTCAGGTATTCCTGTTGTAATTGCTCATTATTTACATATCTCCCTCAGAGCTGATTCAGCCCCTGATAGCCCCGACAGTGTACTAAAAGAGAAGCTCCTCCCCCTTCGCCCACTCTCCAGTTCATCCTCCTCGTCAGACCAGTCCTCAATGGACAAATCCAACCACAATGATTCCTCTTACGAGAAACAGCACCAGCTCCCACACACCCAAACCCCTTCCCAAGGTTCAGTACCTGGGAGTCACCTCCATCGTGCTTCCACTGTGGAGCTCATTCACCGTGGCCCAGATGGTCGATTCATGGTTGAGACTTATGAGGAGCTTAGCACTTCAGATTTTGCTCCATCCAAGCAGGAAATGCCAAGGCAAGGCTTTTCACATTCATCTGAGCGACCTGGTGATGCCACACTTCGTAAATCACAGTCTTTGCGCTCTTACAGGAGTCAAAGGAGGCATCCTCCTTTTGTCCTTTCTGTGGACATGCCCTCTTGCGGATTGGACATTTCTCCTTCTGGCAGAGCACAAACATTGCCCAGATATGGCTGCTACTCTGTGTCACTGGGACAGGAGATATCAAATAGATCAAGTCTGTGCTCTGAGACCAGTGGTTCATTTTTCTACCCACCATCGGACAACTGTCCAACACCAAAGCATGGAGGCACTCACACCACAGCTAGCACTCTTGTTCTGCAAATGGAGCATGAAAAAGAACAAGGCAACCTTAGCCGCTGTCTTAGGCTGGCCCAAGAGAGAGAAGAGCTGGAGCGAGAGTTGCGTATGTACACTCTGGATCGGAACTTTGAAGTCAAGAGAGGTGGATCTCTCCGAGTGGAGTGCAAGAGGGAAATTGAGGATAATGGAGAAACAGCCTGGAAAAGCAGAGGATCGGGATCCTTGCATGTTCCACAACTGTCCAACAGAGGGCAGTGTCTATTCAGTAACACTATTACTCCAAGAGTACGAGCTTCCTCTTGTATTCCGTGGGAGGCTGGATATATAATGTCTCCCAGTAATCTTGTGCAAGCACAGAATTGCTACGAAAGGCCTTTTGAATGCCTGAAGGACTCTCATTTAAATCAAATGTCAAACCACAGGAGGTCTAAAAGTCTTGAGCGAGGGGAGCACCAAAGATCGTGTGTTAAAGATCAGCGGCAAAGGCGAACCATGACTGAAGGTGCCCCTGTCAATTTTGATAATAAACATTTAAATGCAACATTAGAAAGATCTCATTATAGTGTAGAGGGCAGCCTGAAGAATCCTGGAGTCTACAATCACAGTCAACAACATATTTTCCCAAGAATGAGTCACTTGGGAGACATACAGCAAGGAGGGATAGCAGCGGAGAATAGCAGCGGGCAGGTTGGCCGTGCGACTGATTATGTGGAAATGTGTGTGGATGAGCCAGAGATACAGGCTCAGACTCCCCTCACAAGGTCTATACTGCAGTCCATGGATTCTCAGAGACAAAGTTTATATCAGCTGCAGATGGAGGCAAAAAAACAATCAGGATACAAAACCATTCAGAGAGGCTTGAGAAGAGACCTGGAGAGGATGAGTAGCGGGTCAAGCAGAACCCTTCCTTCTAAACATCGACAAAGACCAGCTTTCCAGAATGGTCTTAGTGGGGGTTCCCAAGATATAAATCACCACAAAAGTGCCCCTAGTTTGGATGATAAAATATACAGTAAGCAATTCCTGCCCCCTGATGCATGGATTGACTCGCTAAACATGGGGCAAAATCCCTCCCTGTCTCCTTCTCCAAGTAGAGAGGACACCCAGACATCACAAAGTCAAGAAACTGAACCATGTGCACCTTCGGAAATTCAGCTTCCAGACTCCCAGCGTCAGCAGGCCTCTAATAGTGTCTCTACTGCTGACCAAGACGTTCAGCGCCACAGTCCGCCTTCCATGCCTCTAGAGGATTCCAGATGGCCTCCAATGCAATGCTACTCTCCAGAACCCGAGGGAAGTTGCCGGAGCTATGCCAGCCATAGCAGTGGCAGAGGAAGTCTGGATCAGCCGAGCAGCAGGCAGTCTCTGTCTTTTAGCCCCCCTTTAAACAGCTCCCTGGAGATCCCCGAGGAGAGCGATAGAGATGAGGCTAGCCAGCGCTCACTGCAGGAATGGTGAGAAATACCTGCTTTGAACCAGCTAATTGAATCAAGTGTGTTCAATAAAAGAAACACAATATACTGCATATCAGGGGTCCTTAAATAATGAGATGGAATCCCGCTGATACGAAAGTATATGAACAGAGTGTGGAAAAACTCCTTCTCTTTCAGACTATTAACTTGATTAAAATAAACTGCATGTATGGTTTTAAATGTATTTGTTGTCCAATTGCCAGAGTTTCTTTTTAAATTGTAGCCAGTATTCACATAACATATAGTAGCCGTATCCAAGTCCCACTTGCTAGCTGGTTCTGTCCTGTCACACAACTACTACCAATGGAGTAGACCACAGTTTCCTGACCCTGATCTGGTCCTGTAGAACCCCCTTTCCTGTCCATTCAAATGTTTTCAATGCAAAGTGGGGTTCAGTGACCTCCAGGGCTCTGTCAAGCATAGCCAGTGGGTCTGCAAAATTTTATTACAGTGGTGGAAATCAGAACCCACCATTGCCAAAGATAGTATATTTCATATAGTATAGTTATTAGCCAATTTGGGTGGTCAAGTAAATTACATGGGTTTAATCAGAACCTGAATAACTCAGAAGGAAGTTGCCTATAAATAACATCAACTTCAAGGGTTCCCTGATTGGCTAGTGTCACACTGATTAGCATGAGAGAGAAGAAATCCCTCCCCCCCAGATAGGAACACTTCCATGTCAATGACATTGTCAGAGTCCAAATTGCGATCTGATTGCCATCATTGTCAGAGTCTAAATTGTGATGATGCCAGGGTTTTGCCACTCGAGCACAGTTCCTGATCTTCGCAGAGATATTCTGATGTAGGACGCATGCTTTTATAGTTTTGCCTTCAGAATGTGTGTGGAAATGAAAACAAAACAATAAACAATATCTTTAAAAATATATCTCCAGCTCCAGGAGAGATTCTGTTGATGAGAACTATGAGTGGGACTCACACTGCGTCTCCATGAACTCCAATGACCTCAAAACATCAATCGGCACAGTCTGCCTGCAGGGGGAGGTCCTGAGCAAGGGAAGACGGAGGAGTGCTGTGAACGACAGCCGGCTGGCCTTAAAGCAGGAAAAGAGAGGTGGGGAAATCTGTTGAATCGGACACACTTGAAATGTTTTCCTAAGTGTTCTTACGGTTGAAAACGTGTTCTGCTTTGTTTTAAGGAATCGGACTTTTGGGAAGGGGGTTCACACCACCCTAAAGCTGATTATTTTCCTCTAACAGCACATCCATAGAGTGTTTTATTCCTCTTACACCACAGCAAAACCATAAAGTGGAAACATCTCTGTCAGGAAGATTTCAGACAGCTTCAAATGACAGTTTTACCTCTGACTGCTAAAAAGCGTGCCCACTGGAGACTCCTCCTATAGATGTTAAATAAATGTAAATGTACATCTCCTTATGTAAAACGCCACAATATCAATGATTACACATGTTTTTAAATCTGTTTATGTGGTGCGTCAGCCTTACAAGGTTCAAGGATATTTTCTTTTTTTTTGTAACACGGGGAAATTTGTAATGCAGCAAGGGTTCAATATCAACAACAACTTCAACAATGAAGCAAAAACTAGTGCAGGGAAATGGAAATTTCATCCCAAGTACAGATATATAGAAGTGCAAATGTGAAGGTGTGTAAATGAGCCATGGTGATGCAAGGAATGCAACCAGAGTACTAAATGCCATTAAGCATATCAATAGCATTTGGGAGCACTTTTATAGCACTTTTAGTCCTCCAAACAGGTGCCCTAAAACCACAGCCTGAGCGCAACAGTACAAATTCCCTCCCGAGTGGCTGGTCACGGCAATCCAATATAGCATCAGACCTCTTAAGCACCTGCCTGTTATAAATGACCGAAAGCTTGGCCTGATTCCTCCCTGAGATCTTACTGGCCATTTTAACAAGTGACAAATTATGACTTCCACACCAAAAAGTAATACAAAAGGTTGAAACAGATTCAGTAGAACTTCTGTAAAAGAGTCATCATCTCAGTCGAAACATTAAAATAGTTCATTTTCCTGGACCTTTCTAGACGTAGCATGCAATTCCCATTGAATGAGCTGTTACTTTAGAAATGACAATTATGTTAGAAGAAGAACTTTAATATAAGCTAGCTGACTACGCTTTGAATTAATCAACACCTTATAACCAGTTAGAGTTGAGAATTCAACTGGGTTTTTTTTCCATTAATGTGTGTGTTTGCAGGTCCGTATCGCTCGGTTAGCATTTTGCCCCCTAGCTGTGAAGAGTCTCTCCTGGAGCGGGAAATTCAGCACGGCTCCAAGTGCTACCCCGACCCTGACCCTAATCCTGACGCTGTGCTATTCTGATTCTTAATGGTAAGGACTTATACACTAAGTTCACACTAGCAAGCGACGAAGCGTCAGGCTATTGATTAGTTTCCGTGATGCGAAGGAACAATTTTCACCAACAGTGTGACAAGTGTGACATCTGAGGTCAGTTCTATACACGTTAAATGGATGCGTTAATGCGACAAATCCAAATTGCTGGCTGGAACGATTCCTCTGACTAATCGTATGGTGCGTGTGGTCCAAAATTTCAAAACTGCAGTTAGGCCGCACATACGATCTCTCGTTTATAGTGTGTAGAGACGTTAATTAGAAAAATAAAGCTTGGACAGATAATTGTTGGCGTTTCCGTTGAGCACACGTAGCTAGGACGGTTAGCTTGCTTTGCTAATTAAATCTGAAAATGAAGTTAGTATAACGCCGAGCACGTCAAGAACAAGTGATACAAGAGTCTTGTTAGTGTGACTGTAGGGTCGTGTACACTGTGTGCTGAATGTGTGTGCTCGTCTGTGCAGATAATAAATAAGAAATGTGAGAATTGTCTTCGCTGCCAAAAGTAATATTGGATTAGACACGTGATTAAGCTGAATTACATTTTCAGACGGAATAACTGTATTTAATATTTTAATACTTCAATATTGAATATTACCCAGAGCTAACCCCAATGCATACTTTAATACTGTTATCTAACACACTACAATGTTCCCTTTCTGTGTAAAACAGGATCCTCTGCACCAAAGATGGTGGACAAGAGAGAGCAAAGATCTTGTCGTCACACACGAGAGGCTCGATGAAGTTGATGTGAAAGCAACGAAGCAAAAAAGAAGCAAGATGCAGAAGTTGATTTTTACCTCGATGGTCAAAGAGTTTCCTCGTCGCAGATAAACAGTAAAAATGTTTAAACGCTTTCCGCTCTGTTTTGTGTGACTTCAACGCCAATTAGGCAGAAATATGCAAATGAAGACAGCCTGATATTTTCCTGGACACGTCGAGCTGTCATGACATCTCCAGTGATATTAGGATTCAGAATAATTTCACTGTGGAATTGAAGAGAGCGAGCGTGATTGGTTGTACACACCAGACTCAAAGGATGAAGGAAATGAATCCCTCGCTTTATCACTCGTCTGAGATTTCGCCGAGGAGGAAAGTGACTCAAGAACCTGTTCTAAATAAGACGCTCTGCTCCTTTGGCACTGTGATTCACACTTCCTGTATCTGCGATTGATAAAAAAAAAAAGTTTATACCAAGGATGGAGCGGGTCAAAATCGCGGAAGGTCGCCAGTCCAGATGGTCAGAGTGCGGTATTTGAGTGTTTCAGATGCAGTTTGAAGTAAACTTTTTGCATGGTGGTTAGCCGTGGACATCGATATCGATCCGCACTCAGAGTCAGAGCAGTGGGATTAAAGGCCTGGTCAGTTGTGAGGAAAAGTTATAAAGTGAAAGCTTTCTTTTTGCACTCATTGCCTTTGAGAATACCATGAGAAGATGTGAACTGTGATTGTTGCTCTGAGTGCGTAAGAGGTGAGCCATTATATAACGTGAAGATGGCTTGATGGAAGGCAGAGTTCACTTTTTCCAAAACAGAAAACTTACATGAAGGATTACAGTGAAAAAGATCAAAAACCAAGATCAGACTTAGATCAGTTTACTACACAGACATGAACATATTCACTTTATTTTTCAAACTTACTTCAAAATATTTCAATCCTCACTTATCAAACTGTATATGAATGGATTTAGGTGTAAATTATTCGCAGGGGCATTTACAGAAGAAATGTGATTTCATGAAATGTGTAAGTTCATGTATAAGGAGACTAACGGGGACCTCGACTGATCGACTTCAAAATGTATCATTGTTGACGAGTTGCTGCGATCAAACACTTCTTTCAAGTGAACAGCAATTTAATGGACGTTTTATGAAACTCAGTTGCTTGACTTGATGGAAAATATCTTTAAAATAAAACTAGCTATTCAATTAAAACAAATGTCACGGGGCCGAGGAGGAGTCAGTGTGGGAGCTGAAGCGCTGCAGTGGCTGAGCTGCGTTACTGGATTTATGTAGAAGAGTTGGTGCACTTCACAGTTCTCTTCAACCGTCTAGTCGTCATTTTGTCACGTTCTATGAGGTTTGCCTTTTATGGATTTGTGGGCGTGGCTAAATGTAGAGTAAATGAGCACTCCATAGTTTACATATGATTGGCGGTTATCCGAAAACACGCACAGGTACGAAGAATATCAGCGTTATTTGGTGTACGTTTTTAAATCTTGTCGTCATATAGAGTTCCAGTATTTAGTTCCAATATTTAGTTGACCTACAAAAACAAAGCCTGATAAATGAGGCCCGCTGTGTGATGAACCCTGTAAGGACAGCAATTTAAAAAGGAAAGTTAGTGAAAGCACACAGTTTGCCAGACATAATTCTTTTATAAAGACACTGGATGTGGAACAGCCCATTAAATGTCAGCTCAGTTTCCAGGGGAACACACACACACACACACACACACTCTTTATACTCTGTGAACACGGTCTGAGTTTATAGATCTGCACCAAGAGCAAAGCATGAAATGTCTCATGAGGGACCATCAATATCTCGATTGAAATTAGAGTAGCCACACTAATCACAATCATTTTTATTTAAACTTTCTGAGAAAGAAGCCTGAAAAGAAATCGAGCTGGAAAATCACAAATATATAGAATATCTGCTCAGTTATAATCGACAGTAATATATCCCATCGTACAGTGTTTTCCAAAACAATCCTCTGGGATTCCAGATCAAAACATTCAGTTCATCTGAAAGCTAAAAACGAGCAAAACCATGAAAAGATTTGGGGAAAAGTTGTCAAGCCTCGGTAAGTTGCTGAAACAGACTCATCTGGCTTTCAGGGTTTCGTTTAAGAGAGGATTAAGTATAATTACACATTGTAGGATTTCACAGTTGGTAATCTTGTTTGAAAGCTTCTGTCACTGTGAGAAAAAAAAAAAAACGAGTTAAAGAGTAAAAAACAACTTGACAGTTTGCGCTTTTTGTAATAACCGTAGCTCATGCTGTTATGCAGAAGTGAAAATTAGGATTAAAGAAAAGCTTGAAGACAATCAAGAACGAAAGGATCGTCAAAAAGACATCTTCAGCCTAGTCATTATTCTATCCTGGTTCATCACTTTTTTTATTCTTGTGTTTTTTTTTATAAACTCAAACCCGCCACCGCTATCACTCCCACAGACCTTGTTAGCAATTTTTAGCACTGTGACAGACAAAAAAAAACAAGAGGAAATAAATAAAAGAGAATGAACAACTGGATAAATAAATAAGATTTTAACAATTTGTAACGATAATATCAAGAAATCAAGCAGAATCGAAAACACAAGCTAAACGGACGGATGATGCACGTCGGCTGCTAGCTGTTCATTCACACTTGTCTGGCGGACAGGCAGCTTCTTTATTTCTTTCTATCAACTTTCACACGCCAAACCGTTCATCCGATTTGTTTGTTTGAACATAAACATGCTCCAGGTCGTTTATATTTCTCAGCGGTGCTGAAAGCAACTTGACGCTAATTGTTTTAAAAAGCGCTACTCGGAAAACCATGTTAATCAGCTTAAATGCTAGACAATCGTTAGAGTCAGGATGTGGAAAACCAAAACAGCACAGTGTGGAATAAAGAGCTGTAACTCTAGCATGGCACAGTCACTAACAGGTATTTGTACAGAAAAAAAACAAACAATGACGACGCTAGCTTTCCGCGGAAACGTTAGCCAAAGACTTCCTGCTTTTTTGTCGATGCCGCAAATACGAAGCGTCATCTTTATCACAAGTCCCTTATCGTAAAGAATACAGATACATAAAGTTGTCCTATGTGTTATTCATAAATGGGTTTTTTTTTCATTTGTGTTGTGTTATGTTTTTACATAAAGTTTATTCAGTGCTCATTGGAGTTTCCTCTTATTCACTTCTGAGCAGGTGCGATACTCTTTCACGTCCTAAAAAAAACGCCTCATGTTTTTCCGCACACGAACGCTGTGCTTGTTGTGAATTCCTGCAAAATGAATCCGTAATCCCGCTGCCTGATTAACCCGGATCCTCTAATCCTGTCCTTTAATAATTCGCAGCAGCACCTTCAGATCATGAAATGAGAAATGATTTGTAAAATGAGTTTCATTACCTGCTTTACCTACACTGTCGACAGCGTACAATTGTTTTATCCCGTTTCTTTTCTTGGAAAATTAGGCACCTGATGCATTCTCGCTTCAGACCAACTGTGATCAACATTTACGCTAAATCAGGAAAGCTAATGAAGTGTCACATTTCCATCCAGCGTTATTTTCTAGCAGACACTCAAACATTAGTCACGGAGAAGGGAACAGGTTTAAAACGTGTTTCTCAGTGTTTCATGTTTGTATGTAAAGCACCAAAGCGTGTAAGCCATAAGAAGCCATATTGAGGTGCGTTTCACACCACAGCGCTGCTCGTTGATGAATTGTCTATAACTGCGCTCGTTCTATTGTTTCCATGGGAACAGCTAACCTTAAGTTTTCCAACATTTTCAGGACAGAAGATTTACGTCTCATGCTTCTGACTGTTTATAGCTGCTTTGTGAACGTTCCACACTATTCACTCTAACTATAAATGGATAATAAGTACAGAATATGATGTATAGCTCTTTATTCAGTAAAAATATATTGTCGTTGGCAAACTGCTGTCATAGAAGAGGAATAAAGCATTCCAGGTTGTGCGGTTGTAGGAAAATAATCAACTTGCAGCTGGTAACAGTAACAGTGTCCAATCCAGTGGAACAAGAATAAATCGATTTCTTCGTAGCTTATCCTACAACGCTACAGCCCATGCTTTAATCCACTACGACCAATCCGAGTGTGAAGGAAGGACGCATACATTTGTTATGCTCTATTTTGCTAACGATATTTTTATACACTACTGTCGATGTGATTGTGCTGAAAGCTCGGTTCACGTGAGCTTCGTTGTTATTTTTTTTATTTTACGTTTCTTTGGCACCAGGCAATGTAAATATTCTTATATGTAAATGTTTATATAAATGATCCACTACCATATGCTGATCCAAATTTTAGAGTATTTTTCTAGAGTAGTTATTTTCTTGTTTCTCTGTAAAAATCCTGGGTTCATCAGTAAATAAGTGTATACACAGTTACAGAGCTGCAGTATCTCCAGCTGTTTAAACCAAACGTTGTTACAGCTTTTATCGTCAAGGTCACATTGGATATTTCTGTATAATGAGTTTATACATGAGAAATAAATGATTACTAGTAGATGGCGTGTGTGTGTCATCTTGGGGGGACAAAATATCAGACCGTTTTGAAAAGCGCAAAAGGTTTCCTGAGGTTGTGGTTTAGTAAGACTTAAGTGTAGCAATGTATTCATTATCTGCATTAATAATTAAAATAAGTGGTAGGTCCTCATACGGACAGTATGACAGATATGTGTGTGTGTGTGTGTGCGTGTGTGTGTGTGTGTGTGTGTGTGTGTGTGAGTTTACTGAGGAGTTCTTCCTTCATTCCAGACGATTAAATTAAAAAATCCAGTAACAGCTCATTAGACCTTCTAATGGCAGAAGCCTACACACACACACACACAAACACACACACACACACACACACACACACACACACAAAGATGTGCTATATCTATACGCACACACACACACACACTCCTCCATCCACTAAGATGTGCCATATAAAACGTAGCATAGTTCAATATTTCATATTTAAATAATGCAGATAAAAGTACAATGATTCAACTTATACTCAGAGAAGTATGGTCCAGACCATCTGATACTGGGCTTGATATGTGTATGATGCAATTTTGATTCTTAAGGCAACGTTTTGTTTTTTGATAATACCCCAAAATCTGCTACAATACAATTTGATTTAATTGCCTCTCTGATTTATAAGCAACTTTGTTTAGAATCTCCAACAAAAGACGATGAGATTGAGAAGGAATATTTTGAGTTACAGCCAGATCACTTTGTTAGACTATTTACATGTTACATTATTTTCTATTAATAATAATCGATTTATGTTTGATGTTTCAATTACATAAAGCAGATGCTAAGGTCTGCCCAGTCTCTAGTTCTTAACCTGAACAGCTGAGAGACAGTTAGATAGTGCTCTCCACCATCATCACCATTATCACCACCACTATCACCACCACCACCATTATCACCACCATTATTACCACCATCCCCACCATCCCCACCATTATCACCACCACTATCACCACCACCACCATCACCATTATTACCACCACCATCCCCACCATCACCACCACCATCCCCACCATCACCATTATCACCACCATCACCACCCTCATCACCATCATCATCCCCACCATCACCACCACCACCACCACCATCACCACCATCATCACCATTATCACCACCATCATCATCGCCACCCTCATCAGCATCACCATCCCCACCACTGCCACCATCATCATCATCAGCCAAATACCACCTGAGGGAAGATCCTCCATTACTGTTCTTGAGCTGTGTTGAATCTACACCATTAAAGTTGTTCCAGAGGCTTGTTATTGTTCATCACCTTACTAACATACTTTATATATTGTTTTTTTGTTTGTTTTTTTTTTTTTATTTTTTCCATTTAAATGATTACCTGGCTGTATGAGCACTCAGAGATATCAGTAGTTGGTCTAAATGATAGATCTGGAAGATCAGCAGTTTTGGTATTCAGAGGACAGCTGTGGCAGATTGTTACTATTTTTATACTTTTAATGAGCCATACACTGATTCCTGTGACTGAAATCTAGCAATAATATGCAAATTAGAGAAGAAATGCCAAACACTATGTTTAAAAGCAGCTTAATCTTTGCTGGAGTGATTCTTTCTTTCTTTCTTGTGCTGGAGTCATGATTATACCTGAATCGATTCTTTGTAGCAGACATTTCTTATACCTTGTTTGTAGTTCACTTTTTAAACACAATATTATCTCAATTCATACTTTCTCCTTCTTTCTCTAACAGCTCCGTCATTTGAGCTGAACTGGCTGTAGACACATTAGTATGCGTCCGACGTAGCATCTCCTGCGTCGTTATTTCTGCCTCCCAGCGCTCTTACACACATGCTAGCAGATATTGATTAGCATACGGTGATAAATACGAGCGAGCTGATTCAGGATCAACACTCGCATAACGAGACGCTTGATAAACATAGGCGAAATGCATTTCCAATACAATTCAAGCTTTAGCACAATCTTTCCTCTCAGCTTGAGCATCTTCAGGATGGAAAGAAAAAAAAATCCTGAACGTAGTCAAAATGCTGAAATCACTTTTAAAGTCAAACTGATTGGACGTGACCTTTCGGTTCATTATCTCAGTAAGCGATCCACTTTCTCACTGTTTTTTCTTTTTTTTAATTTCATGCACTAGTTCTCGTTCTCTTTCTGTCGTCATTACAGTGAAAAAATAGATTCGGTCGACTCTTTCCTTTGCATTCAAGGCCATGTATTACTAAAAATAAATGCAGGGTGTAATTTTCAATTTTCTTTATTCTTTTCCTTGACCCCAACCCTTCAACCCCAAGACTGTTGGGTAAGAAAAAAAAAGATGAAAACACTATAACCGACTTTGCCTGAAAGGCAGATTTGTAGTTTATGCCTTTCTCTCTCATGCCACCAATTTCCAAAAATGCACCAATATCGAAAGTGCTTTTTGAGCATTGCTATCCTGTGCAATCCTCTTTAAAGCACTAACATTTTCCCCCCCGCGCCATACTTTAAAGCTCTCACTGTGAGGGAGCAAAACAAAACTTGTCCAGATCCACAGTGCTTCATTTATCATCGTTCTCCTACTTTCTTTCTTTTTAACCCATCACTGCACTAACAGATGTTATTTCTATCAAAAGCCAAACTCATCTTCTTCCTCCCACAGTCAGATAAACAGGTCTTTTATCTGTATCCTGGAGAATGACAGCTTATCATCATCTCATGTTGCTCTATATTCTTAGAGAAGGCATGCCTTATGCTTTACTGTTACTACAGAAACAACAATGTATTAAAAAGAGTGCACTAATATAAAGCTGTGATTTGTACCAGAAATACTGTCAGAGCTGCTGGTATGGAAATTAAACCAACGTTTTTCAGACTAATCGAGAATTCAACACCGCAGTCAAACGAGAGTTGGCATACGAAGGATGACCAGCGGGAACAGAGTTGTCAAGTCTAGAAATAACCAGGACTCGTATGAGCAGTCGAGCAGATTCTGTGGTGAGAAAAGGTCATGTTCTTCTGATGTTCTGAAGCAGAAATGTGCAGGATCTGGCACTTGGTTTGATGTACTCAGAGTGGTTAAGTCTGTTACCCGAAATCACACCATGATTCTCAGCTGTGGGTCCTGGATGGGCTGTGAGGGAGGGTGTGGATGAAGACTGACATTTCCAGATGAGTGGAGTTCTTTGTTGATATTCTTTGTTAGGGGTCGTAGAGGTACTTAACGGTTACTAGTTTACCTGTAATAATAAAAAAAGGTTTTGACTAGTGGTCTTTTCCATACTTAAAGCAAAAACAGTTTTAGGGCATGTATTTCTATTAGCGCAATAAAGAACATTCAATTCACAATCACACAAGGTACAAATGACATTTCCAGCTCCAGTCTCCTTTTATGCTACACTTTTAAAGGTCCACTATGTAGGATTTAGGGGGATCTATTAGCAGACATGGAATATGATATACAGAAGTATGTTTTCGTTAGTGTGTAATTAGCTGTAACTACGAATCATTGTGTTTGCGTAAGTTTAGAACGAGCCCTTTATATCTACACAGGGGGCGGGTCCACCTCTACGGAGCCGCCATGTTGC
>JAQMYM010000009.1:20172446-20194689 GCA_030014255.1 Parauchenoglanis ngamensis
TTGTGTGCATCTATTAGCAGGAATGGAGTATATCCTCTGTATACTCTAATATTCGTACGGAATTCATAAGTATGGTTTCATTAGTGTGTAATTATCTGTAACTACGAATCGTTGTGTTTACGTACATTTAAAATGAGCCCTTTATATCTACATAGGGAGCGGGTCCACGTCTACGGAGCCGCCATGTTGCCTAACACGCTTGGAAAGGGAGGCGCATCCAGGTGGTTGAATTCTACATAGTGGACCTTTAAGTCTGTTTTTTTTTTTTTCGTCTTGATTTTCCGATAAAATCAATCGTGGTTAATATTATTCTCTAGTCTTGGCTCATGCAAATATTGACCCTGCGAGATCCCCAGTCTTTACACAATCTTCGATAATCACTTAAAGTCATTTGGTGTCAGACTTAAAAGTCTTTCCTGAGTCTTTTCAAAGTCTTCTAGTGTATGCTCTGCATAAGACATGGTACAGAGATGCCATGAGTCAAGACCACAAAGCATTCTCGGAGTTTGTATTGAAGAGTTGAGACTGACTGGATAAAGCATATTAGATGTGAGGCTAAAATCTCTGCTGATGCAATGCTACAGATGTGCCTGAAAAATGTCAGTGCAAATGGAGATCATCTCCATCATACTCACCTGACATGAGTGTCAATGATAGGCAGACTGAATCTACACTCTGGGCTGGAAAGAAATTAGCTCCAGGCTGGTATTCTTGCTTCTTCTAACAAAAAATCCCCCAAAATAATCTGCTTCAAAATGTCAAATATCCTGATGTGATTATCAAACAGAAAACCTTACGCTGATGTCTTGTTATCCTCAAAAGCCCCGCTGACACACTTACATCAGCCGCCCCTGCACACTGCAAATAATGATCTGGGGAAGTTCACACACTTCTCCTCTAAGAGGACAGCACAGGTAATAATTTCAGTCTCAACACTGCATTACTTTCAGGTTTCTCATTAACTTCACAACAGCACGATGACAAGATTCCCAGTCCTGCTCTTTCATTCCTGACTTGTTTGCAAAATATTACCTGTTGTTTTTAACACATGTTCTGGAAGAGACAGAACAAGACGTTCAGGATTTGGCATGTGTCATGTTCCGGCGGAGTTTCTGACAGTTCCTGTGCAGACGATTTATTGTCTCTGAGTCACAACACACGCCGCGTCATCTGCACAAACGGTGAGACGGGAGTGTGACAAAGAATCTGGTTCAAATTCATGCCGGTATTTTGTCTTGATGGACGTTTGAAAGTGGTGCAGAAGAATTAACGATAATCTTCTGGGTACAATCAGCACTCATGATCCCACAGCGATATTTTAACACAAAGCAGCTTCTGACTATTAAAATTCCTAGCCAGATCATTTTACAGTACAGTTTTACCCAACTGATTTTATTTTAACTCGATTTAAACCAAAAACAAGAAAGGCATGAATTCTGAGGAACTTTGATCTTTTACCTACCTTATTGTCACTTCGGCTTG
This sequence comes from Parauchenoglanis ngamensis, assembly GCA_030014255.1. Lineage (NCBI taxonomy): Eukaryota > Metazoa > Chordata > Actinopteri > Siluriformes > Auchenoglanididae > Parauchenoglanis > Parauchenoglanis ngamensis. The sequence continues at coordinate 20,173,929 of JAQMYM010000009.1, forward strand.
AAATTCTTTGACTGAAAGCTTCAGATTCTTTGATGAAAGATTCTCATTAGCATTTTTTTGTGGTTGTTCTCCAGATAACTCGGGCCTTCAACCGCTTTATGAATGGTTCCCGCTGGTGCAATTGCCAGTGTAGTTCCAGCCTGAACACACTGAAGAGTCGTATCACTTAACAGACATTTTTCTTGGAGGCATTTGAGAGTATCTGAGGGACCTGAACAGACTCGAGGCACTGACGGCTACAGGGATGCCTGAGGTGACTCTTAATACCACAGCAGAGCAAATCACAAAAGAAAAAAAAAGAAGAATCAACCTCAGAGGAGTTTTTATTCTTGTAACTTTAGTAGAAAGGTTAAGGCCATGGGATGCTGCGCCCAAAAAATGGAATAGCGAGTAAAGTGGCGTCCTTTAATCCTTTAACGTCCTTTAAGCATGTAGAGATTTGGCCTCACAGCTCCAGCGTTCCTGTTCGACTCTGAACTCGGGTTTCACCTTTTCTCCTCATGTCCAGGATCTCCAGTTTCCTCCTACCTCTTAAAAACATGGCACTAGGTAAACCGATGAGTTTAAATTGGCCCTGGGTGCGAGAGCGCGTCAATAATGTTCCCTGATATGGACTGGTGTCTCCAGGGTCTATTCCTGCTTCGTGCCCAATGTTCCTGGGATAGGCTTCGGATCTACTGTTACCTTCACCAGTATGGATACTTCAAACTGATGTTTTTGCTCCTGCGGACTAACATGCTATGGTGGGAGAAAGCAACAGCTCTAAGCCATATGAATTAGCATAAATTTAAAAGAGAATGTTGGAATTAAAAGCCCAATCATGAGGTTTGTGGAGCTGGGAGTAGTGTTATCTTCTCTGTATTCATGAAGGTTTTCTCTGGGTCCTACGTAGAGTTTCTTCCTAAAAACCAGCCAGTAGGTGGATTGGTGACTCTTAATTGCTCCTAGGTGTGAGCTTCTAGACTAAACAGTTCTAGGGACTAATTGAGAGGAACTGGGGAGCTCCTCCAAGAACTACACACATTCAAGATATTTATTCTGCTTGCATTCGCACCGCCAGTAGGAACCTTGAGTGATGTAAGCCAGCTGATGGTTGCTATAGCGACGTCACGTGTTTGTTTTAATACGAACGTGCGTCTTGTCCACCAATGTCCTTGTGCTGCTGTAAAACAGCAAAATAACAATATTAGGATTGAAATTTGTGCACATTCGTGCTTTATTTCGGTCACATGTTTCTATGGAAACGGATCATTCCATTGCACTGAGAATGGGGCAGACCCAGAATTGTTAAATACTGACAATAAATTATTTATTTTACATTATAAAGATAAAGCGAACTCTTGTTGGAAAATTGTTGGTGATTGCTTAAAATATGTTTACCTAACATGTATTATTACTTTATAATGGGTTTTCTCATGTGATATCTAAAAAAAAAAAACCTGGACAAGCATGTGGACAAGATTTAGTTTATGATTTTAGATTTTTATATCTCACTTATCAATATCAAAATCCCATTGTGTTTCCTTCATCACATATAGACTCAATAAAGCCTGGACTTCCTTTTGCCCCTCTGCAGTTTTTTCCATTTATTAACTCTGATGTTTAGAGCAGTTGTTTACACGGCTAGTGTTTTACACAGGGTTTTTTAAAAATGGTGGCTGCTGGGCTGCATTGGCTTGTGTTCGACCAATTACTGTACAATTACATCACTCATGGTTCCTCTTGTGCTCAGAGCGTATCTACTCTGAAGCAGGAGCTAAAAAAAGTCGCTCTGAGACCTACGATCATCTTCATTTCCTGCAGTGCAAACACACAAAAAAGAGAGTACTTCCTCCAACAGTTCTAAGAACTATAAAAAATTTCCTCTGAAAGCACCTAATGAGCTTCTTTACATTTGTAAAGAATGTGATGTTCCAGCATCCCATCCAGTGTGTATTCCAGCCTCAGGTCCAGTATTCCCAGTATATACATGAATGAATGAATGAACGAACCTCATGCTGTACTTTCATTTGTTTTTAATTTTTTATCGTGTTCTTTTTTTTTTTTTCACTCAGTTGCTTTACTGTAACTGTTTCTGTAGATATCTCAGATATTTGGCTTCAGATTCTCAAAACACAACACAACAATACCAGGTCCACGTTTAGCTAAGCTCAGGCCCCGTGTCCTGTTTCGGAGAAATCGGAAGTAAGCTGAATGAACTGAATACACAGTGACTGCAATCTTATTTCATTTTATTAACCCTCAGAGGTCTTTGGAGGATTTGGCCTGTACTGTTTGATAAATAAATTTAATATCCAATAAAAAGACTGCTGTTCCCAAACACATATGTGGTGTTTTATATATTTTTCTAGCACAAATAGGGCTATGAGGAAGTTGTAGTTTTAAGTGGGCCATGTGATTTATAAAAACTTAAACAAATAAAAATTCAAATTAAAATAAAACAAATAAACTAACTATGTAACTAACAAACTAAAAGACCTTTTTTGAAGATTATTTTCATTACCACTAAGTTCCATCTTGAAATTTAAACAGGAAGTATTGGCGTTTATTGACTGCTAGGTTACAGACGGATTTGCAGTCGATCTCTGCGACAAGCCGCAAAATCTCTACGCCAAATCATTTATAAATTATCAAGCAAAATGTAAATGATTAAAATTTACTGGACATTATTTAAATTCTTTCATGTCACAGACTTCAGCAGGTTCATCAAATTGTCTTGCACCCTCAAGCAATATCACTGTGAAGCTGGAATAATGATTTATTTATTAATGTGCTTGGTCTGGAATGTCAATGGAGGGAATAATGTTCTTCTGCCAGATGAGCAAACTTGGGAAAAAAAAACCCTCCAGCATTAAGAATTTAATCCAAACAGACTTGGTTACAGGGCCAGGAATATTTAGCTCAGTCAAAAATTTCGAAAAACTCAACAGAAAGTGAAGCTTGATCAGACATTTTGAACGTGGTGTGTCCACTTAGCAGAGATTTGATTGATGGAAGACAATTGGCAATTAGAATTTCACCTCTAATTTACGACTAAGACATAATTTTCATGCTTGAGTGGGAGCTCTAAATGGTTAAATGTGTTTTTAGTCCATTAGGACGCCATATGCGATTCTAGCACTTATTAATTAATGCCTAGTAAGTGTGGCTAATTTAGTGCACAGGCGTCCTGGGAGTTCCAGCAGAATTCAAACGATGCCTTCATCACATTCGCCCTCTGAGTGAGAATTTAATTTGCGGAGTGTGAATTAAACCGGAATTGTTTCATGGAACTGTGAGTAATGCCTGATCAGAAAAGAGTCCTTATTCCTTAAGTAGCACTTAGTTCACATGGTCATTGATAAAGTTAGGAATAACATCACTGCGTTGAGCTGGTATAGGAAAATAATCAACACTGGGGTGGAGTGATGAAGCAGAGTCATCACCCTGAAGTTGATTATTTTCCTCGTACAGCATATCTTGTTCCATTTATACAACCACAAACTGACAACTTTTTATTAACATATGACAGTTTTTTATCCATTTATAGCTACCTGAAGAGAAAACTGATGAATCATTTCTTGTCAGAGAATGACTTAAACACTTTTTTCTGATTCTGACACGGATTTCTGCTTTAGAAGCTTCAGTGTGAGCTTCCTTATTCGACCAATCTGCTATTCAAATTGTACATTTGCAATAAATCTAGAGTTTTCCCCTCTGTTTTATTCATTTAACTACTGATTTACTCGCCAGCACACTTACACAACGCAAGCCACGCATTTACACCTAGCAGCAATTTGGAGTCATGAATTGACCTCTCTGTTGTTTCTGAAATAGGAAGGGAAACCAGAGAACCTGCAGGAACCCACACAGACGTGGGGAGAACATGTGAGTCTCCAGGCAGACAGTAACCTGAGCTCATGATCGAACCTGGAGCTGTGAGGCTGGAACTCTGCCGCTGCACCAACCGTGCCAACCTACGTTCTCTTATTTTTAGATGGATTTTTATGTTTTAGTGCATGCCTCATTTTTCAAATCTTCCACCAAAAAAAAACAAAAACAAAAACAAAACAAAAAAAATCAGTGGCTGTAGATGATGTTTTGGTAGTGTGTGTGCCCATTGTGCTGGAAGTTGTTTTGCTGTGGAGGAAGGGAGCAAAAAAGGAATGGTTCAAAAGAACTATAGTGCACCTGCACAACAAATCCAGCGAGTTATAGTGCACACACACATTCACAGCTCGAGAAACACGCAAATGATGTCTGTACAATTATATATTTTAAATAATATATAATTATATATTTCATGTATAATGTCTTTTATTAATTTTATATAGATCTCATTATTATACACACATCAAGACGTGACAGCAGCTTCTCTGAACAGATTTGCACCTGGAAACCATGACAACTGGGAAAACAAGGTGCGAAAATAGAAATATAGGAACATTGTTCTATCTTGCACTTAACAGGGTTGGAAATAAGCCTGATGTTTCTATATCGCTGTTCTGGGGAACTTACAGGAACTAAAACAAGAGATGAGGAAATGACATTCCATCACGCGTGTGAAGGTACACACGGAGGGCAATGTCTTATGACGTGGTTCATTTTCTTTAGAAGTTACTTGTCATATCTATTTGTACACACATGTACAGTACGAGCCACGTTGTTCCAGTTCATCATTTCAGACCCCTGTTTACTTTTAATGCAGTTCAAATTGTACCAAGACTCCTGGACTGGAAATTGAGGTCAGGCTACAGATCTAAATTAATGTTTTATGGCGAGTCAAGGTAATTAATACTGTCATATTTGGATGAATGGGCTGGAAAAGACCAGAGCACTCTTTTACCTCATCATTTAACATGAACAATTCCTGAACTTCAGAACAGGGATGGATTGATTAACGTTCTTCAGACTGAAGATGAGTATTTTTTTTTTTTAAATCGAGAGCTAACATTTACGCTGATACTGATCCTGATACTGGTACTGAGATAAGTAGTCTACTTATCATTAACCAACCTGGGACATCATGGAATATTTTATTTAGCCCTGATTTAGGGCTGGACATATAAAAAATGTTCCTTTTTTTTTCACAGGCCACAAATCTCCAATCTTCACCAAATTTTGCACAGATGATTGTTGGAAAAAGCCTCACGAGAGGTGAAGTTTTGATTTTCACAACTGTTCGTCTGTCACCGCCAGTCAAAATTGCTGGAGAAGCCACCAGCAAGTGAGCCCTTATCTCAGCAACACTTTTATGTATCTACACCAACTTTGGTGGACTTACTCAAGACCCCTCCCAATCGAAGGCCAGAAAATCTTGCCCACTTTTTCCCCACTAGGGGACACTATAGTAAGAAAACATCTTTTTTTCATTACTCTTCATATCTTTGGTCTAAAAACCTGGTTGCTTTTTCATGTCGGGCCTTTCATGACACTGACTCAGGACTCTGAAGTAGTGCATCAGCAATTACCCCATTTGACCACTCGGGACTGCTATAATAAGGTAAAGTGTGTTTTCAGTCATCAGCCTTATGTCTGATGCTTTTCAAGTCAGACCTTTTGTGATACTGACGTCAGAACGTGTTGCCATTTCCTGTTCTGAGATTCTATGGCAAAGCTGCTAAACAGGAAGTGAGCTCATGTTTTGACCACTCTTTGGTCAGTTGACATGAAACTTGCTGTGAGTGTATACAGCCATGCCCTCGACACAATAACATGACGTTTCCATGGCAACTATGCCATGTTGGGATGCTTGCCCCCCTCATTGCAGCTATATTTAAAGTATTTTTTTTCATTGCATCATAGTCCCTCATTGCCAATGACGTCATACTGAATAAGGTCTGTTATTTTCACACACCAGCTGGGACTGAAAATGTCTTGACATAAAATCAGTGTTACACTTGTTAATGAGTTGTTTCAAGAATCGACAAACACTATAACTAAAAGATATGTGGAGATTCTTTAAATGAGTACGCTGATAAAAATTCAGATATTGAGAATTAACACAATGAATTTAAGTATCAAACCTTAAGAGATTGTTTCAATATTTAATTAGTTTTGTATTGTGTTAATTAGACTATTATGTCAGTAGCCCGGCTCACTAAATCACTGGTTTGTATCAGTTTTTTTCCCCCGCAATAAGTCCTGCATGGTTTGATAACAGACCATAATTATCCACACAACTTGAGGGGTTTGTTTATGAAAGGATACAAAATCTGTCTTCAGTACCACATTTCCATTTTCGTGCTTCTATCTCACTCAGAACATATGATTACCGTGTCGGGTAAAAGGAAAGCGTCATAAATGGCCTGATGTGTTATTGCTTGCACATCTGCCAAGCTGTTCGTAACCGATTGTGAGTAATTAATGTTTCCAGCCAAGTGTGAGGAAATGCCGTCTGGCGTCCCGCTCGAATTTTATCCACGCAAATAAAAAAAAAGAAAAAGAAAAAGAAGCAAAATCCACAGCAGAGATGATATCCTGCCATTGTGATGTCGCTTCTTTGGCAAATTTGCACCTTGATCAATTGAATAAGAAGAACAAATGGGCTTTATCACCCAATTTTATTTACCTCGTCAATTTTTATACGGGGGACGAATGGAATGAAGAATCTATAATAGATGAATTCACTTTATTACTGGAATATTCGGCTTTGCATTATGTATTTAGACGGCCCTAGGAAAAATAGGTAGACTCAACAATTCTTTGTGTTTATGTGTTAAGTGAGTAAAGCATGTAACAGTTCAGAAACTATTCCAAATCTCCAGCTTACACAGGCAGATTCATGAATCTTTTATAAAAGAACTGCAGTACAATAACATAAGTCATGCAAAAATTGACACAGTAATGATAGTAAAGCAGAAGTGATACGTTTATTAAGTGGACATCTTTTTATTTTAAATCGGAGTCATTACTTTTGAATTCTGGAATCTAAATTCCTTTGTGAATTCTTTACAGTGCTGTAAAGGTCAGTGAACTCAGCATGAAGGTTTTATGGGCTTGTGAACTGCTGGCATTTCGATAATGAAAGAAGTCATCTGAGAGTATGAAGACGGGACAGAGATACAAACGCTCAAGGAAAGCAATTTTTGTTAGTAATTAGACAGCAGTGGTAGTGAAAGGTCAAATATCTAACAGAAACTTTATCTTTTCAGATCCATGGGCTGTCCAGTGATTTCCTGATGAGTTCTGAAGAGTCTCTCTGTAGGGTTTAGCCATTCAGAGTGCACTTTAATCAACTGTTCGAAGCCTAAGCTGGCATTCTGTCCATTGCACAGTTGCTGGAATCTGTTTAAACAAGAACAAGTGTTGCAAATTAATATTACAAAGAAAGTATCTCAGTTCTGCTGATTAATGTATTTTAACACTCTATGCTTCCTTGTTTCGGTGCAGTGAAGATATTTTTTTTATCAGAAGTAAATCTTAAACCTTAATGTTACTTATTTCTTACTTCTGGGTTAATTAATCCAAGATACTGTATGCAAAATTGATTAATCATCATAACATCCATTATCTATACCACTGAGGGTCACAGAGAAGCTGGAGCCAATCCCAGCTGACTTCAGGTAAGAGGTGGGGTACAACCTGGGCAGCTCACCAATATATTGCAGCGCTAACACAGAGACGAACAACCATTCACACTCACATTCAAACATATGAACGTTTTAGAGTAGCCAGTTTACCTACTCTGGATGTATTTGGGAGGAAACCAGAGCCCTGGGAGGGAACCCACACAGGAAGACCCACAGACGGCTGGCAGGTTCACACCCAGAACCTTCTTCCTGTGAGGTGACACGGTGCATACCACCGCATAATTCCGTCATGTCCTTCCCGAAAGCATCCTGAGTTTTCTGATACATCTGTGATCCTGGAAAGGGCACTCTAGACCTTGTTTACACTAACACTCACTGTGCATACAAGGCTGTATCATACCATGTCGGGTACAGTTCAAATGAGTTGCGAGCCTCATCAGCAATGGTTATGAATCACCATGCAGGGAGGAGGTGAAGTAGCTTGCAGAATGGTGGCGAGACAACAATCTATCTATTATTGTTGACCAGATAAAAGAGATGACTTCAGGAGAACTCGAGTGGACCACTCACCACAGTACATCAATGGAACAAGTCGGAAGTGTAGAATCAGATGCTCCAAGTGTCTTGGTGTGCGCATCTCTGCTGGACTCTCAACACCACCTGCCAAGCCAAGAAGTCCCAGTAGCATCTCTATTGCCTACAGAGGTTGAACCCCCACCTCATATCCTCACCAACTTCTACAGAGGAACGATAGAAAGCGTCCTCACCAGCTGTCCTCACCAGCTGTCTGCACAGGATCTTATTGCAAGACCCTACAGCATATTGTAAGAACAGCTGAAAAGATCATCAGGGACTCTCGTACAACCATCTTCACCTCGTACAACAACTGCTGCAGCCGCAAAGCCACTACACTGCAAACAACCCCGGACATTAACTCTTCACCCCGCTGCCATCTAGCAGAAGGTACCAGAGCATCTGTACCACCACCACCAGCATCCACAACAGTTTCTTCCCTGAAGCAGTTAGATTCCTCAACACACTGCTGCCTCCCAAAGCTCACCTGGGCTAGTCAAACACCTAACCCAGTATGATTCACTGCACACTTCTGCATTTAACACTTTCTATTTATGAGACTCATTTTTCACTGCTAATATTGCTGCTACATTATTCCTGCTGCACTACACAGTAATTTACAGCCCATCATTGCAATAGCTTTCCCACACAACACTGTTCTGTTGTCTCTGCACTGTTTCTGTTGTATTGTGTTTTCACTGTTCTGTGTACTTATTGTCTCACACTCATTTAACACTGTTGTGTATTATATTTAATGTAGTCATGTGTATTGTACTACTATATTGTTACATGTTGCACCATGGTCCTGGAAAATGATATTTCATTCCAATGTATACCAGCTACATAGAGGCATGGCAATAAAAATCCCAATTGACTTGAGTTGACTTGACATATGCCGAGTTCCATTATACTCAGAACTTTTACAAACCTGACCTCCAACATGGCAAAACACAATGGAGAAGTCATTTTGCTTGCTTAGAATTCCAAGTCAGGAAGTCGGCCAACATCCACTTGAGTTTTGTAACAAAAACACACCTGACGTCGCGAAAATATGGCGGCGCTCACATGGTCAACTAATTGCCCTTTGCATCATTTTCTACTTGATAAGGTAGAATGGTTTTACTCAATATGTAGCTTTGAGTTGTTAAATACTGTATAACAGCTTGGTAAGTTTAGATTTGTAATGTAATTCTAATTATTTTAGCACAATTTTACTGTGATAAAACCATTATGGCAGATCATTTTTATGAGCAAAGTGCAGATCGTGCAGAAATAATTAACGTACATTTTCCGTAGATGTTTACCAAATTCAGAGACTAGCCGTATTAATTATCGGGACTAGGGAAAAAGTCCTGAGTACAATGGACTGCAGCAAAAGTATATTAAAAAAAAAGTGATCGACGATTGGCTAATACAAATTGAACTGAAGCCTGGAAAAGCCAATACAAGTAAGGTGATCATAATGCTTGTGTAAGATTTAACTGCTTGACATTGTGCCCACGTCTTGGCTTATTTTTTGCTTTTCTAAAGAACCTTGCTCATGATTTATTTTAAGTAGGTGTAGTTCAGTCTCTGTTCAGTCCTCCTACGGCTATGCTGTGGGTGGCAATGGCAATATGTTTCTCATCCCCATGCTATTGCACAATTAAAAATGTTTACCCATAAGTAGCTGAGACTTATATAGTCTAGATTAGAGCAAGTGCATTAAAATATACCTGTGATTTGCAGCACCACTGTCACAGACAACTAATCAACACCTTCTGACTATTCAGAATCAAAAGTGAAAAAGGAAACCGTTAAAGGTCACTATGGAGTCATACATACATATCTGTGCCTTCATCGTTCCTTTTACACCTCATATAAAGCACAGAACGTAGACTAACCCATCTATTCTGAGATATAAATAGATTTGTGAGGGGTTTTTTTCTTCCATAATGGAACCAATCAAAGGAGGAGTGTCATTGTAAAGAGCTCAACACATTTCTAACTCATTAACTGTCATTTGGGAATGTGAGATAGGCTTCATTAAAAGTTTGAACACCTGTAGTGGTGACATTTAGGCTGAAAACCTGGCAGTAATTATACTTTCAATTTTGGAATAGACAACGAGCTCAAATCAAGGTTCGAGCGAAGTATAATGTCCTCACCTGTTTAAGTAAACTGTCTTCTTCTCTATCCTGAACTCCAACTCTGATTAATGAGCAGGGATTTTATTTTGTTTATCACCTCATTAGATTTTCCTTAACAATGAACTAATGCTGAGGTTCCCTAAACCATTTTTATTGTTTAATGGCCTTCATAAAACTCTTTATTACATAAAGAAACCCCACAATGTTCATAAAATTCACCCCATAAATATTTTAATATTTTTTAAGGATTATGTCTGAAGGATAGCTAATGGTTGTATTTTTTTAAAGGCTTGACACTAGCCAATCATGGGCATCTGTGAGCACAATAATGTAGAAGAGGCGAGATAGTGCTTTCCTCTGAGTGTGTTATGCCAAAAAACAAAATCATCAATTTGTCTATAATCTTGGACTTAAGTGCAATGAATTTTTCCTGCCTCTAAACTGCCTTTGAATATCTGACATCAAGGTGAAATAGCATGCAGAAAATAAAATATGTAACAACCAACCGGTGCCTGAGATGCTCATGACATTGAGCAAAAAAAAAGGTCTCGGCATCAAAGAAACAAATGTGGACTCACTCCTAGGATGAAATTATGTCTTTTTCCTCCATCTGTAACCCCTGCATTACCAAGATTACTTCCACCTCCGTCTTCTCGAGTTATTTCTCAAGCCTATTTTGCTGGCAGAATGACTGCAGGAATAGCAAACTAGATCAGACACAATCTTTGTTTAGGAGCATCCAGCTTCACACAGAAATCAAGATCTGATGGACAAATCCCAATTCCTGCCCGAAGCAGCAGTAAAGAAGAGACAGGAAGTAGACATTAAGGAAATTATTACAGATAGACTTGCTCACTCTTATTACTGCAAATATCACCAGCAAGAGAGTGTAAAAAAGGAACAAAGTGTGCAGGTGGACAAACACATAGGAATCAGCGATTGAATGTTGTGAAACTATGGCGATCAGTGATTGGACATTGAGAAGCTATGGCGATCAGTGATTGGACATTGTGAAACTATGGCGATCAGTGATTGGACATTGGGAAACTATGGCGATCAGTGATTGGTCATTGAGAAGCTATGGCGATCAGTGATTGGACATTGGGAAACTATGGCGATCAGTGATTGGACATTGGGAAACTATGGCGATCAGTGATTGGACATTTGGAAACTATGGCGATCAGTGATTGGACATTGGGAAACTATGGCGATCAGTGATTGGCTGTGGGGAACATCAGCACAGTCACTCTTTACACACTGGTGGTAAATTGAGTGAACCTGCTTTCTCAACTCCTATAACCAGCAGCTGTGATTTATTTCTAGGCTTTTGTTTTTTTTGTTTTTTTTTAATAAAGTCAATAAATGTGTCTGAAACATTGCCAAGTTTAGTGGTATAATCTAATGTCAAAATCTGACATTGACCAGTCAAACCTCGTCACATGTCCAAACCTGAAATGAATTACATTTGAACCCATGCAGGGTAGAACTGTGGCTTGTTCTGATTAGAGAAGCTAAATATTTTGTGTCATGTTTCATGCACAAGTCCGACATGCCGAGAAATTGTATTTGAACGTTCCGAGTTCTCACACTTTGTGCTTTTCTTGGCTTTGCTGCTGAGCTGAACTGTTTTCATTTCTAACAGACAGTGTTTTTCTCTCAGCTATGGACTCTGTAAAGCATTTAAGCTTCCGCATGAATAAACTGAAGGTTATTATTAACTTATTGGCTTCAGCACCTCTCATAGCATCAGTATTTACTGGAAGAAATCTACTGTGTGGTTTTCTTGATACCAAGGTCATACACGGTACTACAGGATCTGCACAATGTGCTGTACGTTCCTACGCTCAGCAGATGACATGACTTATAGAAGTAGAAGAATATTTTGTATTGCAGAGAAGAGTTTGCACTGTGGCCTTGAGGAAAAGTTTTCACACCTTGATCCATGCAAAACTTTTTTTCGGAAATCGGAGCGTGGAAGGCTAGAGTACTGCTGAGCTGTCAGTTATCCCAGGGACACATCTACATCAGGTGCTGGCCCACGTCTCAGACGCGAGTGGAGACCATCTGGAGTTTGAAGATTTGATAGTCGAGTCACTTGATGCTTCTCACGGCTCATTCAATCACACATTTATACGGAACAGAATTCACATTGACGCTTTCTCGTTTTCAGTTTCATGGCCCCCTCCCAAGTCAGTTCCTGACACAGATTGTATCCGGCTCTTGGCAGTTTGCAAATGTTTTTTTGCAGAAATTGCGAAGCAGTAAGGAAACAGTGGCTGTTTCCCCAAACCCTAAGCTTGCTTGTTTTGAGAGCATTTGACCAGCTGTCAGTCAGCTGCACACAGTGCACACAGAGTGCACAAATGCAGAGTGAGCTACGTCTGTTTTCTCAAATAAGTGCACCAACTGTCACTCAGACGCCGTAGACGTAAACAGAGCACCACATGGATGAAAACTCCGAGCTTTAAATGTGTTTTTGTGTGTGGATAGTAGAATAAAAATCTGTCTGTCAGCTTGGACCTGGTTAGACTTGAGGGAAAATAACAATTAACAATTTTTTGTGTAACAATACATCAGTTTTAACTTTAAATGACCAATTCAGGGTGTTAACAGTAACTCGGTTTCATCACACCACTGTGTCATGGATTGTTTTCCTTTAACAGCATGCCACTGAGTGTTTTATACCTTACATGAAAGAAAAAAACTGCACATGTTGGTTCAGTTTTTGCTTGTTTGTTAACTTCATATCCATGAAACGAAAGCTATTTGTCATATTTTTTTCTTGAAATTATTATTTAAAATGATTTAATTTGGGTAGGGAGCAGTAACTGTGTTTCTTCACATCATAGCACTGTTGATTATTTCGCCTTTCTTTTCAGTCACTTTCTATACAGACTCGGTGATGAGCAGGTCATATTTATTAACTCTGATTACACGATCCTGTAGATTATTGTTCAAATGTGCTGTAAAACCAAGGCAGGTCCGTCCATGTAAATACCCCGACATGCCACAAATACAAATGATTTGATTTAGTTCTTAGCCGAATTCCTCCGGTCATGGAGCATGACCTGCTGTGGATGCTGCTGGAGGCGAGAACATCACCTCCTAACCCTGCTGCACTGAATGACTGACAGGCTGTGTTTCAATCCACTTGTGTGTGTAAGGGGCTCGGGGCTTGTCAGCTCGCCGTTTGGGTCAGGGTCATGCTGTACAAATCGACAGAACACTGGGGGTTAGCTCTCTCAAACACTTGTTTGGACTTTGATCTTCCATGCTCTGTTTGAAGGCTTCGGTGCTCCACTTGCTTTATTTGTAAGAGAGCTGATGAAAGAGATTTCTGCAGAACCACAGAGGAAGTTTCAAAAGCAAAGCCCTGCTGTTAATTTCATACCTGCTGTGTCGTTTTACATCCTGATTCATTTACACACCTCAAAGCCTGATGGTTTCTCAAAAGTGTTCCCCTTGTGCTCTGTGCTCTTTTTTATCCATGTACATGGAAACATGCAGTGTTCCTTTCTTTCTTTCATACCAGAGAACGGTGCTGCTGAATTCTCAAATTTGCCCGTCAGAAGGTGTTGATTCATTTTCTGTAACAGCAGCTCTGACAGGATGTTGCTTGTGATTTGTTGACATAATGAAGTTGTCTTTGAGGAGATGTTTATTTAATATTTATGGAGGAAGTCTCCAGCATTACGGTCATTTTTAATTGTCGAAACCACCCTACGACCACACTAGCGAGCAACATTTCTCGCGACTGTTGTCGCTTGTGGGCGTGGCCTGTTCTGTTCTAACGTGACTTTCACTTTACAAGCCTCATTGTTCAGTTTCCGATTTTTTTGACTGTTCACATTCATACTTATAAGTGACCTGTATCTAATTGTAATGTGAATAATTGCACACTTTATTATGTTTTAACATGCACGACACATTCAACAACAAAAAACGTCATATTTGTGAGAGGACTCATGGTAATAAAACCAACAAAATGGACGCACTAGTAGATAATGTTTGCTTGGCATTTTGCTCTGGAGGACAGCAAACAGTTCATCAGCTGTACATGATCAGGTCAGAAAGGTGAAAAATAGCGAGAGAGCTAGCTTTTGCTGTTTTCACAGCTATTGCTAGCACTGCTGCAGCAGGAGATGTGTGGGTATGAGAATATAGGCAGCTCAGCGCATGTGTACAGGCAAAAAGCCACGTGAATTCTTCTCTGCTCATTCATGTCACATGATATGTATCCGATCTGAGACCACATATGAAAGTGACTCGCATCTGATTTGCCCACAAAGGCCTGGAAACATCAGATCTGTGTCACATTAAGGGGAACGAAACAGATGTGAGTCACTTCAGCCTGGTCAAGTAAACGTAGCCTTTGTTCCAATGAGAAACTGTTATACCTTTAAATCGCTTCTAAAGCTATCTAGTTAAAATCATATCACATAATGAGCTACTTGGTGTGAAATTTTATTCTGATTGTTTATTGTGTCATTCATGTAGGACACATACACCATTTTGTGCACACACATGCATACTTGACATCAAGTAGAAACAAGCCTAACATGTCGCAATCAGATGGTCTTGCATTATAAAATCTAGTTAAAGTGCAAAGACAGAAAATCACATTTGAAGATTTCTTTCCAGTTCCACTGAAAAATGCTGTAGCTAGCTCGGAGATCTCATGTTTCGTGTTCCTTGAAACATCAGAATGGGGGTAAAAAGGTGATCTCAGGGACTTTGGTGTGGTTGTTGGTTCCATACTGGCTGGTTTGAGTGTTTCAGAATCTGCTGATCTGGGATTTTCATGCATTTTAACTTCTCTAGGGTTTGCAAAAGATTGTGTGATAAACCATAAAACATGGCAATTTTGTAGTTCTTGCTGGTAAGAGAGGTCAGAACAGAAGAGCCAGACGGGTTCGAGCTGACAGGAAGGCTTCTGTAACGGTAATGACCACTCTTTACAACCGTGGTGAGCTGAAACGCATCTCAAAATGCAAAAGAAGGTTTAGGTAGATTAGCTGCAGGAGCAAAAGACATTGGGCTTCACTCATGTCGGTCATGAACAGGGATCTGGCATCAACGGGATGAATCCATGAACACAAGCAGTCCTGTGTCAGCAGTTCAGGCTGATGGTCGTGGTGTGACGGTGTGGGGAAGCATTATGTTCTGCAACACACTGGGCACATTAACACTAGCTGAGTATTGCAGCTTCATGTTATGGCCACAATTTAAATATCTTATAATGCCTACATCCTGCATCATAATGAACCAGGGTATGTATATAATATTCTTAAACACCAAACATGCATTTTTTTGTGTTGTCTGGAAAAAATGTACACTTATGTTCTTCCTTCTAAATACGAACCAAGGCAGTTGGCAGTAGTGCTCATAATAACAAGAACACCAGATGGGCAAAAAGAACAGCAAAGCAAGGGGCTGGAGAGATTTTAGCACTCTATTTATACAAACATGAAGCATGAATAATTCATGGACACACAAACACAAATACACACACATCTGCTAATCTGCTAATCGTACCCTTGAGTAAAATATAATTCAGTTACTTGAAATAGAAGGGAGGGATTAGAGTTGGTCACTTAACTCAGGGCTGCTTTCTTGCCTGGTTTTAGGAAACACTCTGTGCTAATTGGCCGCGTGTGTATCGGTCCTACATTTAGTGCCTGGAATTAAAAATGAGCCTCCTTGTCATGATGAAACAGTCGGGGCTTTTCTTTATAGGAAAACAAACAGGCACATTCATTAGGAGGCAGAACATCTCGACAGGAGCCTCCTAGTGGAGAGGATGAACACACACACACACACACACACACACGTGTGTGAGAAACAATGTAATAGTCATTGCACAGGTGATTGTTTGTTTGTTTATTTGTTTCTTTCTTCCTTCCTTTCTTTCTTACTTTTTTCTTTCTTTCTGTTTTTGATGATTGCATCATTTTTTTCTCTTTCTTTTTTTCTTCCTTTCTTTTTGTTTTTGGTGATTACATGATTTTTCCTCTTCCTTCCTTCCTTCCTTCCTTTCTTTCTTTCGTGGATGTGTGGAGACAGCAGTTTCCTAGAGATAAGCCGTATGCTCGGGTGAGGAGTAGCTCAGCTTTACGTCCAGGAGCAAGGCGAGACAGGATGTGCATCTAAAGGACCCAGAGTGGAATGTTCTGCTGTAGCTGTATAACTCCCATCTTTCTGCCAGACCATCATTTTATCTCTGTCACCTTTCATCTGTCACCAAGCTTTTCACTTTCTTCACACTGGGTGTTCAATAATAGGTTATTTCAGGATCACAACTTTGTGGGTTCCTTCACCCTTTTCTGGGAGGTCGGGGAGAGGGAAAATTCTATTACCCATCCCTAAGTCATGCTGGGATATGGGTAAAAGGCAGGCTCAGGTTTTCTATCAACAGCACTCAGCAAATAAACCAGGTGAACTGAAAAGACAGATGAAGATTGCAGAACATGAGATTTTGAATCTAAGCAGGGGAGAGGGAATGGATGCAGCTGGGATATTGGAGAGAAAAAAAATGCTTTCGAGGAACCTGTGGGAGACATGGTGCCATGGTCCGACCCTGTTTCACAGAGATTAATGATATGGATTTACCAACATCTTTTTTTTAAACTGGAGATCTTTGCATGCTTTTTCCTTTTACCAGGAGCTCTATATTGTAGAGCCATGGGACTTGGTCTGAAGGTCTCACACCTGATGGAGGAGGATCAGTGAACTGACTCTCAGTGAACTTGCTGAAGCAGTCAGAGAGTCTGTTTAAAGTCAGCAGGGCTGAATGGGATGACTGTGCAATTTTAGGAGGCTTTCTGGGCCCTCATCAGGTCTGATCTGCGTGTGGTTTTCCATGAATGCTTGTTTAGGAATATTTTGCCCCTAAGCTATAGAAGAGTAGTGATCATGCTGCCAAGAAAAGATGACCTGGTGTGTCTGAAGATCTGATGTCCTGTGGAACTTATTGGAACTGACTATCAATGAAGATCTTCTCCAAAGCCATGTCAAACGATTTAAAACAGTTTTGGGCAGAATCATTCACCAAGAACAATCTTATTGCATCCCAGGGCACTCCGGCTTTGACAGCTTTTTTCTTATGAGCGACATGTTGGACCTTATCAGTATGCACAAAATCAATGTTGGCCTGCTTAGACACATCTACAAAGGCTTCCTCTGCAAAAGTGAACTGCGGGAAAAACTTGTCCCCACCAAACAATATTTCAGAGAAACTGGGATGGATTGCCTGGAAAGGTGCTGGGGAGGCTGCAGAAGTGGGAGTAGATCCATCCACAGTTGTTCTACAGAGGGTAAGTGCTTATGGTCAACAATTTGGCTGCTTTAATTTCTGTGGCTCTGGATAACTGTTTTAAATCCACCTGCTGAGCTTCTTGTCTCTCTCCAGAAGACTTTCATGAACTTTTTTTGGGGATGGGAGTAACTGGATGGGGTCTCATGGGGTCCTTTAGCTGCCAGTGGCTGAATAGAGGCAAAGCCTTGTTCACATAGCCACCAAAGTAAAAGGCGATGAGACTTCAATCTGCCCAGAGGGTGTATGGTATAGATCTGCCCTGAGGGGAGTTTGGCCTTGTTTTTTTGAAGGCCAAGGCCAAGCTGCTCATCGATTGACAGTTTTGACAGTTTTTTGTCCTACACTAACACACTAAACCTGTTCAGGTGTTGCTTATAACTTTCTGTGGTTCTGTTCTTCAAGCTTGGTTCTACAAAATGGAGTACTCGTTTTCCAAACAGCCAGATCCAGTCACCTTCATGGGCGGTGCTGTATAAAAGTCCCATTTCAAAATACTCTGGTGATCTACAGTGGTGTATGCTTTATTCTGCCATTGCGACAAAGGTCTTTGCTGCAAAGTTGAGGTCTGATGTTTCACCTCTGTGCAGCTTTTCACTGTTTCAGTGACTGTTTAAAACTGTTTTCCAACTTTTGGATACACTGTTTTACAGACATGGGTTCACCTTTTCAAAGGAGTTGTTTATTTTTTTGCGGTCATTTACTCTTAAAATAAGAAGGAGCTGTGGATTTGTTTAAATTTTGTGATTGGGCATGTAAAGCTGGCCATATGGAAGAGTAACAGATTGGAGGAGGAGGAGCAAAGTGCAAAGTAAGTGGACATGTTAGTGGGAACATTCACTTTTTCTCACGAAAATGGTGCATAAACAAGGGTCTGATTTCACTAGCTGATGACCGTAACCTGATATAGTGATATGTGTTCTTCTACTATGGTGGTGGTGAAGTGTTGGTGTTGGGCTATGTAAGGTATCTTTGATCCATATAATGGTTCCAAGCGGGTTTTAAACTTTCTTTCTTGTTGACTGTAACATAAGGCCCAGTGTCCATATTTAAAAGCATAATACAAACAACCAAAAATGAATCTGCATGTTCTCCTCACATCCATGTAGAATTTGAATTCTGTCTGGTGCCAAAACTTTAGACTGGCCTATAAACTTGGACTCCTGAGAGCAATTATAGAGAACCTGCTTATAAATGTTTCAGCAGGCGGTTAGTGTAGACAGAGATATTATCCCTCCTCATCCATCTCAAGACTCTTCTGATTAAGTGCTAATGTTAATTTCCTCTTTCACTCCTAAACGAGACGGAACTCAGAAGTCTGACACCTGGATTAATACAACATCAGGATTTCTCTGGAGATAAAGATGAGTCGATATTGAGACAAAAAAAAAAAAAAAGTCAGTTTATACAATTAGTCACTTTCTGATTATTTCAGATTCCTTCCTTCCTTCTCTTCTGTGCATTCTATCCTTCATTGTTTTTGAATCAGTGAATATATTTTGTAAGATCTGGTGTTAATCTGGTGGCTCGACACCTTACTAACTCTCTTTATTCAGATTTTTCCTTTAAAGGTCTCTATGAATCAAATTCCAGATGAGTCTGAAACAAGGAACCCATTTCAAGTCTGTACTCGAGACTGGACTCAAGCACCGCACCTCCACCGCCTCCGCCATTAAAGGTGATTTTGGACGAGTTGTTCGCTCGGAGTTCTCTTCCAACGCTCAGGTTAATCAAGTCAAAGTCAGGTAATCAAGTCAAGCTCATAGATATTTCCACACAATGGACCTGATTAGCTTAAACTCGAGCACTTATCTTGATTCATTCCCAGCTTAGCTCTTATCCAGGACAGGAATTGATGTGCGAAAAACCACAGGAGTTCCAAAAAAGTTCTCAATCTTGTATTTTCTTGAGTGATGCTTTAAATCTCTATTTTTAGCATAAACCCAGAACTCAGAAGGAGCTTAATAAGACAGGACGCAAGGAGGAATTGGGGAGTTTTCTTCTTTATTAATCCCAGGGCTCAGGAGGAGACGCTTTGGACTGATGTGATGAATGAAGATATCAGATTTAACGGCTCCACTTCACGCGGTGAGACAATTGTTTTAGCAGTGAGTAATACGCTTGGGTGGGTCAATTGTGCTTCAGATGATCATATTTCATCTTTATATTTCATTTTGGCTCTATTTTTACAGATTTCCTTTTACAAATATAGCTATAACAGGGTCTGGTGTGCGTCGTATAAAATAAACGAGTAATCCCTGAACTATAAACGTCTTGTTAGTTCAATTTGCCAGAAGTTTACCTTTCATCCATTTCACTTCTATTAATTTACATCCAAAGTAGAAACAGACGTGAGATATTTGTCACTAGCACAAACCAATGAACAAACAAACAAACAAAATGATCAGTATTGCGTCATTGGACGTAAATGAATGAATCCCAAGCTGCCACAATTTGGCCTCCTAAACAAGGCTTGGCTAACAAGTACAAGCAAGAATATAATTAATATAAGATAAATAAACCCATATATAAAAAAAACAAGGAAATATTCCTACTCTATTACTACTTACAGTATCTACGTACAGTATATAAATATGTTTTGTTAACCCTGAGTTAATTGAACATCTGCGTTCAGTTAACTGAAAGGTCGGTGTGCGATTTACTAACATTCCAGCACAATTCACACATCATGATAATTAATAAACACAGCAAAACAAGTGGTTTCACAAACACCTCACACCTCCAGCTGCAACGCACACTCCAGGTATATTTATCCATGTGCAAGGTTTAAAATAAACTCGTCGTCGCCACAGTAACGTACAAGACCGCCAGGCGATTTCTCTCTTACACCAGTTTGGATGAAATCCCACACACTACCCTCGACGTTCCACTGTCAGGAGTCAACCGTTTGGCATTTAAAATTATTCCGACATTTTGCTTTTGCCAAGCTGTGTCTAGATGATTTTTTATTTTATTTTATTTCACACTATCAAGTACTAACGTGTTAAAAAGCCAGTTGATGTATTTATATAAAAACACTGTGCAAATCGAACAAAATAAACATCAGATTTCCCGAACACAAGTAATTATTATTTAGAAGCTTGCTAAGCATAATAATTGTATCATATATATATATAAAAACAAATAAATTATATATATACTACCAGTCAAAAGTTTGGGGTCACCTTCTAATTCAATTATTTCTTTATTTTTATGACTTTAAAAGAGACTGGATA
>JAQMYM010000009.1:20209368-20224013 GCA_030014255.1 Parauchenoglanis ngamensis
TTCACTTGGTGTCCATTTGCCGCCGGAGTCACGCCAAGAAAAACAAAATAAAACAAAAAAAACACGATTTTCAGATCCGGAGTGGCCGCTGCGAGCTGGGGTCGCGCCGCCATTCTGATGCGGTCGCGCCGCCATGTGATCTGTGGTAGGCTGATGGGGCTAATGGGTAGATCAGACTAGTCCAGGGTAAAAGTCATGCTTGAAAGCAGTGCTTATGTGACTCAGAAATGCTGTTCTGGATGGATTGCTAAAAAAAAAAAGAGAGAGAGAGAGAATGAATGAAAGCATTTTATGAGGACATTTCCGCTAGACATTTTTGGTTCTTTTAATTACATGCAATATGAAACCAACTCAAACTAAATAAACGAACAAACCAGATGTATGAATTTCACTCTGATTTTGCTACTAGGTGAGAAAGCTTCCTAAATCATCGCTAAGATTTGAACTTTTCGGGGAAATTCTGAACATTCGTACGGATTAATCGTGGAAATTAAAGACCTCTTTCCCGTTTCCTTCCTCACTTCACTCGCCACTGAGCTATTATCCAATCACCTTACGTCGTAACACTCCTGTGAAAAAGTGTAGTTGATTAGCGATGGCTTTTCAGCTCATTATCTCCGTTAGTCATTCTGTTTTTCACCTTTTCCTCTCACGCACCTGTTCTCTTTCTCTTCATCTTTCTTTCTTCATTACAGTTACCAGGTTTGTCATACTTCTGTGTTCACGGTCCCGTCTTGCTAAAAATAAATCAAATTTCTTTCTCTCATTACTGCACAGAAATCTTCCATTGGTCTTCAGAGCCTTGGGAAGAAAAAAAATGAAGAGTGCTCAATTCACCCAAAGAGAACGAAATCTTTCTTTCTTTTCTTTTCTTTTTTTTTTTTTACTTCCTTACATGCTCCCAGACATGTGGCATTATTGAAAGTGTTTCTTCATCCATTTAATACATCCTGGGTTTTTTTCCAACCCTGTACTTTACCTGTCTAACTGTCGGTGCAAAATAAACTTCTTCCAGATCCACAGCCTTTACACTCTTTGCACTTGGACAGGATGGCGTCGTTACCTTTAACACACTTCTGAAAAATGCTGTATATCTCATTTTAATTCAGCACGGCACATGATGATGCTGCAGTATTTAATCCCTACTGAGCTTAAATATGCTGTACTGCTCTAAAACCCAACACTTAAATATGCTGTTCTTCTCTTTACCACACAAATGAGTCACAAATGAGATGCTGGGCTTTTTTTTAAAAAAAGTATTTCATCCCCAATTATTTAAAAGCGCTGTTTAACTTGCTAAAGATGCTGTTTCTGTCTTTAATACCGGCTAAATTAAAACATTGTATCTTTACTCCAAGAATTTCCACGTAAAGATCTTATTCCTTTCTTTAATCACAAAACATACACTATTAAGTTATCGGCTTTCAGCCCCTAGTTCATTTCAATATGGTGGACATTTTACCCAACATCAATCGAATACAAAAGATTTGTTCCTCTCGATTTTATTCCTTATTTGTTTGTTTGTTGTTTTCACTCTCAGCACCACTTGTCCTGAAAGTTCGGCTCACTTGGTGACCTGTGAATTGATCCTGTGACCAATCTCTGGTCCTTTTGACGTCTGTTCCACCAAACTGTGGTGTGGTCTGCATCGTGTGGAAGCTATCTGCACATGCCAAGCAATGTATTTGATTCAACTTATCACTTATCCTTTGAATTGGGTTGTTATAGTCGGAAAACTAGACAGAATACTTAAAAAAAAAAAAGAGAGACTTTCAGAGGACTGGCGGTCTGTAATTAGCTCACATTTGTGGTGCGAGTGCTTGCATCGAGACATCAGCGCACAGCCTGCACGGCTAAAAATCTGCTTATGTGGAATGACGACATGCCGCGCATTCACAAAGCACTTGATTGTTGCTATTAAAGATATATAATTTAAATAAGAAACAGCAAATGGATGAACATGTTTGCTTACATGTTTTCAAATCTGTATGCATGAATGGAGTTGCACATTGAAGAAATGATCCATTTTTGTTCATCAGACAGTAAATGGGATACTAATTGCAGGTGGGAACTTACGTGAGCAGGAAACTGAAGAAACGCCTGACCACACCGGCCGTCGGATTGCTCAGAGGAATCATTCATTTGACACAGAAAAGCAATCACGCAAAAGGAAAAAAAATATGACCTACAAAACACAATGCTTTACATTTGTCACAATCATTTGCGCTGATTGTTTTTCACTTTGTTGCAGAGCAACAAAGGCTGTGCATTTCAGTGTCATGCACTGTCATCATGTCACAAATGAAATCTTTTGTATGTCAGACAGTAAAACGGACGTCACTGCAACCAGGAACTGATGTTGTGCAGGAACTGAAGAGACAGAAATCAGACCTTTAGGCGTGATAGGACTGATCAGAGAAATCACTCGAGACAGTTATTCGGATCTGTTACTTTCTGAATCGTACATAATTTGCATACAACAGAGAAAATCTCAATTTAAATGTAGCCTTGCTGAAATCATGATTAAATCTTGCGTGAGAACGTAGAACATAAACGGCTGCCTGTCTCTTTGCAACTCGCTCCTATGAAGATCTAAAACTGGGTTAATGTGCTCTGCATTTCTTTCATTATTATTGCATCAGTGGAATTATTTCCACCGCATCTCCACTTAAACATCCGCTGTCCCTAATGACGCTGGTTCTATCACTAATACTGACATTATTAAATTTCACATGCAATTCTTCCCAGCCTAGCAGTGTGCCTAGAGATACCTCGTATCTCAGAAGCAGTCTCACCAGCGACGGTCTGGCCTTTGAAACTTGCAAATCTCCTGTTAAATTGTAACCTTATGCATTCCAGCAGAGCAGACCAAAGCCGTCACAGGTCAGTAATGAAAGGACACGCTGGCAGAAACGACAGCTCAGATAAAGAGTGTGTGGCTGAGGGAGACTGACCCGTGTGATGAGGCTGGAGTTGAGCCACGTCTCTGCCTGCCAATTAGACCATTTTTGCTGGTTTTTATGCATGAAAGCTAGACATCACGCAGCAGTGGATCGAAAAGCATATGTTTAAAATGGTATTTAGTTTGCAAACAAAATTAAAACAGGGAAAGAAATATTTTTAAAAAGCATGTTTGTTTTTTTCACATTATGTAACCTTTTTATATTTATAGAAAACAAAATTTTTCATCGCTATTATCCCAGCGGTCACATTTTTAACTGCACACGTTTACAGCTCCTGGGATGATTACATGAGAATGAAACAAAAATCTACAATAGACTCTTTTAAGATTATATTCATCAAATATGGATTCTGTAGCTGGTTCTGTATTGTAACAGGTTCTACTTACTTCATTAGTAGTGAAGACTATGATAGTTTTGTCTATTTCTTGTTAAAATGTGAATTATCTTAAGTAATATTTCATCATATTATTTTAAAAAATAGCTCTTTGCATTAATAATGGAATACATATGGCTCAGCTGGCTGTTAGTGTATGTGCTCCATTATTTCCTGAGGCACTAAGGATTAGTGTGTGTAAAAACTAATTTATTTTTGTATTTAACTCTGGAAGGCCATAATAAAAGTGAAGAAAAGTTTAGACAGCGATTACGTCTATGTATAGGTTCTTCACCTGTACTCACTTCCTCTCAACCGTGTTACTACAGGGTCTGTGTACTTTGCCTCTGCTCCCCCACAAAATCAGCTGCACGTTGCACAGTCAGAGAAATATGAAGGAGATCTTAATAAAAGCCACGGTTTCTTTAGTGACCACTGCAGTTCTCCATCCAAGAACTTACTGCAGATCACAACGAAATAGTTCAATTAGTACCAATAATCCTGGAAAAGCACTGACCTGGCGACATGCACACAAGGTGCATGAAAGGTTTGTGCGGCTTTTTACACAATGCTTTCCCCATGAACACCATCTCTCCTTAACATAAGGGAACTGATCAGCTGCACAATATGCTAGAGAATTCTTGATACTTGCAGCAGGCAGAGAGTGGAAAAAGCTGCATTCAGAAGGGACTCTGATCTGACATACTCACTTAATTGATCTGTCACTATAGTCATACCTCTCGGGAGAATCTCATCACCCAGGCCATTGATCTGGATAAATTACTCAAGGAGAGAACATGGACATCGTTATTACCTGTACCACCAAGTTGAAGAGCCCACGCAACTTGCTAACACCAGACTCACCTGAGCAGAATGCAAATGTAGGAGGGAAAGGAGATTGTGTTTGAACAATATTTAACACTCTTCTGAACTACATCTCTGAGATATCAGACATGTTTCTTCAGCCCTCATCGGTGCAGGACTGGCAAAGAGTTTCATCAACCAGGAACTGGCCGAGAATCTCAACAACTTCAGTCACCTCTACAAGTTCATGCCCTGGATGGACAACTAGTCAGAAATGGTCCTATCACTCAATGCACTCCTTCGGCGATTCTAGAGACTAGTGCTTTGCATTCTGTAACTATATCCGTCTTAGTTACCATTTAACCCAAGTTCCCCATTGGCTTCTGTGGTTACAGCAACGATGAAATCCCCTAATCTCCTGGACTGAGAAGGAGATTCTATCATGGTCACCACAGTGCATCACAGTGCGTGTTCTCCCTATGCTTGCATGGGTTTGCTCCGGTTTCCTCCCACAGTCCAAAGACGTGCGGATTAGGTCAACTGGCTACTCCAAATTGCCTATAGGTGTGAATGTGAGTGTGAATGGTTGTCTGTCTCTGTGTTAGTTTTGCAGTGGATTGGTGACCTTTCCAGGGTGCACCCTGCCTCTCGTCCGAAGTCAGCCGGGATTGGCTCCAGCTTCACCATGGCCCATAATGAATAAGCAGCGTAGAATATTGATGGATGGTGGATGGATGGATTTAGCACCGCCTAAAGCCACTATGCACTGTGTCTTGCCATATGGACTGGTTAATGCCCTTCTATTTTTCAGCCATTCACAAACAATGTGCTCAGAAAATGAGTAATGAAAACACACAGTTAGAAAAAATTTGAGCTGGGCTGAACAAATCACTTGAGCTGGTTTTTCAGGTGTAAATATATTAATATTTACAATATTTTGTAAAATGAAATGGACACACATTTTTAGGTCAGCATGACATGACATGAAGAGCAAATGGAAATGCTCCTTTTTTTTTCAAATAAAGTGAAAAACATTGCAAGAGGAGCATATTGCAGTAGGAGAAAACCCAGCTTTAATCACATAACATCACTCAATGAGAACATTCATTACTGTGTTTTGTCGAAAATATCATTTCTATTTTGTGCAACTGCAATGGAAACCTGGCTAAAGACATGTTAGGAAAGTTATTATTTTTAACCTATTGTTATTGCATATATAGATGACATTTGATATACTTTCCATCCTACGAGATCCAGGTTTGTCAAGTCAAAATCGGAAATAGCAGAACTAATCTCCACCACAATAACATTTTTCTCAAGAAAACTCTCTTATGCTGAATGAATTGATGATTTTGACAATAGAGAACTTTTAGCAGTCAGACTAACCCTTGAAGAATGATGCCACTAGCTTCGTTGTATTCACAGACCATCATAATCTGAAGTATCTGAAAACAGCCAAGCAACTCAACCCCAGACAGGCTTGATAGGCCACTTTCTTCTCCTGTTTCAACATCAAAATTTCATATAGACAGGGATCCACAAACACTAAAGGAGACACAATCTCCCACATGCGCTGTGCACCACCCAAGGAAGAGACTACAAAAGCCATACCCCCAGAGTCATGTTTTGTTGGAGCCATTACTCGGGACATTGACCAAGAAATCAGTTGAGTACATGAGAACAATCCCAGTTCTCAGAATTGTCCTGGTAGGAAGAGCTATGTTCCACCACTCCTTCAAGTTAAACTAATCAACTGGGCCCATTCCTGATCTGTAACAGAGCACCCAGGAACACATAATGTGTATCAGTTGATGAACACTAAGTATTTGTCCCACCATGATCACAGACATCCAGAAGTTTGTAAATTACTGTTCCAATCGTGTCCAAGCCAAAGTTCCCAGAGTCCAATCTGTCGGGAAGCTTCATCATCTGCCCATTCCACAGCAACCATGCACTCGTCTTCTGGACCGATCTTCTGCTTCTCAGAACCATATCACTGTACTGGTTATAATACACCTGATCCCACTGTCTGGCTTATCTATTCCTTTCCAACCTGCTGAACTTTTATTCCACCATGTTTTGGTGTCCCTGACCACAGAGTATGTGACAATGGTGGCGAATTCATTTCACAAGTGTGGTGATCTTTCATTGAGAAACTGGAAGTTTTTGTGAGCTTAACATCTGGAGACCATCCTTAGGCCAAAAGAATGTGCAAACCAAGAGCTTGGATATTTTCTCAGGGCTTACCGTGTAGATGTTCAGGAAAACCGGGCACATTTTATACCATGGGCCAAATTCTGCACAAAATTTCCTGTATCAGAGGAGGTGAGGAGGTCTGATGAGCAAGTAGTTTTTCAACACAAAACTTATTTTTGGTTAAGTTATTTTCTAGATCATTACTTTTAGTTTTACTCAAGTGAATTATTAATACAGTAGCAGTACTTTTACGCAAGTGTTTTATTTACTCTTTCCCCCATTGGTTAAGTATTAATATAAGTAATTTTGGCACTAAACTAAAAGTTGTGCACACAAATTACCGTAAATCTTTTGCTACATGAAAGCGATATAACTAAAGAGATTAATTTTTTTATATAATGATGAGGCTATGCATGTTTCACACTACGGTTGGTTGCGCTTTGAGGGTTCAGGTAATAAGTAAGGAATAAAGCACAATACATCATGCTGTAATAGGAAAATCAATGACGATGAATTGAAAAAGCAATTTTTTATTAATTAAAAGTTATACATGATCATTTTTATCGTTTAGAATTACATTTAATGTTGCGGAACGTCTAAGAAACAGGATACGCCAAAGCAACTATAAAATAACTAATCATAAAATGAAAAAAATCATGTTGTGTTTCTCAGAAAACAGAAGTACAAAGTTCTTTTCTGTTGCTGGAAACGTACTGACCTTTGCAAAGTGTGGACACCTGAGACTCCTTCCATAAATATTAAATAGCCAGAAAACTTCACCTCATCCACAATTCTATATTTATCTTTGTTAAATGACAACACATTTTTAAAAATCGGTTTATTATTAGACTTAATTATATAGAGTGTCCTCCATACAAACTCCTGTGCAAGTTAATTCTATACAAATGATAAAATATTAGACTGAGTGCATTAATAGAAACCTGCGATTTTCAGCACTACTGTCAGTGCTGGTGTAAAACAAACTAATTTTCTGCCATGTTGACATTCCATGCAACATCATGCGTATTTTTTTTTGCCCCAACATAATCATTTGACATATCTGTATGGTCAAAGAATGTCAATGTAGGTCAGAGAAGCTGACAAATAAAACAGTAAGTATGAGAGGAGTTACAATAATTGCCTCACCATAACCATCTTCCTGCCAGAGAGAAAAAAAAAAAATGTAATTCTGTCTTTTACCATGAGCACCTGATTATTGCAGTTTGACAAGCTGGAAATGTGTGGAGTGAGACAATCTCCAAGTTTAATGGCACACAGATTCGAGGCATTCCATGAGGAAATACTCAAATGCCAGTCATTCTGTTGGCAGAGCTATACAACAGAACCACCGCCACCCAGCTGACAGCCTGATTACTGCTGTGGCTTTCTTCTAAAAATGAAATAACCTAAGGACTGTAGTGGGGAACACAGAGAAGTAAAAGGAAAACAGTTCACAGCCTTCTCCTGTACTGAGAGCTGATCTGACTCATCCATCTTTTCATTATAAAAGTTAAACAAACTGCTGCTGCTGAAAGGCTTGGATGAAGCATGTCAATGGAGAGTTCAATCAAAAGCTCAAAAAAGCCCAAGAGATGGATGAGAAAAGACCGTGTGGGACATAAAAGTCTTTTATTTGGTTGTGTGTGTGTTTACATCGGTAGTAGTTTCTTTGTGATAAAATTAAATGATAGCCTATTTTATAATTGACACAT
The DNA here is from genome assembly GCA_030014255.1 of Parauchenoglanis ngamensis. Classification (NCBI taxonomy): domain Eukaryota; kingdom Metazoa; phylum Chordata; class Actinopteri; order Siluriformes; family Auchenoglanididae; genus Parauchenoglanis; species Parauchenoglanis ngamensis. The sequence goes on from JAQMYM010000009.1 coordinate 20,217,417, forward strand.
TGTGGTTTGAGGGTATAAAAAGGAGTTGTAAAAAATGAGATATGCTTGTTTTTTGTTTTTCTTTCGTAACTGGACCATTTGATGACTTCAAGTCAAGTCAAGTAAGTGAAGTCAGGTCAGAATAAGCCAGGTTAGAACAAGTCAAGCCTTTATAGGCCAGGACAAGTCAAGTAAAGTCATTGCAAATGGAATCAGTTCAGGTCAGGATACGTCAAGTCACGTCAAGTCAACTGAGGTAAGGTCAGGGCAGGGCAGACCAAGCCAAGTCAAGTCAAGTCAAGTGAAAGTCAGTTTAAGACATGTCGAGCTAGTCATGTCAGGTCAGGGCAAATAAAGTCAATTCAAGTCAAGATAGATTAAGGCAAGTCAAATCAGCTCAAGGCAAAGATAACACAAGTCATGCCAGGAAAGGTCAAGTCATCTCAAGTCAAGTGAATTGAGGTCAGATCAGGGCAGGACAGGTCACATCAGGTCAGGGCAGGTCAATAATGGCAAGTCAGACCAATTCAAATCAAATGAAAGTCAAGTTAAGACAAGTTAGGCAAAGTCAGGTCAGACAAGGACAAGCCAAGTCGTATAATGTCACATCATGCCATGCCGCGTCACAAAATGTCATGTCACATCTCATCAAGTTAAGTCAGACTGGGTTAAAAGAAGCCAGGTTAATTTCAGTCAGCTTTATTCTCATTCCACTCATGACAGACACACTTGAAAATAAGGTTTCGAATTAATATACTCAAGTAATGATTAACTAATGGTTAGGATGACCCCTGTGCGAGGAACCCCAGAGATGGGTGAAGTGCTTCCTGAAGGGGAGGGCAGTGTGATGGTTGACAACGAGCATATCTTTTAAGGAGTTGGGAAGGGGGTTTGCTCATTGCCCAGCATTGTCCCCATTGGCTACCGGAATCCAGCTAATTTGGTGGCATGTTAATTAATGTATGAACTGTGAATTAGCATTCTCTAATTGATGATCCAGCAAGTGTGAAGTAATCACATAAAGTCACAGTGGCTTCAACATTAGTTCATGTTGAACAACAGGAACTCATGATACACTTTTCATTAATTTATGCATTAAATAAACCTGAGTCATGCATTAGTTAAGCATTACTTAAGTAGGATTTGTACTCTTATTATAAAGTGTTAGCAGAATTAAATATACAGAGTGGATTCCATTTGATGCTTTTTTAAGTCGCACAAGCCTTCTGCAAATAGCACAAAAATGCAATGTTAAATTATGTTTAATGTCCCATCTGAGATATTATATCAGTTGACAGTACTTAATTAATATAAAAAATTTTGCTATAATAAGAAAATGTCTGTAAAAGGTAATAGCAATGCTCCAGTGACATTTATGGCATCTCTCTAAGTGTAGTGTAGCTCTCCAGACATGAGAAAGGAGAGAAATTACATCCTACCGTCTCAGTGTTCTGTTTATCTGCATATTCCTGCTTTCATTTATTAAAATGCACTGGATCTCCTGCTCTGCTGGGGGCGAGACAATAACTAATGTAAAATTAATTTACCTGTATAGTTTCCTTTTTTTTTTCTGTGCTCACATCCCTGAACAAAGTTTGCACTCAGTCAATAATTTAAAAGGTCTCATTTGTTATATTAATAAAGGATGTTCATTAATCCAGCAGGGCTACATCCATCCCCCTGTGTCTCCTGTCTCGGCTAGGTTCTCCTTCGTGGATAAGAAAGGAGTTGGACTCAGGCCCTGTATTGATTACCTGGGATTAAATCAGATCTCAGTCAAATATCCCTATCCTCTGCTGCTGGTGCCTTCAACCATGGAACAGGTTTGTAGTGCCAAGATCTTCACCAAGCTTGACCTCTGTAGTGCCTACAACGTTGTGTGCATCCATGAAAGTGCCAAGTGGAAGACTGCTTTTAGCAACTCTAGTGGTCGCTGTAAGAATTGCATCATGGCTTATGGTCTGGCCTGTGCTCCAAGCATATCCCAACCAACGCCTTATAGATGATGTCCTGCGAGATATGTCATCGCCCACATAAATGACATCCTGATATAATCACCAACATGAAGATCAATGTGTGTCAGGAGGGTTTTAGCATGCCTGAGAGAGAACCAGCTCTACGTGAAGGCTGAGAAGTGTGTGGTCCATGTCACTAAAATCTCCTGTGCTACATCATCATGGCTGTTGGGGTCTCCATGGATGAGGAGAAGGTCACCACCTGGCCCGGGAATAGACTCCCGACTATTCAGGAGCTGCCGAGGTTTTTGGGGTTTGCAAATTTTTACTGGCGCTTCATCCAGGGATTCAGCTAAATAGCGGCTCGACATGTCACATCATCTCCGCCTCGGGCTCTGAGGTCCACGGACCCCATGGACTGCGCTGCTCAGCAGCCTCCAAACATGGCCGCCCATCACTCTTCTGCACTTCCCCGGTCCCCTGATTCCCACAGTCCCCTGATTAATTGTTAAGTTTGTACTCAAAGCCACACTATTTAAGTTCCCTTGTTTCCTGAGTTCATTGCGAAGTGCTGTATTGTGTTTTCACGTGCGCACCAAGCCTTTTGTCTTTGCTATTGTCTCTCTGGGCTCTGACCATTGTCTTCGGACTTTGACCTTGATTACCGCCAAGCCTCTGATTACTCGGTTTGCCAAATATCATGCCTGTTTTTGACTTTGCCTATGGATCTAGGTTTTTGGACTGCGTTTGCCTGCCTACTTTAATAAAGCTCCAGCCTTTACCTGTCTGCTTACCTAGAGAGTGTTAAAAGAAAATTAATATTCAAGAAGGACAAATATTTACCAAAGAACTGGTTTAGGATTATTGTGTCGGTGTAAAGAGAGAAGGCTGAGACAGAGACAGGATCAAGTTTTGATATTAAATCCGAAGGCTGTCGTCTACTACATGGCCTCAGTCACACAAATATGATATTCTGTTCTTTCTGGAACCTGCATATCTGAAACAACTCTGTAATGAAATATCATCTCAGTTTTAATGGTCTGAAGATCAGCCTTGAGGGCACTTTTAGGTGCTGTTAGAAGCAAATCTTCTCTCAGGAATTAGTAATTAAAATTGTAGAGCAGTCATGAGTTTTAGAAGAGTATTATGTCATTTATGTGTAGTGGATATTTTATTGATGTACTGTACACAGAAAGGGAAAAAACTCCAAGGTTATTCACTCTGAATGCACTGAAATATGAATGCCTTCGTGTGTCAGGTTTCTGAGCCTCACTTCATTATTGCCATTGATTTCATAATGTCTTCATGCCCCGTTTGTTGCTGCAGCAGCTGGTGTGTAACCAAGCAACCTGATCTGTCACTTTCATAATTTCCTATCAGTTTCTAGTGAGTGAGGCACACACACGCCACTGGAGACCGATGAGTGACAGGTCTGTAGCACTATATGATTTTCCTTCTCTCTTATTCCATTTGGCTGTCATGTCATTTCAAGGACGTATCGGTGGATCCATTGGAAAGGCAATCCATTGGATTTTGTAAGATTTAATGCACGTTATCCTGTACAGTATTGCGATCTGCTGTGTTTTGCATACTAGATGCAAGACTGTGAATGCAAGGCCTTTTTTTCTGGACTGTGTGTAAAATTATATTTTGACATAATCTGATATCATCTAAACCATTATTGTATAGTGTAGCTTTTTTTTTGCCAATTTTGAAAAATGAATTACAGTCCTAGTCATGATTTAATCCAGTTATACAGAATGAACATTATTATACATCACTGTTGAATTATTTATTCCGATTGGAAGGTGTTGATTAATTTTCTGTAACAGCAGTAGCTCACATATTTTTAAGAATGCGTTCATTCTGCGTAAGTTATCATTTCTTTAACTGTATTACACAGAGGCACAATAGATTATAGTGACATTGATGGAAAAAGTCTCCAGTGTCATCACTTTGTAACATTCAAAGGTAAAGCTGTAACTTTACAGTCTGATATGTTCAGGACTGAGGAGTTTACACTTTGTGATTTCTAGGTAAGTGTGTTTTTTCTACTATTAAAGGTCCAGTATATAGGATTCAGGGGGATCTATTAGAAGAAATGGAATATAATATTCATAAGTATGTCCTCATTAGTGTATAATTAGCTGTAACTACGAATCGTTGTGTTTGCGTAAGTTTAGAACGAGCTCTTTATATCTACACAGGGAGCGGGTCCACCTCTACGGAGCCGCCATGTTGCGCCGCTACAGTAGCCCAGAATGGACAAACCTCTAGAGAGCGCCTTCTACGTTTCATGTTTTTCAAGTGGCAGCGTCAATCCGAAGGAAACACTGGAAGGTCAAAGAAGAAGAAAGGAAGACAAAGAAGAAAGGAAGATGAATCAGTGTTTGCTGGTGCTGGATAACAAGTTTGAGAACTCAAATTGTCCCCAAAAGTGGAGGATCATACTTATTATTTACCACAGAAAGAGCAAGCATGTGGGAGTGTGACTGTAAATATTTGGAAGTACGCTACAGGAAACTGACGTCACCGTACGCTCTAATACACGCTTGGAAAGGGAGGGGTTCATATGGTTGTAATCAACTGAATCCTACATAGTAGACCTTTAAGACATACAAGTCTACTAAATCAGTACTAAATAAAGATAAATAACTTGTGTCTTAAACTTTTTCTTATCTTCTGAACTTTGATTTAGATCGACGTTTTAATTCTTTCTGTAGAAGTATTGCTGAAATACCATGGGGGATGAAAACTTTTGCACTCAACGTTATGTTACAGTATAAACATGATGCAGAAGGTTTTAGTAATATATGAATATAATGTGGAAATAATATCAAATCCTTGGGCTGTGGATAAAAGTTATGCAAAGTTGATAATTATTCAGTTGATATGGATTCCGTCGTAATGGAATTCTCAAATCTGATTGGCCAGAAGATGTTAGCTCATTTTCTATGACAGCAGCTCTGATGGGTTAAGAATGTGTTATTAAATGAGGACACAAAAAAACAATCATCTGGTGAAGTTTTTTCTGAAAGGGAGAAAAGTTACCATTAAGTGAAAGACTCTTTCACTGCTGTAACAACATTAAATGTAGCTCTAAATGGATAAAAAATGTATATTTGGCCAACTGCTGCAGTATAAGTGGAATAAGTCACTTCAGGATGTGCTGTTATAAGAAAATCCTCAACATCAGGGTGGTAACAGTAACTCTGATTCATCTTACCACCTCATCGTTGATTATTTTCCTAGAACAGCACAACCTGAATTACACAGTACATTTACAGTAATTAATTCTAAAACAAGTACTGTAATATTGTATATTTACAGGTAAACTTTTTACATATCACTCTATTCTTTAAAAATAATATATTGTAAAGTGTAAGTAAAATATAATGCTGGAGTTGTTAATCTAAAGCGATCTTTCCCCACGACCCGACCATGGCAGCTTGGTGGTGCTGGGATTCGAGCTCATGCCCTTCTGATCTGAGAGACAACATTTCTCTTAACTAGCTTCCACTAATTCACTAATAAAAGGCTACTAAAATAAAGTTTTTATTAACATGTAGGAGGCTTTGTGTTCATCTAAAATAGTTTTCAGATCTTAACAAAAAAAAAGAGTCTTGATCAATCTCACTCCTAATAAAATAGTATTCTGCTGTAAAAATAAATACTGTACATTAGTTTACAATGCAAACTGTTTGTAAGTCTGTGAGACTTTTATATGGCTGGAGGTCCCTTTTTTAAAATGTTATTCCTCTTATTACCAACAGAGGGAAGAGTGGATCATGTTGTGTGAAAACAGTGAAAATATAAACATACATACATACATACATACTATTATGTCCACTTTTCTGCTGTAAAATGCAAATTATCTTATCTGGGTCATGGTCATGAGGTGACTAGAAAAATTCCACTAGTTCTGAAGGAAACTGCCCTGGTGGTCTGGAACGTTAGGAAGCAGATGAATAAAATTTTAAAAATGAATAAATAAAAGCAATAACAACAGCAATTATTTATTTATTTATGTTTTATTTAACCTTAATTTAACTACAAAGTACCTTTAGATTAAAATATCTTTTTAATAATAATAATCATAAAAACAAAAATAACTAATAGTACAAAACTGCAATAATAAAATGAATAATAACAAAAAATATCAACAACCATAATATTTCTAATAACAGAAATGGCAGTAATAGTAAAAACAGTAATAACAATGTTAATGCAATAATAAAAATAATAAAAGCAAAAAACAACTAAAACAACAAAACTGGCAAGAATTATACAAATGACAAAAATAGAGATAATAATAATAATATAATAATAATAATAATTATTATTATTATTATTATTATTGTTATAATAATAATAATAATAATAATACACATAAAAATGGCTGTCATAGCAATACTAATAACAATTGCAGCAATATTAACAACAACAACAACAAATAATAATAATAATAATAATAATGATAATAATAATAATAATAATAATAATAATAATAATAATAATAATAATTTCACCGCATGGTGGTGCGGTGGTTAGCACTGTCGCCTCACAGCCAGAAGGTTCTGGGTTCCATCCCCGGGTCACCCAGGGTGTCTTTCTGTGTGGAGTTTGCATGTTCTCCCCGTGCATGCGTGGGTTTCCTCCGGGT
>JAQMYM010000009.1:20233724-20244150 GCA_030014255.1 Parauchenoglanis ngamensis
TTACCGCTGTAGCAAGACAAAATGTCGCCGAAAAATTCTGGAAAGCTCTTCTTCACCGGAAATGAGGGTGTGGTCAACTGAACACTTAAAGTGGGTAAAATTGAATAACGACCGAAATCCACACCAACACTTTCAGGAAATTACTCTGCAGGTGTCCGATTTGATACATTAAGTGTTAAAATAACTCTGACCTGTGTTGATTTCAGCTAACACTGAAAAATGAACAAGGGCAGGTTTTCTGTATAGACACCACGTCCTCCAGGCTAAAGAGGAGAGGGCACATCTTGCTTGTTATCAGCGCACAGTTCAAAAGTCAGCATCTGTGATGGTTTGGGAGGCATTAATGCACATGGCATGGGCAGCTTGCACATCTGGCAACACACATTTCAGTAAAACAATGCCAAACTGCATTCTGCATGTATTTGTATTACAGCAGCGCGGCTCAGTGGTAGAAGAGTCCGGGTGTTAAACTGGCCTGCCTGCAGTCCAAGACCTGTCACACACTGAAAACATTTGGCACAGATGACCTTGCCCTCTTTTCACTGGTAACTTTGTGCTTTTTCCGTACCCATGACTAAACATCATTCTGTAAATGAATTAGCAGGTGTAACTAGGTGTAGAGCAAAAGCCTCTTGCATTTTAGCTATAGGTGTTAACACAGTCTGCTGCCACCGTCAGGTGAAAGGACAAACTGCAACATGTTGGTCTGCGGGCCTCCGATCATACATTCTAACAGAGAAGCTAAAATCCGTCTGTAGGCCACATTTTCCCTGAGGATGGACTTTACAGACCCCGTTTATACAGCACAGTGTTTACTTGTTATTATTATTATTAGTAGTAGTAGTAGTAATAGTAGTAGTAGTAGTAGAAAATCATCCCTAATATAGTGCTTTTACACAATTACAACACAGAACTGAAACTACTTCCCATCCTGGCCTTTCCATTCACCTCATATAAAACTCAGAATAAGGAGACACTTATTATGAGTCAAAAGTAATGAGCCAAAAGTCATGGTAGATGAGGGGTTCGGAGTGTCTTTTTGTAGGGAGCTCAATTTGTTGGTTAACTCATTAACAGCGGCCTCATTGCCACCAACTCGATATGCAAGATGGGCTTCATTAAAATCAGACACCTGTAGAGTTGACATTGCGTGTTCAAAAACTGGCAGTAATTATTTGCACTTGAATTTTTTTTTAGATGCCTTAAACAGTGTGCTCAGTAAACGGCATTCAGACAAGCGTAAAATCTTTTGCAAATTTTTAAAATTCTTTAACTCTGCAGCCACCACCTCAGTTCCTTTAATGATTAGAGCTTCCTGGCAGGACTTTTAACAAGGCTGAACTGAAATGACTGATTTTTTTCAGCCCGTAAAACTTTTCTCAACTCTATATTAATGTACTTCGTGTAGTGCGGTTACGGATCGGCTCAGGCTCTGGGCTTTTTTTTTCTGGAAGGTGATGTGATATGCAAATATATGCAAACTTTTCTTTTATGGACATTTTTGAAGCTCTATTTTGTCTTTGATGTATCTTTGATGTTGTAGAACTTTCATGAGATAAGATCACACTTACATTATAGCAGCTATAAACATTCGTCCTGAAGACTTTCCCATGACTGGTAACAAGGCACAAGGCTCTGGCACTGGTGACTCCTTACATAAAAGAACAAAGGTCACCTTACGGAGTTGCGGAGTTGTATGTTCTTACAATTCAGTTCAATTTTATTCGTATAACGCTTTTAACAATGGACATTGCCACAAAGCAGCTTTACAGAAATATAAAAATTCTGAACTTATAAATGTATCCCTGATGAGCAAGCCAGGAGAAATCTTGAGAGGAACCAGACTCAATCTTCATCTGGGTGACACCAGATAGTGCGATTAAAAACTACTTGCTTCTATAGCCATGTGTTCTGTGGTCCAAAGGTACAATTGTGTAGAGAGAAAATTCACTATACATGAAATCTAGGCCTGTTTTGTTGTTTTGTTATCAACAGTTCACTGTTGGAGACTTCTGTTGGTGTTGGTGGTGTAATTGAAGTCCTAAAGTTATCATGGCAATTGTAGGCCGAAGCCATTGTAGCAAAACTGTTTCTATGAACAGCATTCCAGAGCCAGCTTCAAGGCTTGTAAGTGTATGTTCAGGCTGTTCATATGGGGTCATCCTTAGCAGGAGCGATTGCATACCAAGTGGTGAAAACACCAACTGGACACAGGACGTCATGGTGGATCAGGTAGGTCCGGAGAGCAGAAGAGGTTAGAATCACTGGTATCTCGGAATTAGCGTGTGTACACTTTCATCTCACTTCTGAGCAAGAACCTCACTGAGCATTCGCTCTTTGTGCATTTCTACAGAGTTGGCATGGACGTGTACTTGTCTTTGGGTTATGACTTCGTTCAGCTTGCAAATTTCATAAAAATTCAAGGCAGCCAGAGATAACAACGGATGTTTTCAATCTGTGTTCTCGTTTTCTCTCAGAGCATTTGACATGTCAGTCAGTGAAAAGGCATGAATAGCGAGAAAACGAAGGCTGTTTACCTTGCTGGTTCCAAAGAAGTGCACCGACTGTCACTGTCACAGCCACTGAATACGTAGACAATAAACAGAGTCAGTCTCCAGGCATGAGAAACAGTTAATGCGTAGGCAGGAAAGGCACATGCAAGAGCTCAATCTTGTATGAATGTATTAATAATTAACCTTTTAGGACAGGATTGAGAATGCTTGAAGATTGACAGTGAACCCAAATAAAATCAAACTGCATGATGTTAACCTTATCTGAGATTTATGTTGATTCTTTTCACTTTTTATGTCTCAGTGATCATGTAAGACATTGTACACATACAGTATGAGTGACAGAGTACAGTGGAATGGTACACGAACGCTTATTTGCAGCTAATAAGCTGCATGATGTGCTGCACGCTCCATGGAAAGCTGGCGCTCACTTCTCATGTTCAAACGCACGTTGTATTATTTGTAATCTTTTTGTCTCCTGTTACTTAATTCCTTTTCCTTAAAGCTCGACAATATCACTTTCTTTTTCTAAGTATGCTCACAAAAGACCTATTTTGCAGAGCAACCTGTTGTCCATCATCTAAACATAGGGTTGACTTGCTTTTTTTTCTCTAAAATGTAATATCTACAAGGTTGTTCTAGCCGAATATTGATTTAAAACACACGGTGGTATTGATTAAATGTTAGCAGTTCATACACAGCAAAGGAAAACTGTGTAAGATCAATAGTTATAAAGGTACGAGTTAAATCAGCAACTACAGGGCTAAAGTAACTCCTACAGATACCATTGATTTTAAATTTGTTTTGCTGTGGGTTTTTTCACTTCCTAATGGCGTTATTATTTGCATATGTCCCTGAAAGTCAGGAAGACTGTGTTTTAGGTCTTAAAATATTTCTATTCAACAATATTAACTTTTTTAGTTCAGAAATTAATCATACTATATCTGCTGCTCACACTGCTTGAATGATGTGTCTGCAATGATTCAATGGAAACTGTTGTTATTATAATTGTTAGCTACGCTGATCAGCCAGAACAATAAAACTACCTGCCTAATATTGTGTAGGTCTCCTTGTGCTGCCGAAACAGCTCTGACTCATCGAGGCATCGACTCCAGAAGACCTCTGAAGGTGTGCTGTGGTATCTGACACCAAGACGTTAGCAGCAGATCCTTTAAGTCCTGTAAATTGCGAGGTGGAACCTCCATGGATCAGACGTATTTGTCCAGCACATCCCTCAGATTCTAAATTGGATTGAGATCTGGGGAACTCGGAGGCAGAGTCAACACCTTGAACTCTTTTTCATGTTCCTCAAACCATTCCTGAACAATATTTGTGGCAGGACGCAATATCCTGCTGAAAGAGACCACTTCGCACTGCCATTAGGGAATACCGTTGCCATGAAGGGGTGTAACAATGTTTAGGTAGGTGGTACGTGTCAAAGTAACATCCAGATGAATGCCAGGACCCAAGATGCATCAATAAGCCTTGGGTGCCCATGGCCTTGTTGCTGCTTCACCGGTTGTTCTTCCTTCCTTCCAACCACTTTTGGTAGGTATTAACCCCAGCATACTGGGGACACCCACAAGACCTTCTGTTTTGGAGATGCTCTGACCCAGTCATCTAGCCATCACAATTTGGCCCTTGTCAAAGTCACTTAGATCCTTATGCTTGTCCATTTTCTCCTGCTTCCAATACATCAACTTTAAGAACTGACTATTAACATGCTGCCTAATATATCCCACCCCTTGAGGTGCCATTGTAACCAGGTAATCAATGTCAGATGAGGGGAAGGGGTATGGCTCCCAGGGGTGTCACTTACTCGACCTTCACAATCACAAGTGTCACTAGTAGTTCGTCTTTGTGGGTGGGTAGCTACCGCTACTGTCGTCGCTTCAGGATGTGGCCTGTCCGGTGTCTTTATTTTAAGTTCAGAAAACAATGGTAGAAATGGTCGTACCTACTGTATATACAGCTTCTAAATATTACCAGTTAACACAAATTGAATACAGCACTAATGAGTGTAGAAGAAAGTGTAGGTTGTTTGATTTAGATGTTACATGCTATGCTTGATACTTGCTTTGTTGACAGATTAGCAAAGCATGCTAACTGTACTAGCTATGTACACTCACCAGAGGTACCAGCAAACTCTGCTACTTCTTACCAAGGTTTTTTTTTTTTCTTTCTAATGAGGAAGAGTATGTTTATTAGGATAAAATTAAATTGCAGATATGGACGTTTTTCATCCATTCTTGCACATCAAACTGTAAATGAGAACTAATTGCAGCTTGTCATTTGACACTTGATGCTTTCAATGAGCATACAGGTGATCAGTAGAAGGTTAAAGTCAAGGTGGTTCTCTTAAAATCCTGAGGTATAATCACTAGATCAGAATCTTTAGCTGGATTTCCTGAGACATACAAAAAACACCTCATTAAAACATTTATCACTCTACTTTGGCGGAAAAGAAACTACACTAGCACATGTTCTGCTGAGCTCAACAAACCACTCGAAGATGTGTTGTGAAGTTCAAAGCTTTCATGGACTCACACATACATACACACGCTCAAACACTCATTAAACTGCTAATTGTGCCCTTGACAAAAATATAATTCAATTACCCGAAATAGAAGGGAGGGATTAGAGTTGGTCACTTATCTCAGCGCTGCTTTCTTGCCTGGTTTAGGAAACACTGTGCTAATTGGCCGCGTGTGTATCGGTGCCAGTGTGATGGTTAAGCCCTACATTTAGTGCCTGGAATTAAAAATGAGCCTCCTTGTCATGATGAAACAGTTGGGGCTTTTCTTTCTAGGAAAACAAACAGGCACATTCATTAGGAGGCAGAACATCTTGACGGGAGCCTCCTAGTGGAGCGAAAGTGTGGGATGCTTGAAGGAAAGTGATTTTCTTTGCACAGGTGAATTTTTCATAGAAGCTATTTATTCATAAACCTTCAATATACTTAGACTCTTTTACAGGCAGGGTTTGCTTTGTGTAAAACCAGTGAAAGCAGTCATACAAGTTTTACATTACTGCGCTTGGCACTTTTAAGCTTAAATTAAAGGCAGTAGAGCTGACTTGAAAGCTTCGTGTTTAGGATTTACATTTTCTCATCCATTCCTCTCTCTGTCCTTCATTTGTTTTTCAGTCTCACTGAATAATGCTGAAGAAAGTGGTTTGCTTTTTGAGCTCAGTGTTGCATCTAAGGTTGAGGTTTGGCTGCGGTTAGAGCTAAGGTTGGGATTTGCCTTGGGATAGGACTGAGGTGGGGTTTGCCTCAGATCGAGGATTAGCTGGGGTTATTAGTCATTAGTTGGGGTATTGCATGTGTTACGGCTGGCTTGGAGTAGAACTGGACTAGGTTTGGAGTTTGCCTCATGTTAGAACTGGACTAGGTCTAGAGTTTGCCTCATGTTAGAACTGGACTAGGTCTGGAGTTTGCCTCATGTTAGAACTGGACTAGGTCTAGAGTTTGCCTCATGTTAGAACTGGACTAGGTTTGGAGTTTGCCTCATGTTAGAACTGGACTAGGTCTGGAGTTTGCCTCATGTTAGAACTGGACTAGGTCTGGAGTTTGCCTCATGTTAGAACTGGACTAGGTTTGGAGTTTGCCTCATGTTAGAACTGGACTAGGTTTGGGGTTTGTCTTGTCTTAGGGCTGTGGTTTGCCTCAGGATAGGACGTTAGGGTAGGATAGGATGTTTGGGCTGTGTTTGGGGTTTGTTTGCTAGGGTTAATGTTTGGACTAGGCTAGGTTTAGGAGTGGCAAACAGTTTGGTTTTAATTGAAGGGTAGGTGTGTGTTTGGTTCGACTATTGCCCTGAATAATATTTTAGTGAATTTTAGTTTTTTTCCTCAAGTTAAGGTTACAATTAGTGGGATTGGGCTTGTTTAGGTTTATTGTTGAGCTATACCTTGGGGCTAGGATAAAGGTTAACTTAGGCTTTGAAAAAGTTAGGCTCAGAATAGGACTTGATTAGGATTAGATTTAGATTGGGTCTAAAGTTAAGCTATGGTTTGGGTTACGCTTGGTTTAGAGCTTGCCTCGGATTAAGGATGGCATTAGTTTCTCATCATGCTTATAATCACAAAATACAACCACATCACTCTGATTTCTTTTAATGAATGTACATATTCCTTATACGATCAGGCTGTTAAATACAGTTCACTGAAACACAAAATAGCATCCCATTTAGTAAAGTAGTAGTTAATGAGGAAGTCTGACCTGAATGCTGAGATAAATCAGATAAACTCTGAAAACTCAAAGAACCCAATGACACAGATTCAGTGGTGCTAAAAAAGAAGCCAGTTTGGAACTGCATAGAAGCTTCAGGACAACGTTTAGGACTGTGTTAATGTTTTTGGAGTTTCTGATGGTGCCAGACATGAGACACTGAACAGTCTGGGGCTGAAGGCTGTTTGTCTGTCGCTGGATAATGAAAAGATGATCGAGGCCATGAACTAAGAGCGAGTGCAGGTCGTATCCTCCTCTTTATACATGCATGGGGTGGCATCTGGGTCTGTCTCATGGTCAAAAGCCGATGCAGATGGCAGCCTGGTCCCAAAATCCGTTTATAGGCTGTTTTGAAAATGCAGTGGAGATCCATTAAGGTAGAAAGAAAGCGTTTTTACCATTTTCAACCTCAACTGCAGTGCTGTTATAATCTCACTTAGATAATGAGAGGGTGTTGCAGTGGCATTAAAGTCCACTTTAAAAAGCATGTTTTCAACTCCTACATCTTTGGTCGAGTCGAGTGTGTGGTTTGATTCTTCAGAGAGTCATTGCTGTAGCTGGGGGGTTGGGTGCTGCCGACATATCGGGCCAAATATCCAGTAAAGGAGCAGCATTACCCAGAATGCCTCTCCATCTCGACCTGGACATCATCCAGATTGACCATCATCTGAACACCAGCCCATTTACAGAATGGGCTCGGAGTCAAATTAACAGTGGAGGTTATAGAGGAGGCACATCAGTCAAAATTATCTCAACACTTTTGTCCATTTTTCATACCTAAGTTTAACAGTCGATGAAAGTGCCCCTATTTCACATAGTGTGGTGTTTTTATGTCATTTTCTCATCACAGTCAGGGCGACTGTTCTGCTTTTAAGCGAGTCAGTTAACAGAATAAAAATCAGTAAATGTCAATATTTCTTTTTCTTTGTAATTGTGATGATTTTTTTTGCAACAATAAGCACAACAAACAGAACAATAGACAAAAATGAAACGATAAACACAACAAACCGAACAATGAACACAACAAATGGAACAGTAAGCAAAAAATGAAGCAAACAAATATGAGTCAAAAAACAAAACAGTAAGCTAAAATGAAACAAAAACAACAAATGGAACAATAAACACAAGAAAAGGAACAGTGAATATAACAAGGGGATCAATAAGCAACAGGCAGAACAATAAACACTATAAACAAAGCAATAAACATAAATGGAACATTAAACAACGAACAAAAGTAAAAATAAATATACAAAAATAAATTTGATGAATAGAACAAAACACAACAAACATGATAAACATCATGGCAAACATGAACAATTAACAATAAATGTAGCTAATAACAAAAATTCCAAACTAAATAATGCATGCAACAAACAAAACATAAACCAATCAGAAGAATAAACACAACAAAGAGAAAGAAAAGCTACAAAACCGTAAATACAAGCAAGCAATAAACACAACACGCAGAACAATAAACACAACAAATAGAACTGTAAACATAATAAACCATGGCAAACAAAAACAACAAACTAACAATAAACAAAATCAAAACAATAAACCATTATATTATACATGATTCTTTTCACGTGTGATTATTTGCATGAGTCCATGTGATTTTTAACACGTGATTTGTTTATTTTCACATAAACGTTTCCAACAATAACACTGAACAATGAACACTGCAAACAGAACAACAATCAGACCGATCAATGCAACAACAACACAACCAACAGAGAGAAAACGGTACAAATGAAACAATAAACACAACAAACGTAACAAAGAGCATATTTTTTAACCGTGATTTTATTATACGATTTGTTTATTTTTCCAATAAATAGAACAATAAACACAACAAATATAATGATAAACACAAACAGACCAACAAACACAACAAAAACGCAACAAACTGAACAGTAAACACATCCGTCAGACCAACAGACACAACAAACCAAACCATAAACACAACAGAACAAAAAACAGAACAAAACCATAAACAACAACAAACAGAATAATAAACATCGCTAAATAATTTACATGGATGAATCTGATTGGCTGTAAGAGAGGACCGGTAACAAAACACGACCAGTCACTGACTTTTCCGAGTTACCGGTTAACTAGTAAACATCCAGTTGTTTCACCTGTAACCTGTTCAGGTTAATAATAAACATCATCCTTGTCAAAGTGATTCGTATATGAGCCACACACGTGATTTTTAGACGTTTTACATTATTTTATGTTTGACACGCTTTTACATGTGGACTTATTTTTTATGATTAACTTATTTTCACTTTTTTTTACACAGTTCATTTTTATTGCTTTTTTTTTTGCACAGTTCATTTTTTTTTTTTTAATGATTTTTACAAAACCTAATTATAATCTCAAGTTTGTTCCCAATTTTTATTTCAAACTAATGTTTTACACGTTACTCATTTCTCATGATCACTTTTACATTATTGTTTTTTTTTTACATGATTCACTTTTCAGATGTGAATTTTCTACCCATTCATTTATTTTCATGTGATTTTTTACACATTTTGAAAAGGCATTTTTAAATATGATTCATTGATTTCCATGTGATTCCTTTTCTCTTACTTAGTCATTCATAATTGCATAATATGTACACGTGATTTATTTATTAGACAACTGTTTTGTCTTTTTATGTGCAATCGTTTCACGATTCATTTATTTTCACATGTGAATTTTACACAATTCACTTGGCATTTGTGATTTTGGTAAACACATGATTATTTTCACACATTTTTTGTGGTTTTGTTTATCGTATATTATTCACATGACGTCACACGAGTTCACACGTCACGTCACATCAGGAAATAACGTTAAAAAGCAGTTTGACATGTTTTCCATGCGATCACATATTACTCACAAAATCATGTGTGAACCTCTAACCTCAAAAAACCTCAAAAAGGAGAAAGAATGAGAACACACACACACACACACACACACACACACACACACACATACACACACACACACACACACACACACACACACAGACGTAGCAGCCAAAAATATAAGTGGGAACACAGAGAAACCCATCAGTGGAGGTCTGACACAGAAGGAGTGGGCTGTGAAAAAGAGCCTCTCTGAAACAAACACACACACACACACACACGCACACACACACACACACACACAGTAACCACCTACACATCCTTCCTCCACAACTACCATCATAAAAAGAGGCCATGGCCAAACAATCCTGCTCAAAAAAAGCAGGAGACAAAAAAAAGAGAGAGAGAAAATGAGAGCGAGTCGACGAAAATCCGTCATCGGACATGTTTTCTGACACCTCAGAGACTCCGAGCTCCGAGCTCAGTTCTTCTAGCGGTACGTTCTGGGAACAAACAGTGATTTCCAGACAATGAGCCTGATTAGCTTCAGGCTTTAGATTTGAGGCATGTCTAAGATTTGAGTCTCAGCTTGAATGATCAGATGCACTCCATCTCTATCTTTTATCACTGATGAAGAGGTTCCTCTCTCTCTCTCTCTCCCTCTCTCTCTCTTTCTCCCTCTCTCTTCCTCTCTCTCTCCCTCTCTCTCTCTTCCTCTCTCATTCCCTCTCTCTCTCTCTTCCTCGCTCTCTCTTCCTCTCTCTCTCCCTCTGTCTTTCTCTCTCTCTCTCTCCCTCTCTCTTTCTCTCTCTCTCTCACTCTCACTCACTCAC
>JAQMYM010000009.1:20263974-20277514 GCA_030014255.1 Parauchenoglanis ngamensis
CTCTCTCTCTCTCGCTCTCTCTCTCTCTCTCTCTCTCTCTCTCTCTCTCTCTCTCTCTCTCTCTCTCTCTCTCTCTCACTGGCAATGCAGCCTGCTTACCTGCTGGCCTGTTATGTCCCGCCCCTGAAGACTAATTGGTTGGCGTTATAGGGAAGGCTATAAAGCCTGCTCCAGGCTTGCACGCTCTGTTTTTCCTGGGATGTTGCTGTCTAGGTGGTTTGTATGTGGCACCTTCATCTGCAATATTTTTTTCTTGGTTTGCTATTACGGTGTATGTTTATCTGTCTGTCTGGTTGTTTTTTAGAGTTTCCCTCCATCCAGCATCTGCATCACACTGTCCCACTGACTATCCAATCAAACCTTGGTATCCTGATTGTAAATAAAATACCAGCTTAGATTTGAACTGCTATGTGGTGCTCCTTTCTTTATTGCAGGCTGTAATAATTGGGGTCTTATAAATAATCAAAACAAATAATATATATAATATAAAACAAATAATCTGTTTGTTGTTGAACGGCTGTACTCCGCCTGTATAGGCCACATGTCTTTGGAGGCCTGCACTGAGGAGGTTCTGTAGTGTTGGTAATCTATATGTTGACTGTGGAATAGTAGGCCTTGTAATGGATCTGTGCTGTCTTGGCGAAAACTAATGGTGCATGGTAAGTGTTTCTCATATACTTTATGAATAGGTCTGGTTCGATACCTTTGTCACCTCTCCTGTTTAATTGGACTATTTATTTATTTTCCCCAGTTATGTTGTAGTATTAATTCCTCAGAAGGAGGTATTGGTGTTTCTTTTCCTTGCTTGATTGTTTAAAGGGCTCTTTTGTCATTTCTGTGTGTTGTCCATGAGGCTAGAACAATTGTCTCAGGTGCATTTTCATTGCATTGGTTGGGAATATATGCCCTGCCAAGTGTTATAGTGTGCCAACACACTAGGGTTGAGACTAGGGTTGAATTAGTTAGTTCTGGTTTGGTAGGTTAGAAGGGGACACCTTCTGGCAATAACACATGGTTGATTAGCCATATTGTTAATGATTGGTGCACAACATTTTTATTGATTTTGAGTTTGTGGGTTCTCGGTTTATTATGGAGAAAAAAACATAATCCAATGGTAGGTGTATTTTTGCAGTGGCCTTTGCATAATACTTTGAGTTGGCACTGTTTGGGATGGGGGAAAAAATTAACTAAAAAGAGTAAGTAGAAGACCTAGCTATTTCTAACCGACAGAGGCAGCTCTGGTTTTTCCTGCTAAGCTTACCATTTAAACCTGGGAACTTGGCTCTTTAACAGTATGCAGTATGACGTGGGAAAAGAAACCGCAAAACATGAGACGTTACAACTACAGATAGACCGTGACGCAATGAAGGCAGAGCAAGTGCAATAACAAGGGGGGGAGGAAATGGAACTAGAGATTGGCGTTCATAAGAGCGGGAAAGGCTACCGAGTCTCTTGTAGGTATAGGCATGCCCAGTCAATCTGTTTGGAACGTGACTGATTTTGGAAATTTACATTTGCAGCCAAAATGCAATGAAAATGACCAGATACATTTTGGTACCATTTAAACGTGTTGAAGCGGTACCTGATGCAGGTAAAACAATGATGTTAGTGTGTTTTCAGAGGCAATACTCCAGTAGCTTATAACACCCTCAGTCCTAGTGAAAGTTTTCATTATGCTTTAGTTAAAGCTGCTGTACTTTTTAAGTTTAGGAAGTTTAGGGCAGAGTCAGAATACATAGAATTAGCTTCTGATTTTTCAGCTCATTTTGCTCGCTGATGCTCTGCCTCTGATATAACCACTTATGAAGATTTGTGCAACCTGATTGTTCTAGAGCAGATTAAATGTTCAGTGCCGGACCACATTGCTGCTTATATTGGCGAACATGAAGTTAACACTGCATCAGCAGCTTCACTCTTATCCGACAAGTACCTTGTGAGTCATTCGCGTGGGTTAACAGCTTACCGACATTACGGTGGTGCACGAAGGGAAAATGTTTAAATTGAATTCATGAATGTTTGATATTTCTCAGGAATCTTCTCCAACCAATCTGAGGAATGTTACGGGTAAATTTAATCTAGATAGAGTCCAGATAGCTATTTGTCAGTATAGCGGTCATTGGAAAGGAATGTGTCCAATTAAAATAGTAAAGTATGACCAAAATCTTCTGATGCTACTGTTTATGTAAAATGAACTGGTTTGGTGGCTTCAGTAGTAAAAAGATTTGCTGTCGGTCATTCATACTGCACAACCAACACTTCACAGGAACTTCCCAAAGTTTTAATTTAATGGGCATTTTACTTTTCTGACCAAATACACACAGGTACATCAATACAGGCTATTGGCATTGGGACGTTCCATTAAAGGTACCCTTACACCATGTTTTCATATCTTCTGATGTGTGGGCAGGTTCCTGTGGCTGTTCGTTCATCTTTGCCTGTGGATGGTACTGATATACAGGTATCATGTAACCAAATGATTTATCAGGTGGCAGAGTTTGGAGAAATATTTCCCAACCATTGGTGCCTACTTTATCTCCTTTGTGCAACAACTCAGTCACATGAAAGAGTAAAGAAAATCCATAATATTTTCCCTGCATGTGCTGTCACTCGGGACAACGAGCAAAGCTAAGCCAGAGCTCATCTTCCTTGGTGGATTTTAACTTTGAGAAGGATTTGAATGAGCCGTTCCTCATCCCTTTACCATCAGCCTCTAAGGAAGACCTGATAAGAGAGAAAAGTGTAGATCCCACAGTGAAACCTTGACAATGTTGAGGAAAGTTGATGTGGCTACTACATCCAAGACAGTTTGTTATGGAGAAAATGGGCCCGTATTGATAAGTTATTGTGCCCTCCAGATTTAGGGAACTGGTGTTAATTATTTCTCATGATGGGATTAATGGTTAGATAGGGGAAAGGAAAACCTATGACCAGCATTTCAGCTGACTACAAAACCCAATCAAAAGATTAATCCAACATCTTTGTATTCTATTCTAATGAAGGAAAACCTTTTTTGTATCTTATAACTGACTGTGTTGGCCTTTACTGAAAAATACATCTGGTAGTCAGTATTTTGTGACTTATGTGTAGAAGTACCCGTTATTCAGCTGATTTTCCTTTGAGCTCTATTAAGACCAAATCTGCTCTGAAAGCTTTAACCTCCATTACATCTACCTATCTGCCTTTCTAAGGTAATACAACCTGATCAAGGGAGTAATTTCATATCAGGCACATTTATTCAAGCTGTGAGGCAGCTTCAGGTCAAGCATAACATTGCTAGTGCTTATCACCCACAGTCTCATGGAGCTCTGGAGGGCTTCAACCAGGCTCTTAAGCCAATGTTGCACTCTTACTACACTGAGCTCTCACATTTGGGAAGTGGGATTGCTGTGGCTATTGTTTGCTGTACGTGAGCTGGTTCAAGATA
Organism: Parauchenoglanis ngamensis; assembly: GCA_030014255.1. Lineage (NCBI taxonomy): Eukaryota > Metazoa > Chordata > Actinopteri > Siluriformes > Auchenoglanididae > Parauchenoglanis > Parauchenoglanis ngamensis. The sequence continues at coordinate 20,267,399 of JAQMYM010000009.1, forward strand.
GCACGGGTTTATGCCAAATGAACTGGTTTTGGACACAGTTTGTGGTCCATATGCTGTGTTGAGGGACCAATGGGCCCCTGATGAAGATCCAGCCTTTGTTCTAAAATGTATTAATGATTTTCAGTTGTTCGCATCATCTGCGCAGTTACTTTTAAGAACCACAGAAGAAAAGATGAAAAAGCTAAGTCCCAACCCGGGCCTTATTTTGTAAAGCGCTGGGTGTCTAAGCATGATTATTTGATCCATACACCTGATAGACCAGGGAACATACAATGGTGTGATTATAAACCTTTTTAACCTGGCCTTCCTCCTCACTTGCATGTTTTGGGAAGAAATGTTGACCATGATTCAGTAGTGGATTCGTCTTATAGAAAGATTGTAATGGCTACCACAACTGCTGAAAGTGATGTAGTGTCCTATTTTAAAGTTTCATCAGTTCCTGCTCTTACAGGGAGATCAGATAATCCTTCCTATTTGAAAGGTTTAGAATATCAATTAAGGCACTTGAACACTCCATGTTCAGATTTAGTTGAGCTGATTAATTCCCATCATTCTCTGTTTTTAAACATACCATCACGCACCCATTTTATTGAACATGACACGGACGTAAGCTATGCTTAACCTATTAAATAACCCATGTTTCTGGGGAGGAACGCAAACAGATAGACAAGGCTGTCCACTACATCTTAGACAATGGTCTAGCAGAACCAATATTTTCAGACTGGGTGCTCTTTTCTAGCTTGTTGGTAATGAAACCTGATGGGTTTCAGGAACAGATTATAGAAAATTCATTTCTGTCACGATGCTTGATTGTTATCCAGTGCCTTGTTATGACGGGCTGCATTGATCAGGTGGGAAGCACCACATTTGTGACCAATTTGGATCTTTTGAATGGTTACTGGCTAGTACTATTATCAGCAAGGGCCAAAGAGATTACACCTGATGGATTGTTATGCCTTTTCGCTTTTGTAATGCCCCTGCTACATTTCAGCATATAAGTAACAAGCTACAGCAGTACCTGGTCGGATCACTTCCAGCATCTTGAGGCCCTGCTTGATTGTCTTGTTGAAGCCGACCTACCACTCCACTTATCATAGTGTGAGTTTGCCAAAGCAGCAATCACCTGTCTTGGCCAAGGGGAGGCAAGGCCTGTTTGAGTTAAAGTGGAGACTGATAACAATTATCCAGTGCCAACAAATAAGAAAAGAATTAATGAGATTTTTCAGGTTGGTAGGCTACTCTCGTAGTTTGTGTTGTAACTTTTCTACAATGGTGGCTTCATTGACTGACCTGTTAATGAAAAGTTTGTTTGGCCAGCTCATTGTCAGTCTGCTTTCATCAGACCTTGTTGAGTTGCTTACTTGCAGCTCCTAATTTTGAAGAGCCTTTCAAAATACAGGTAGAAGCTAGGAATTGGTGCAGGGGCTATTTGAATTGGGGTGTGAACCATCCGGTTTGCTTCTTTTCACACTAGTTCAATCAACACCAACTGAATTATTCAACACTTTCTGAGCAATTACAATTACAATGCTCCAGAATGTTTTCACTCACTGAAAGCTACAGAAAAACTCAGTGTGGAAATGCTACTGTTAAAATGCGCGTGTGTATGTATGTGTGTATATATATATCTATATATATAGATATAGATATAGATATAGATATATATACACACACCAGGATTGGACATCTTTGTTGTATGTTTTGAAACAGAGCATTGCTTTCAGACTTCTAAAAGTTTAATACTGGGTCGTCTAATAACATCCAGTACCGCGGACATTTAAAAAAAGGGAATGCTTATTGTGAAGATCCTGCAGAATATTGCTTCATAACATCAGGAGAACTTCTACAAGCTCCAGTAACATCCAGACTTTCTTCTTGCTGATCTTCCTTTATATGAGATATCAAATGTGCGCTGCTTCCCGCTTGGTTCACAACCTCCCTGTTCTCTCATGTAGCCTCCCCACCGAGATCACTCCACTGGCTTCCTGTTGCAGCACAAATAAAAAGCCTTTGCATTCTGGGCATTCAAATAGATCAATGGAAGTCTACACATCCTGGTTCACAACTACCCATGAGTCATAAACTCACATCTTCAGCTGGCGCACACTTGGATGTCTGGACATGCTCGTAGCAAAGAGTTGTGGCTGCTTCGACATCCTTGCTCGTCCTTGTCAGTGGTGGAAGATCTCGATTCTTTCTGCAAAGTCAGACAGAATGACTCCACAACACTAGGTGGAGTAGCTGAAGTTGATTCTTAGACTATAACAGCAAATTTTATAACGTTGTGGTGTTTTATTCCATCTATACTGCAGCAATTTGAAAAATATGTATGAAACATGAAATTAATAAGACAAAAATGCAGTTTGTTACCAAGAAACTGCAATGCACCGAATGTTATCGTTGACTGTTGCAATGCACTGACATTGGAAACTCCTTCCGTAAAATGTAAAAAACACACATCTCCTCACCGTGCAAGTCCCTGTGAATGAGCTGTTACTACAGAATTGAAAACAATAAAGCGTGCTCATTCATATAAACCTATGATTTTCAACTGTCAGAGATGCTCTTATGGAAAATTAATCAACACCTTCGAAATCAGAGCATGAGAAAGTTTGTGTTTATCACATATTGTTGTAGAACTTGCTGAAGGTTGGCCATACATGTTAATTAAGGAACACTCGAGTATATTTCAGAATGAAATGGGATTAAGGTAAAACTTTTTTTTTTTTTTTTTTTTTTTTTTTTCTTCAGGAATTCCAAATCATTGCAGATCAGCAAAATGGCTGTTTGCTGGAATTTAATTTTCAGGGCTGACTGACAGGCTTTGACTTTGAAAGGTCACATGTCAGGTTGCTCAGAGCGTATATCCTCAGCATGACTCCAGCTGACACACGCCTGTTATTCCCATGTAGGACTGATGGCAGTTTGTAGCTCAGCAGGAACTCGCCAGAGCCCTGATACCGATCGAGTCTGTGAAGATTTCAATTTGGTTTTCTCGCTTTTGATTCTCCTTCTTTCCATTCTCTCTGCCGTCACTCGATTCCTATCAAACTTATTGCGCATGGCGTGCTGAGAAGAAGCAGAAGAAGAAGAAGGGCACAGTAATGTTCGCTTGATCAATACGTACAAGACAGCGACGGCAGAATGCAATTACCGTCTCCCTCGCTTTCTCGCTGGGCTCCGGAGGGGACTGTAAATACACTCCCACTCCCGCTGCCAAGCTGTGTTACCCCCATGGCGCTTTTGTGAGGACCAAATGTCTCCAAAATGATAGACAAATGGTTTTTTTTTTTTTGGTTTTTTTTTTTATCTCATAAAAATGGAGCTTTTTAATGGAGATGGATTGAATGGCTGAGATTTTGAGACTGAGTGTTTTTTTTCCAATTCTAATTAGCAAGAGCATCATTAAAGGAATATTGTCCTGTTCAGCCCTTTATTTTTTTATGTTTGGAATTTGTCAGATGCTTTTATCCAATGTAAAAATGAAGAAGCATAAAAACAAAGCGTAATACTGTTCAAGCAGCTGGCCCAGGTCTTTGTAAATCAATTATCAGGTTATCTGTACCGGACTGTGTGACAATGTGTGGTTTTCTTCTTTCTGTTTCAAAGATGGTGTTTGACAACGAGGCTGTAAATTCAACCTGACTCAAGAGCTTACACTCACTGACCACTTAATAAGGAACACCTATTGGCTACCCCTTATTCATGCAATTATCCAATCAGCCACTGCGGATGCACGTCAAGAGCTTCAGTTAATATTCACATCGAACAACAGAATACGGAGAAACGTGACTTTATAGTAACTTTGACCTTGGCAGGGTTGTTGGTGGTTTGAATATTTCAGAAACTGATGATCTCCTGGGATATTCCCATTCTCACACTTACGCAGAATGGTGCGGAAAACAATAAACATCTTGTTCTGAGAGCAAGAACACCTTGTTAACGAGAGAGTTTGAGGTGACAGGAAAAGTACGGTAACTCAAAAATGCACTCTTTACAACCGTCATGAGCAGAAGAGCACCTCAGTACCTTCAGTCCATTGAGCCATGAGGAAGATGGACAACAACAGAATCAATTCAACATGTTAACAGTACAAAGAACGGATTACAAGCTGTTCGAAATTTGTTTGAACTAGATTTTACTCCTCACCTGTTACTTCTCGGGTATATCAGCTTACATGTATACCACACGTGACATATTGCAAAACATATCAGAAATTCTAATTTAACACTGTTCCCAGAGGTTAAACTGAGATCGAGGAGGTGTTGGAGATTATATTGTTATCATGTTATTATATAGTCTTCATTATATCTGTTTCTGTCCCCAGGGCTTAATTTAACAAACCACAATTGCGTGGGCAAAGCTTCCAGCCTGAAACACATTATCTATGTTCATATTGAAATATCTCTGTGATTCTGGTGCCAATTTGTCGATAGATGTTGTTTTCTTCTTATTCCTGTGAGAAGTTAGCGGTTATCTGTTGCTCTGATGTCACAGGGGAACATTGATTGAACATTTAATGATCAAGGGGAGGGTGGAGAGTATCTGGGAGCGCACTGTGAGCTTGATTTATCACATCAAATAATAAAATTGGGCCCCGTGAAGGCTGGACAGGACCAGAGGTCAGCGTCGTTTCCAGTACACATAAAGCCAGAGTTTCACTCCTTCCATCCAATTCGACCCCTGTGTGACAGCGGCTAAGCTAGAACATTTCAGTAACCTCTTTAGGAATGGTGATTAGAGAAGAATCAGTTCCAGGCCATTGGGTTTAGGTGCAAAGGAGTCAGTTTATTATAGCGAAATGTGGCTTTTTGTAAGCACTAACATTTTTAAGGCATTTAATCTCAGGGAAAAGGAATGACATGTCACTTGGCTCCTTGTGAATGTTGCTCCAAAGCAAGCAGTGAAAAAGCTAACACGGCAACCAAGGAGCAAACTGACCTTGAGTCAGTGTTTGGCTGATATCATTTTCTTCATTGGGCAACAATTTCTAGCAGCCATCTTTAAATCCATGTTGTCAATGCTGGACCGGTGTCAGCCATCCAGTTGGTTAAAGACTGGATGCTAATGTCATTTTGTCCATTGGGCCACCAGGCCAACAAACCTTCAGGCATGTTGCCAACACTGGGACAACTTTATTATTCAGTTGTCCATTGGGCAGTGTGTGCCAAATGCAATGCAATATCATAAGTCATGACCAAGGAGTGAATAGCGCTCTGAAGTCGTCTATCGTCTGTTGAGTGTATTATGTTGGGCGATAGAAGCATCGACGGCAGGCGTATAGCCGAACCCCAGCCTGCTTGTGATTCATCAGTGTTCGCCAGAATAAGGATTCCCCTGAACAGCTCGTCCTGTGGTGCCGCAAACTCTGTCATGAAAGGGTGCAATCGATCATGTGGGTTGCAGTGCACCATCCAACCTTGCTTGATCAGTATCTTTCTGTAGAGTGGCTGCTGCCATGCCTAGAATAGAGGCTACGGTGTGCCATCGCAATCTCCAAACGTGCTCATCATATGAAAGATAGCACACCAACTAATGCAGCATTAAAGACTTTTTTTCCTCAGACCACGCATGGGAAAGGTCACCATGGTGCACATGCACTTCTGATGTACGGACATTATCCGCTCCATACTCCGCCCTTTCCCTCTCCCAGTCAATATATATCACAGTAGCAGTGTTTTTCTACATTGTACCCAAACCATGTGCGCTTACACTTTGCTTCTGCCTTTGTTTTTGCAATAATTTATTAGATTTAATTCTGATTATTTGCTATAAAGCAAGATCTTGGCAGCGGCAGAATATTTTTAAGATATAAAATCATTGTCGTTATCTGTCCTGCCCTCTGTTCCTCCCCTGAGCATGGGGCAGCTTGAATCCTGTCCTAATGGGCCTCTATTAGTGCTGGCTGCAGTTCCTAATTTTGACCACTAGTTGAAATAATAACTCTCAGTGAGGGTTAATTGGGGCAGTGACCAGTGATTACACACCTAGAAAGGAGAGCCAATCAATAGAACATCAGCTTATATCTGTCAAATTATAGCATTTTTTTCAAATCAAAAGAGATAATTATTATTACAATGGAGTTTAAAATCTGTAGAGCTGTGCATGTGAACTTTATGAAGTTATTATTTGTTGACAGCAGAATTTATTTTAAGTATTGCATCATACATCATTGTGTGTCTTGGTTAGAAGATCTCGGCATGCACAAGTCACTATGTCTGTTAGGGGTGGAATACATCCACCTACACCCAGCTGCCTCCGTCTTCTGCACTGTAGCTGTCTGAAAACAAACCAGGAGCTAATTCTTTTGCAAAAAGCTTCCCTGCTTGTGGCAAGCTTGTACAGTTATCTAATTACGAGTAAAGCCCAGCGCTGCACTGAAAGTGCTGTGCAATTTGTTCTTTTTGCATCACAAACATTTAAGTTTTGAAATGTGCCACCTTTAAATGGATGGAGTTTGGAGGGAAAAAAAAAAAAATGGCTGCAGCAGATAAATACTTGCTGTTGAAAGCTTTGCTATTTCAATGCCTCGTCATTCAGGTGAGCTTCTTGACAGTTTATTTTCTGGCTCAGTGAAATCTTGTGAAATAACCGTTACTTCCATCTCAGTGTGTCTTTGAACGTGCAGGTGGGAAGCTGTAACTAACAATTAACCCACCAAGGACACCTCCTGCTACTGCAGCTCGGGGATTAGTAGATATCCTGAAATCCAGACACTGTAAATCGTCAGCTAGCATCTAAGACAAAAAATCAACACAATTGATGTATATAAGCAGAGCATCATGACCAGACAGTATTGATTAATTTCCTATAACAGCAGCTCTGACGGTTGTCCAGCCGTAAGTCACAGTTTTATTTTTAATCCTATTATTACTGTTTCTACAGTAACGGCTCAATCATATGGACTCGTACTGCGCAAGCTGCGCATGCAAACAGATTTAAAAACCTGTTTCTTCATTGATGCACTGAAGCTTATATAAGGAGGACTCTATCTAACATGTAGGGCGGAGTCTCCAGTGTCCGAGCGTTCAGGACAGACGAGTTTTGCAGTAAAACAACAAGCTTTTTATCAGCTTCATGATGATAACTGCTCTAATGTAAGTGAAAACAGGGACTAACTTGTTTAGGATGTTCCACAACATCAAGACGCAGAATCATTTCTTAATGAATGGAAAATTGTTAATGAAGGCGAATTGTTTTGCTACAAGAGGAATAAAACACTACCTACTAGGATGTTATCAGCAAATAATCAGCTTTCGAGTGCTTACAGTAACAAGACAAGGTTATTATGCATCACGACGTTCCCCAAACGTTCTCTTATGGCTGCACTGTGCTTTTCAAACAACATTCCTAATCGGTTGTGTTTTGGTATTTATTCACACAACCATAAACGTGTTCTACTGTATATCTGAGTTTTAGCTTACATACAGACATATTAACATGTTAAATCTGTATATAATATTGTAATGAATGTGTGGTTTGCTGCTTTGACGAGGTAAATCTACAATACGCATCACATCACATATCATCAGGCTTTAAATAACAGAAGATGAACATGGATCATTCGTGGATTTTTGACAAATTTTTAGCATAAGTTTGAAAATGACATCATTACAAGCCCAAAGCTCGACTTCCTACGTGAGTCGAATACAGCAATAATCTGAGCAAAAGATAAACTCTATAATTTCCTATCTGTGTGTGTGTGTGTGTGTGTGATTATCTGTTCAGCACTTGTGTCAGTGCGTTCCTTTCCTCTTTCCTTCTTCTTCTTCTTCTTTTCTTTTTAAGAAAACAGCTATTCAATAACTCTGGCTATTGTGTATCAGGGTAATGACCTATCAATCAGTCCAACATCTTGGCTAGTCACTGCGTACTGGATTTGTCCTGCTGTGAGTAATGCTCAGAGTTCTGTATGAAGCAGGGGCAAATAAAAAGAAGTAAAAAAATCCTCTTCTCCTGACTGTTAGTGTAAGATCCAAAACCTGTTCTTTCTGTCGTTATGCTGCACACACACGCGCACAAATCCAACATGATAACGCTAATCGTTAGAACTGCAATATAAAAAAAAGCTGATTTATTACCCAAATCAAAATTTCAATCATCCGCATATCGACCGGTTCCTTTGCTCATTCGGCGCTGCTTTAGCCTATGTAAATAAATAAACTCCTTCCTTTCCAAGACAGATTGAATAACAGATTGAGGCTCAAATCAGCTAATATGCTGCTCATGGTGCAAAAGGGCTCCTAGCAACCTTTTCCCAGCCAAAAATCCCCCACAATTTCTCTTACTCAGCGATGGCTGTAAACAAAAAGGCAGTTATCGTCGTCGTTATTGATATTCCTGGGTGAGGAATCAATTCAACACACAACACGGTGGCGTGCTCGGAGAAGAAACCAGAGCAGAGCGATGCATCATAATAAGATTTCTCTATATTAAAGATCATAACATGACTTATTAAAACCGCAGTGACCGACTGCTAAGGTGAGGCGATTAAAGATCAGCCTGCGTTACCTGGACTGCACGCCATACAACCACTAACGATTATAAACCTCAAACCAATCGATCCCTATTAAAAACTGTATTTATGTAGAACCCATACCTGAAGTTATAATGAATAATGAATTGCACTTGATGTCAGATCCATATACCCTCATGACATCGTCATATGAGAACAATAAACTACTTCCTGTTTGATAATTTTCCAGAATTATCAGGCGTAAAAAATGCACAAACAGGAGAAGATTATCTCAGACACCAAAGTGCTCTATATTATCAGGAAGGAGAGGTGGGTTTTAAAAAGCTACATTTATTAGTAGTAGTAGAAGAAGTGATGATTTTATTCATTTGCTATTTTTAATATTTATTATTAATTCATTATATTTGTTATTAATTTGTTATTATTTTCATTGTTTCTTTATGTATAAATTTATTTTATTATTGAATATAGCTGCCAAGGTCTTTCCCAAAAGAATTGACTGAATTGTAACGGAAACTTACATCCCAGGAGAATAAAGTTAAACTTAAAGGTCCCCTATGTAGGATTCAGGGGGATCTATTAGCAGAAATGGAATATAATATTCATGAGTGTGTCCTCATTAGTGTATAAATACCTGTGACTATGAATCGTTGTGTTTTTGTAAGTTCAGAACGAGCGCTTTATATCTACACAGGGAGCGGGTCCACCTCAACGGAGCCGCCATGTTGCGCCGCTACAGGAGCCCAGAACGGACAAACCTCTAGAGAGCACTTTATGCATTTCATGTTTTTACAAGCGGCAGCGTGAATCCGGAAGGAAGATGAAAAAGAGGAAAGGAAGATCGGGAATTTTGAAAAATGGAGGATCGTACGTATTATTTAGCACGGAAAAAGCAAGTGAGTGTGAATGTAAGTACTTGGAAGTACGTTACGGGCTCCTGACGGCCACCGTACGCTCTAATGCACACCTGGAGAGGGAGGGGTAAGAGAGGGGGGTCAGGGGGCGGAATCCTACATAGTGGAGCTTTAATCTTAGACATAAAACTACCCATTTTTTAAAGAAAAATAAATAATTTGCTCAACACCACTGTAATGTTCATAATAACAATGAAATATGATTAATGGTGAATAAGATGATCCTCAAGATATTAAACTAAAATGGATAAGAAAATGGATGCAGGCTATTGTACTGATTAACGCTATTTGTTTTGTTTTAAGTGTAGAGTTTGCTCAGGCATCAGGGGAACACTAACATAATGCCTCACTGACAGACTCCAGACAATTACAACGACTCCGAATGTTTAAGTTAGCGGTGTCTGTTGTTGTTGTTTTGTTTTGTTTGCTTGTTTAATTTACTTTAATTTAATATGAAATTAATTTTATTCTTTTTTGTTATTTAATTCATATGATTATACCGACATGACCATCATTTATTTGCTTGTTTGTTTGTTTATAAAGTCTGGTGATATTGTGACGTTATCATGCGCCACCATGAATGTTACAGTAGATTACAGGTCAGAGATTACTGCTGGGAAATGGCAAACTTTTTTCTTTTATAGCAGAATCTCTTTCTCTCTCTCTCTCTCACACACACACACACACACACACACACACACACACACACACACACACACACACACA
>JAQMYM010000009.1:20277614-20288748 GCA_030014255.1 Parauchenoglanis ngamensis
GAGAGAGAGAGAGAGAAGAGAGAGAGAAGGGAGAGAGAAGAGAGAGAGAAGAGAGAGAGAAGAAGAAAAGAGAGAGAGAGAGAGAGAAGAGAGAGAACGAGAGAGAGAGAAGAGAGAGAGAAGAGAGAGAGAGAGAGAAGAAGAAAAGAGAGAGAAGAGAGAGAGAGAGAGAAGAGAGAGAACGAGAAGATAGAAAGAGGAGAGAGATAGAGAGTGAGAGAGAGGGAAGAGAGAGAGATAGAGAGAAGAGTCTTGGCATAACCTCGGACACTCGCCTGTCCTTTTCCTCTCACGTTGCTAATCTGACACACTCATGTCGATTTCTGCTTTACAGCATCAGAACGATCCGTTTCTTTCTGTCCTCGAGGCCACTCAGGTGCTCGTGCGGTCATTTCCAGCTCGTCCATGGCAGGTCTGCCTCTGAGCGTCACTTCACTCCTGCAGCTGATCCAGAATGCAGCTGCACGACTTGTTTTCATGCTTCTCGATTTCTCCCACGCCACCCCTCTGCTGCGCTCCCTCCAAGGCTTCCTGTAGCTGATTCAAAGCGCCGATGCTTGCCTGCTAGGGCTGTCCGATATGAACAGAATCCCATCTCCTGATTTGGGGCATTTCACATCCAGACCAGGATACATATCACGAAATGTCTCATTTTCAGTATAAGATTAAAATCTTGTTCTTTTCTTTCTTTTTGTTATTATTCCAGTTTAGATGTGTAATTCTTGCTCCTTCTGATTTCCATTTCTAGTTTCCTTTCTCCTTACTCAGGCCTCTCTGCTGTCTCTTCTGAACGTGTCCTTTTTTTGGTTCTGTATGACATAAGTGTACGCTCTGACCTGAGTAGGATAAGACATCTCAAAAACACACCATATTTATCCTTGTTTCTTTCATACTCGCTGTGCCTTACGCATGAAACCCGTCTCGCTGTGATGAGTCATCTTACTTAAATGTTTTATTTGTTTATCTCTAACCTTGGAAATGTACCAACATATGCATATGTATAAATACCTCTGTAGAAATGATCAGAATCGTCAGAAAAGAGCTGAACAATAATTATAAACCAAATATGAGCGCATATTTGATAAGGTTAATAGGATAATAACGCTGGTGAAAACGGCTAGTTACCGAAACAAAACGTTTTGATACAAAATAATAATGCAATTAATGAGTGGATGCACAAAATCAAATCAGAATTCATGTGTGGTCCTAAATCCTGTACGTATCTCATACGTGGCCGTGTGACATGACCGAGACGCTCAGATGGGAATTCACGTGGCTTTTTGCCTGTACGCACGCGCTGAGCGTGTCATCATCAGCGTCAGCAAGTTCAGATTTCAGGGTTAACTTTGAGCTTTAAGTCTTAAGGTTAGGGTTTGGTTAAGGGCTACGGCTAAAATTGAGTTTATTCTCAGATAAATTCTTCACAGGCAAATCCAAAAACCAGAACTGAACAATGAGGCTTGTAACATGAATCACAGCAGATGTGAATAAAGCGACATGATACACACAACAGCCTTTTTTCATACATGTAGATAAAAGCATGCCTTTGTGCCCCTGTTTAATAGCAGCGCTCTGTGATACTATTAAACTGTGATCTATTAAACAGACAGTATTGTTTAAATGACATGAATGTGTTTTTTATTAGGTTACTTCTATTTGTAAAATGATGCGGCGTTTTCTGCGCTGGTTCTGTGCACGGTTTGCAGGCTGACCCGTTTTGATTGCCATCGTTAGTTTTGATTGCAGTGGTGGCTCAGTGGTTAAATCTCTGGCTTTCTGAGCAGGAGGTCAGGAGTTCAAGCACCAGCGCTGCCTAACAAGCGAAGCACTGTAAAGTGTACGGTACCTGACAAATAAAGGAGTCTTGAAGTTAGCATGACGTACGTCCTGATCGCTGACGTTTTGTGTCGTCTGTTCGATAGTGTTTACATCGTGTACGGTAGTAGATGTTGGTATTGGAGAGTTTGTCAAGGTGCTAGTAAACAAGCAGACTGACGCGCAATACCAGTATAAACCAGTATTCCTAATCTTTTTTTCTTTGACTGTGTATTCCCTTATTTCCTTCTCGTCCACAAGAATCGGAATTTACTTGTCAGGACAAAATATCCAACGTGAAAAATGATCATTTCGTGCACACAGAAAACACGTAAAGTCATTTAAAGCCCCATGTTTATCCAAATAATCACCAGTCTGCTGGTTCTCCTGGTCAGATTAGTCATGTTTTGTTGGGGTTTTTTGTTGTTGTTTTTCTTGGATTTTTTTTTAATTTATTTATTTGTTTGCGGTGACATTTTTCATCACTACACCGACGAATTCGTTTCTGAGTCATGCAGCAGAAATGTCAGTGCAATAACCGGCTCGGTCCCTGAGCACGCTTTAAAATGGGGTGAAATCTGAAATACGGTTATAAACGATTTGAGTCGGTCCCTGAGTACGTTTGAAAACACTTTCAGACGGGTTCTTCTGTTTGGAGCACCGCAAATCTTCAAGGTATTTTTTTATTATTCTTTCTTTTTTTTTTTTTTGAAGAATCTGCCTGTAGACTCCGTGTCAGTCAGACATCCAGGAAGCCTCGGGGTTTTGGCCTGCTACACTGTTCCCCTGCGACACGGTTAATGCCACTCGATTTGCGTAGCTCTGATCTGACTGAGAGCTCGGTTGAATTAAAAAAACTCCCGTGTAAAGCGAGTGAGGCCGATCTGAATGAAATTACTACCTGATTCCTGTCTGAGGTGCGAGATGGAAGAATAATAATCACGTAAACCTTAGTATCTGATTCATTTCAGCATGCATACGTTCTGTGCGTGCGTGTTTGTGCAGTAAAGCAGTCCTGCAAGAAAACAGCTCATGTAACAGATTTTAATCGATTGAAAGTCATTTTAAAGGTGAGCGGGCATCAAAATGACATTCTGAGACAGATAACGAGCGTGCAGTGAGCTCAATAAAGTTTAATATTTGTTCGAAATTTAGTGAAGGTGCAGAACTTCACTAAAAAAAACCAAACAAACAAAAACAAATATGTGTATTGACTGAGATATATTTGCTAATATAGTTGAAAATGATTAAATTCATTATTCTGAAGGAGACTTTTCTTGCTCCTCAATAATTCTTTATTTATTTTAAATGTAAAAATAATGACATGTGAAAGTTTTAGCCGAGATCAATTTCTTAACAACACAGTATTGCAATATAATAATGTAGAGTAGTTATAATAACGTTGATGCTAAACCCCGCCGTACGCACACGCTTGGACGGAGCTTGTCTAGAGTGTTGGGTTTTTCATACATTTAAACAACTAATTGACGAGGCAGATTAAAGATTGATGACCGACAGACAGAATGCGAGAGCTTTCAGGTATCACAATGCGATCCCGTCGCACTGCACCGTTAATAATAAACAACATCTCCAGCTTAACGCCGGCTTCTATTCATAAGAGGTTGCATGCTAGGCCTTCCGGGAGCAAAAACTTTCGCAAACCCAGTCGAGCATGGAGCAGGATCATTTCAGCGCTCCATAAATCCCAGAGGCTGCTGGGAAAAGCTGTTCACTCAGATATTTGTTTACACTCAGACACAAAACTTTGCAGTTGTCCAGTCTTTTTTTTTTTCCCCGAGCAATTAATCATGACATCTTACTTATAAACAAATCATGCTGTCATATTCAAACAAGTGGCTATTTATTTCATTGTCTTTCGCTTTAATTACCTCCAGTAAAAATCTTTTGCACTGGGGAACAAATCAGAGACGGTGTTTATACACAGTCAGTCCAAATGAGTTCATTCTAAATGGCATAAAGATCCAATTAACTTCGTTTCAGTTTCAGATTGTAACATTACAAAAAGTTTTAGTTATGGAGTGCACTTAATGTATAGTGTTAATGTGCGGGTTACGTGTCATTTGTACCCGAAGTGTGCGTACCTGTTTACTGGGCCTCGTTTATCAGTCTGTTAGTGTGCAGACATTAGCATAAGCTGAACCTAAATAAAACATGTGTATCGTGATAAATGGCAAACACGTTTAATTTACCAGGCACGTGTACAGTGACATCTCTATTGTCATAATTGCATAATTAGTTAAACTAAACAGATTCATTTCTTTATCATAATTTACAGTTTTGTGTTGGCTCACACTCCTTAATTTTTCATATCCTTTATTTAATGCCGAAAATATAAAACGGACAGTTTCCACAAAATGTTCTCGATATTACTTTGAGTCCCTGAGCTCGTGAACTAGCACGAGGATGTGTTTTCTATAAGTCTGTCTGGATAAGGGCGTCTGCTAAACGCTGTAAACGTAGCAAAAACAATCAACTTAAAGTCCTCGGTACTGAAGAATTTCTTGTGTAATTGTGGATTAACGAGGCCTGGTTTTACAACAAGCAGAGGTTTGTGAGTCGTGTAACAAGTAGCTAATGAAATATCACTTTGGTAAATGATCAAAATAGAAAATCCTTCATATACACGTCAGAGAATAAAGCTGCAGGAAAAGGAGAAAGTCCCCACTGCAGCCTGGAGAAGAGGCGGGGCTACGCACGAGGGGAAGCGTCACGTGTAGCCCCGCCCCTAATGCATAAACCCATAACCTTAACTCCACCCCTAACTCTAGCCATAACCCTTGGGCAGGGCTACAGGTGTAGCCCCGCCCCTTGTGTAGCCCCGCCTCATTCCCCAGGCTGCACCAGGGTTTACACGAAGAAAAAGGATGATTACAAACTGCACTCTTACAAATGAAAATCATTGTCAATTATCCAGCATGACTGCATTATTAAACAACTGGATGCCTGTTTCACATCTTTCCAACATTGCAGTGAGTTATAATATATTTTTTAATATCTTTGTCACAAAAAAATCCTACTGTGCATAAGTGTGAAAGATCAGATGAGATTAAAAGATTTAATTTAACCAATTTAATGGCTTGTTAAAGCCAATTATTAAATTGTTCAGAAATTTAATTTGCATTAACGTTCATTCCATTGCATTCCAACTTTATATAAACAGTTGCAACAATTAAACCCCAGTGTTGTTTTTGCACTACATCTGACCTCACTGAATAATGCTGCTTTCGCATTTGTCTGTTGGCTTGAGCAAAACAAAAAAAACAAAGCTCATGTGACTTGCACACTGTAACCATGACAACACTTTTACCAGTCCTAGCTAGTATCAGCTAACTAACTGGCAGCGCATGCTTTAGAGATTAGATTGCTTATGATCTGTAATGCAGATAAAATAAAGATCTGTTTCACTCTGATGATGAGGACGTTGTTGGGCTTTGCTGTAGCCATGGAAACAGAAAATCAAGAGAAATTGATCTGACCTAACTTCATGCAGCTACAGTTAAAGTCAGACGTCAAGTAACGTACCAAAAACAGACACACTGCTATTTTTAGTTATGGTGGAATATTTTCGATTCAAATGCTGTAGATTTCTTTATATCCAGTCATTGGCACCTTTTTGTTTGTCATCCACGTTTGTTTTTCTCACTTGATCCCCATCTTATGACCTGATCAGTCAAGAGATTAGAAGACGTTTGACGTCAGACGGTGCTTTTCTGAAAATTTTAAAGGCTTTCAAGAAGTTTAGAAGCTCCACTGTGACCAAAACAAACCAAACGACTTTCTGAATGTAGCATAATAATCCTTTTATAATCCTTCTCAAATCTTGACGTGAAAATGTCTTGTGCACACACAAGGCTGCTTTCACACTTGGTGGTGTTTTTTTCCCCTCACCCTGCAGTGCACGTTTTGCATGTGATCCTCCGGGAAGGTGGGTGGACTGCGGTCGCATCCCATGGGATTACGCTGATATTCATTGCTGGTTAGTGGGAGGCGTGTTTGTGGGCAGAGATTGATTTTGTGTTTTGTGCCGTAACCCGATACACCAGATTGACTTGCTGTGAACTGTTCTTAGTGCTGGATCACTGAGCGTGCCATTAGCTTCCCCTCCGTCTTCCTGAACGTCTGCATGAGTGACTGCAGCTCCGCCCACACCATATACTGTTGGAGTGTGTTCCATCAAACTCGGTGAACTTTCACCATAGTGTAATTTTTACACATTGTCAATCCACATAGATTTCATTCAAACTGGTGGCAAAAAGAAACGGTGTCGATAGAAGCTGTGCCTTACATAAGTTTTTACCCCCCACATTTTGTAGTGTTATAACCTGGAGCTGAAATGGGATTATATATCATGAATCATCACAAGTCACAAGTGGTGGAAGTGACGAGGGCACTAAAACAGTTGTGAACAAGTGAGAGGAGGCCATACACCAAAAGTCAGTGATCAGGTAAAGCAAAAGCAACCAAAAAGATTCACAAAGCTGTTCACAGGACAACCAAATCATGTACACTCCACAGTGCTGAGATTTATGGAAGAGTGCCGAGCTGTACGGAATCCTGTTTGGAGTTTGCTGAAAGGCACATTGGACACTCAAACATCTAGAAAATATCCTCTAGCCTGATGAGATCAACATGTAACTGGTTTTGGTTTGACGAAGCCCAACCCTGCTGTTCCGCCTGAGAACACTACCCCAACTGTGAAGCATGGTGGTGGTAGCATCGTATTAAGAGTCACTTCTGGCCTCTTGGCTGCTCTTGGATTTGATTTTTGGTGGACATCATGTTCTGCTCTAGTGCTGTATTCTTTCCCTTTTGCTCGATGATCAAAGTTTGAGATTTTTTGTTTGTTTTTCATAATCAAACCCTGATTGATACCATCCCAGAACTTTTGATTTTGTGCCTTGGCTTAATGTTTGTTTAGGTATATTCGCTAACAAACTATGAGTTCTACCAGGAATATTTATAGCAGGTATATTTATATTGATCTAATAAGACACTTTAACTGAACACGTCAACCCAATTCAACTAATTATTATGGTGATTCATCGCAATCGAACTAATGTAGGAGTTTAAGGGGGTGAATACTTTTGCTACATATACCTAAACATAGCTCATGCGGGATTTCCACCTCAACTTAAAAGCCACAATAGCGCAGTGAAGGACCTGCTCAGCTCAGTGCCATTATTCGATGTACATCTAAAACGCACCCGAGAGTCATCGTCCTGACTAACAAGAGGGAGACGCAGTGCACGACAAAATGAGAGCTTTATGCTAAAAGCACAATTTACAACAGTGTAAAATAAATGTAGTGTATTAAATATTTAAAGTAAAAGGGCAGAGGCTAAAGTATAGACCGTTATGGTTGTATAGGGAATTGGAGGAAAAGGTTAATTGCCGGTGCCGCAAAGTTCAATTAGGAATGCACTTAACGTGGATAAATATGGCCCTTTTTAATTATAAAAAATTTCCGTCACACAGTGAATAAAAGCCCTGGCCTGTCTGCTGTGTTTTTGTATAACAGAAGAAGACATGAAGGGAAAAAGAGCCTCTCGAGTGAGAAGAAAAAAGCTATTAGGGAATATTTGACTGGTTAAAAAGGGGGGAAGTGAGGGAGCTGTCTGGCTTTGGCGAGCACAGAGAGGCACTTTGCATCCTGAAAATTGTTCCATTGCCTGCGGAGCTTTTGTACCGAGGCAGCTTGGCAGTTGCTTCGGTGACTGTGATAACACACAAAGCACCAACAGCCATCATCAAATGATCACAACGTCCGTTTGAGTCAGCTCAGCTCAACACAACATCAAAATAAATGTAAAATTATTGTCATTTCGGTGTTTATATCCGTATAAGTCGTCTCTCATGGCTCATATTGTTTACCGTGTAATAACGATCAAGCCTAAATTCTGCACTGCATTAATGAACATTGATTAGTTAAAACGTACTGAACTTGTTTTGTGGAACTTTCCCAACGTTAAATGTAATAAATAACAGATTAGAAGTACAACGTGTCATTTATTATTACATTAAAAATAGTAATGGTTGGCAAACTGATGTGGTATTAAGAGGAATAAACCAGAATGTGCTTCATGGTGGTAGGCTAACAGTACACGTCCAAGTGTACAAGCATTTTGTTACTTACTTATGTAACATTAACGTAGTCAGTGAGACAGTTTGCAGATTTGAGAGAAGATTTCTAACCTTATCCATAGTACATTTTTATTGCCAATACACGTATTTAGTAGATAAATGCTAATTGCTGATGATTAGAGAGAATGGATTAGATGATTAGCAGGACATTGAGATCATAAGGATGGCAGCGATCACTCCAAGCTTTGCTAGCAGCTCCACTGGGAGAACGTTTTAGCCAAAACTGATGACTTTATCATTTCTAACATAGAGTATGCTGACTCTGGGCATTACAGACATGTGCACTGAATCCACCGAATCGTCCTTTACTCTATATGATGATTCAGAGTCATTTCTTCTTTTTTTTTCTTTTTTGGACGTGATCCGACACTGAAACAAATTGCCCACTTTACCCCGATCTCTTTCTGGCATGAATCGCACAGTATGAAGCAAACTGAAGCAGCTATTAGCTTGATTTAATGGCTCAAAAGACACAATAGGTTGATTTATTGTTCGAGCTCGACCAATCACTTTTAATGAAACACAATAAAAATGGTATTTGCGGTATAATTTAATTTCAGGGCATTCATGTTAATTAATTTTGGAGAGTATTAAAGTGCTTTTTAAATCACTTGGCAACCCCCCATTAGGTTTATATACATATTATGTCTTTATGTATTTAATAATGTTTACATTTGATTCATTGATTGCAGTTAAATATTGGACAAACTGGAGACGGTAACAAATGACGTTAAAAAGTCGGCAAGAGCGCAGCACGATTTCAAAATGTTCATGCAGTCAGCCTTGAAGAAAAAACAAATTGATGGTTTTCAGTGAGAGAAAGAGAAAAACACTGCAGCGGTGTTGGAAGAATCGAGTCCACGGGCAGCTTCGTCCTTCAGGGTTCGTCTTGCATAGAGGTTTTATTTAGTGTTCGACAATTCCTGTTGCAGAATTTAATTCTGTGTTTTTAAGTATCTCTACTTTGTGACAGCTAGGTTTCACCTAATACTTTTGATATTTTTTTTCCAAATTTTCCACTTTATACTCGTTACATTTCTCTATATTTATTTGAAAAGTTTTACGATCGAAGAGTCAATCTAAATATCTAACTTTAGCGCATTTAATCAGCTATTACAGTACATACACTTTTTCCCAAGACATTTCACCTAGCTTTTATCATCAGACTCATTATCATGCTAGCTAGCAGGTGAGAGATTAGCCATAAAACCTTAGCTAACACTTCGTTTTGTCCTTTGTAAGAGCAGCACTAATTTAGCAGCAGGAAATAAAATCAGTGGGTCAAATTTTAAAATGAAATCCGTTTCTCTTGTGTAGAAGTGAAGTTCTAGCATTTTTGCATTACTGCCAAAAGTGAAAAAGGGAGAAAAGCACTTTTCATTTCATTCCAATTCCACTGAAAAATGTGGCAATGACCTTTACGTTTATTACCTAATGTACTGATGGAAAAACAAGATTACTGCCAAATTTTATTAAATTTCCAAAGGTGATTATCAGAATCATCCATATCAGTCTCTCTCTCTCGTCACCTGAGGTAAAAGTCACTCACAACATTTACACACAAGCCTCATGTTCGACTCTTCTCTCCACACATCTCTGTTCACGCTGTCATAGCTGGGGAAAATAATCACTTACGTATTCATTTACTCATTTCTCTTCTGTTGACTTCATTTCTTCTATTATTATTTTTTATTCATTAGCTCATTTGAATGTTTTAACCCTTCGTCATCCATACGAAATGTGTAAACGCTAGGCATGTAACAATACATCATGCATTGATAAATCGTGGTACAAATTTATGACAATTTGAATCAATGGAAATAAAAAATGAACCGTGATTAATCTCGTAGTTTTTCCTAGCTTTAGATAGCAGAGGGCACAATAGCCTTCAATAGCAGGAATACACGTGATATCAGATGATATCAGCTGTAATGCTGCAAAAATACGCGAAAAACATCTAAAATGGGAAAGAGCTTTTGTGCAAATGACTTTACAAACAGATTCAAACAGAAATCGGCTTTATCTTTTTACAGACTGCTGAAAGCTAAAGAAAAGCAAATGCAGGTAGTTTTATGTTCGTCTGACTACAGCCTTCACAAATGTTCATAATTTTTAAGAAAAGCGTTTTATTAACTTAAAAAAAATATATATTAATATAATAAAATAAAATACAAAAATAAATAAATGAATAATAATAAATAATAAAAAATAAAAATATTCTAGTTAATAGGCTGATATATTTTGCTCGAACCTTTACAAATGTATGTAAATAATTGGTGTTGGTTATTAAAAAAATAAAAACAAAAATATATTTTTTAATTTAACAAAAGTTGATAAAGGATAGGACAATAAATTGTTTTTTTTTTTGTTAATAGAATTTTCTTTTAATTTTCTTTCTTTTTTAGGTATCATGGCAAAATCGCATTGTGACCCCAATATCATGAATCGAATCGAATTGTGAATTGGCTGAATCGTTGCATGCCCAGTAAGCGCCCTTCTTTGTTTTGATGACAATGTGATGGAGCAGGAGCATCGTCGACATTTCCACAGAACCTTACTATAGACTGAATTGATTTTGTTTCCGTATTGGCACCATAACTCTCCAAAAACTTAACCAAATCATGATGAAGTGGGTTTCGAAACGTTTTAGACGTCTTTAGCCAGCCTGACTATTTTTACTGCTGTGTTTTTTTTAACCTTGCTCCTCACACATCCTGATCTTTTTGCAAGGAAACACCAGGTAGGGTTAGAAATATTTCCATGTCAGTTCAATACAACCCGAATTCCAGAAAAGTGGGGACGTTCTTTAAAGTTGAATAAAATGAAAACTAAAAGACTTTCAAATCACGAGTCAATATTTTATTCACAACAGAACACAGATAACATAACAAATGTTCAAACTGGGAAATTGTACACCTTTATACACTAAATGACCTAATTTCATATTTGATGCTTGCTAAAGGTCTCAAAAAAGTTGGCATGGGGCAATAAATGGCTGAAAAAGCAAGAAAGTTTAAAAAGGTTCAGCTGGGAGACCATCTAGCAACTAATTACGTTAATTGATATCAGGTCTGTAACAGGATTAGCTATAAAAGGGATGTGTTAGAGAGGCAGAGTCTCTCAGAAGTAAAGATGGGCAGAGGCTCTCCAATCTGGG
>JAQMYM010000009.1:20305425-20322543 GCA_030014255.1 Parauchenoglanis ngamensis
GAATGAACACAAATCCCCACAGCCTCGCTCCGACATCTAGTGGGAAGCCGAACAGAAGCATGGAGCGCGTTATGACAGTGAAGAAGAATAAATCTGGAATGGGATGTTTAACGAGAACATATGGGTTTGATGGTCAGCTTTTGGCCATATTGTATATGTATGTTTAATTTTAGCCTACAGTGTAGTCCTATACAGACCCTAAAAAGCAACAAAACATCTTTTTCTTGTATATCTTAGTTTCCCTTCTCCTTCCCATGTCCTGGCTCGGCTGGTTAGCCTGCACGCCTTCAAAGCCATGAGTGATACTGTGGTCAATCAGTGATGATTAAGGGACATGAAAGGATGATGGTATATTGCTCGCAATCTCACAAGCCTAGCTTTATCATCACACATTAACCTCAAAGTGAGCTGTAAATAATTGTCATCGTGCTGTCGTCTTCTGAATTAGCAAAGTCGTGGTGATGCTATTGTGATGTAACTTGCATGACATATGTCTGCAGATGAGCAGTGATGTTAAAAAAACTCTGTAGACGAAATCCAGCTGTGTTTGAATTTGACTGATGGCCTTCAAAAGGAATTTTAAGCACAACGTTGGCAGGATTCTCAACCAGACATCTCCCAACGCTTCACTTTTGACATTTTTCTAAGAATGTGGAAGTGTTTGCTTCCTCATAGTCACTTGCTCCAAACAGCAAACTCCTTTCAAGTGTCACTCTTGCTACATGCAATAAAATATTAATAGCGATCTCTCGGAGTGATGACAACGGAAACCGGCGTGCTTTAGTAAGGCTGCTTTCAGAAAAAACGGCGAGAAACTTTTCCACGCATTCCCCATATGCGGCAGGATTCTGTGTTCAAACACAGCCGCAGCTTTATCACTTCATGACAGCAAACCTTCCCAAAGTCTTCTTTCTTTACTTCAACCAGGCGGCATAAACCCATAAGTCATACATTATCAGTTTAGCAGGGCTAAAAAAACACCAACATAAGGTTTCATTTTTTGGCGTCCATATCCGATTATTTGGTGTAAACAATTTGTATTTTTGTGGAACAGCACCAACGAAGAACTGAAGGAACGTAAGACTGGGACTTCCAGCTCGGACTGTAGATTTGGACTTAATCTTCATTTGCGCTGATATTTTTTAACGCACATCTGTGACATCATCAGCAGCACTGATTGTGGTTGAAGGCATGAATGAGGCGGTTTATTTTTTCTCCCATCCTTTTGTTCCTAAAATTCCTTTACAGGAGAAACTAAAACTAGTCAGACTGATCACACATCATCCAATTATAATACAGAATACAAAATAAAAGAACACGTGACAGAGTCATAAAAAGATGGTTAAGCATAAATATAACAACATTAGATAGGTCTATCACAGGATATGGGGTTCACCTGATTTTAAAGTTGATCCTGCGTTCCTAATTGTTGTGTTTGGTGACTATATCAAAGCCATGAGGTCTAGAACTAGAAACTAGAAATACAGGAACGAAGGAATCAGCTGTTGAAACGCATGATAACATCAATGGGACTTTGTACCTGGAAGCAGCTGTGTGTTTGCGGCTAGCATTTCATCTTACCTAAGCAGCTATCTATCATATCAGTCAACTAACTAAGATTTTAATAGATTTTAGGTTTTATAATGCTTAACCTAGCTCGCCTAAACTACAACAGCTAATTCACATTCTTATTTTTTGCCTGTAATGGACACGTTTAGCAAGCTAGCTTTGT
This sequence comes from Parauchenoglanis ngamensis, assembly GCA_030014255.1. NCBI lineage: Eukaryota > Metazoa > Chordata > Actinopteri > Siluriformes > Auchenoglanididae > Parauchenoglanis > Parauchenoglanis ngamensis. The sequence continues at coordinate 20,307,158 of JAQMYM010000009.1, forward strand.
TTAGCTAACAAATGGCATCAGTTCAGGCATCACCTCTGCTTTTTTTAGCGCCACGATGACGTCCTGGATGTTGTATTTGTCAAAGATTTTGTCTTGAACGTAAATAAAAAAGTTGTGAGCGTGAAGAGACTTTCGGTTTCTACGAGACGTGCATTTATGTCGCGTCACTGCAGGTTAGAGCAGCGCTTAGCAGCAATTAGCCATAAGGATCCAGTTTAACTGAAATGTGCGCCGTCTTTTAGTGCTAATCCATAGTAATGCGTGGATGACATTTCAGCTAATGTCAGTTCAATTCCTTGAATAAAATTCCTCAGATTATAACCAAGTAGCATCAGGGTGCTAGGTTATTCAGGTCTTTTTCCAGGTTACACACATATCGTTACACCAAAGAGGTCAATATCTTCTGGAATGTTATTCCTGGGTAGAGTTTTGGGGTGATATAAGAAAAATATCGACCACCAGCAGAGCTGTGATTAATCCTAGGCATTCGTAATAAACCACAGCTGAAGAAAGTGATGGAGATGGGTGGTACGGTTTTAGATCAGTGGGAGCTAATCTGGAGCCAGAGCTAAAGCATTCAAAGCGTTAGATGTTGAAATGCTGAAAAATCAAGTGTAGTGCTTTTTGGTTTGAATGAACGAGTTATATCTTGGTGTACAGAGCAAACACAGCATGAAGCCAGTAGAACATTACAAGCTTAAAAAAACTCAGAAATCACAAATGCAGCTGCGGCTGTCTTTAAATGTGTGTGTGATAGTTTACATCATTCTTATTATAATTGATAGATGGATCGAGATTAGATTTTACATTTCAGCCTCTCTTTGAATATCGCTAGCAGCCATCAGTGTCTTGGACGTTGTGCGTCAGATCCAGCCAGAATACGCTCCTCCTGTTAAGTCAGAAATCATTTCCATTCGCTTTGATTCACCTGCCAGAGCCGATCAGATGCAGATTTCACATTTCACTGTTCTCAACGAGACGCTCTGATTCACACATGAAGACTCAAACCTGTATCTAAATCATCATTTTGTACATCAATAACAAAAACTTGTCTATCAGACAACAGAGTGAAGAAAATGAAAAATGCACCAGACGGCAGGACAAAAAAGGATCTTAAGTAAAATTATTAAGATTATTTTTTTTCGTCTAGACACGAGTCGAAGGCAGAACAAAATGTTTCACCTTCGAGTTAGATTTGTGTTTAAATCTGTTTCACTTGACAAACTGGAAAGCAGTGATGCTGTATTCCCACTTCTGATTAGTCAGAAGGTCACAGGTTTATACGAACATGCTTTTCGTCTAAAAAGTTATTGTTTCTATAGTAACGGCTCATAGAGAGAAACTTGTACAGCTCCATATAACAGAAGAACAAAATGTGTGTGTTCGTGGATATGGTGAAGTTTTCTGTGCAGAGATGATTGCTTAACTTTTACGGAAGGGGTCGTCAGTGTCAGAGGTGAAGCTGGAATGTTCAGGCAGTTTCTGCGTAACAAACCGCGTTTTCGTTTTTTTAACTTCAAGAGAGAACGTAAATGGATTGAAAAACATGATGCGTTCTTTTCCTCTAACATGAGGTGCTTTATTCCATACACAGGAGCGAGATCTTTCCTGCGCTGCCAGTTAAAACCTGGGCCGGAGATGCAGAACGTTCGCTCTTCATTTCCTAGACACACATCTCCGTCGCGTTCAGATTAATGCAATCGTTCACATCTTTAACTCTCAGCATCTCAGCAAGGGCTAGTGATGAATATTCAACTTCGCTCTTTTCATGTTTTGCGGCTGTGTGTTTTAATCGAGATAACGCGCATTTAGGGGGTCATTTTAATGCACACGTCATCAGGATAAAATGATGAATCACTGTGGAGAACAGTTCTGAACACGGAGAAAAGTAAAGGTTGCTGAAAAACGTCTGTTCCTGTACCTTGTACCTGAGAAAGAAAGAGAGACAAAGAGGAAGATATTTTCCTTGCTGTAATTAAGCAGGAATGTCTCAGCGTATCACGAGTGCTGGAGAAAATTCTGGCCCTAAATGGACGGCTACACACACACACACGCACGCACACACACACACACACACGAGCAGCCAGTGGGGCTTAATAACCCCGTCCTCGCCGTATGATTTCCCTTCCACTGTCTCCTGCACAAGCAGTCTGATTGAGTTGTGTATTAATAGCTGCAGCTGGCACTTTCGTTCCCGAATGGCGGGGAGAAAGGCCCTGATATTCCCCGAAGGGGTTTGTACAAAAAAGAAAGAGATGAGACGAATTTGAAAGGAGAGATTTGACACAGTTTGAATCTGATCGTCTGCTGTGATAAGAGAGAGAAAGAAAAAAGAAGCAGGAGGAAAAACTGAGACCTGGAAAGTGACGCATTTCAGTCAAAGACGTTTTTTCTCTCATCCATTTTCTGATTAAAGGACACATAATTCATGCTTTCAAACTGAACCTCAAACATAATATGCTTGTGAACTGGGGGTCGTTTTCCGACTTGAGTGCAGGGATTAGAGATCTCGAACATCAAGCTTCTAGACCTTGGAGTTTTTTTTGCGGAATTAAGTGCTGGAGTTTCCTCAACATAGAGAAATGTCTGTGTTATCCGTTATTCAGATTCTGAGCTCAAGTCACGACGTACAGGACAATAATGGGCCTAAAACAGAACCCTGTGGGATACCACGTTATGCTGGGCTCTAACAGTAGTGCATCTACAAATCAGAGGATTATATTAAAGATCGATTCTGGAAAAAGATTACTGATATATTACTAAACGCCTCCCTTCAGAACACCTCCCTCCCTTCCTTCAGATTCATGGATGTGCACTGCCGAGGCAATGACTCTAGCAACGATATCCCGCTTACCCCTACCCCTCCACCTCCCCTGCTCTGTGATTGGCAGGAATACACCCCCTGCTTCTGATTGGCTAGAATAGCCAATGTGTGGCTCGTTCTGAGCCACTTTCTTTGTTTTTTCAGCGCACACACAGAATGCACAGCTAGCGGATCGTGAGGAGATAGTTGCTGAATTTGACAAAGTGTACTGGATTATAATCGATGAGTGCACCTTTAACACGCTAGTTCTAATATGTTGTCGTTTCTATAGTAACAGCTCATTCACAGTGATCTGTATGGCAGATAATATGGTTTATATAATACGTTTTCAGTCAAGAGAATAAACGGTTATTTAACCTTTAAGGTAGGAGTCTCCAGTATATTTTCTCAATAACATGACAATTTTATTTTGTCTTATTAAGTTTAAGAGAGAGAAAGAAGACATTCTGATGAGGGAACTAGATTGTTTCATAGATCTGTAACTAAATGTAACTAATAGTTTAAATATTACATGCTGGGGTTTTTTTTCCCCCCCAAAAAATAAAATATTGTAATTGTTGTCAAATTGCTGTGTTATAAGAGGAACAGAACACTTCAGGAAGTTCTGTTGATTCATTTCCTGTGATGGCATGCCCTGTCAGGTTTAATTCCCCACATAGTCAGTAGTGACAAATGCTTTAAAGTACCAAAAAGACCACAAGCTGTACATGCATCCAAACACCAGACTAAATTCATGAATATATAAAATGTGATTTGTTATCGGTCTTCATTCTTCAGTCATAAAGGAAAGTACGTCTTTTAAAGGTCATGGTCTAGGTCTGAAATATTCCTGACCTAAGAGTGCTCTTCTAAAAACAAAATGTGCGCAGGTAATTTCAGTAATGCTCTGCCCAAAAAATCAACTTAATCACCTGCACAGTGTGAGTCACAGTCTGGAGCACTTTCCCTGCATATTTATTGGCATATCTTTTCAACTCTGAAATCGATCACCAGTGTTTCAGTGGGCTAAAAACAGAGCAGGCTCGAGTCAGTGGGTTGGAAATGAGCATTGGAAGCGAAGCTAGGTGCATTACCAGGCTAATTCAGTAAGACATCGGATACAAAGCCCAGCTAACTCGACTATCAATTACAGGCGTAAATATCTGCAAACGGGCGTGCTGATTGACAGCGAAAACACAAAAGATCCCTGTTTCCAGCGTGCTCCACTCAGCTAAAGAGATAACGATCTCCTGAGGCTTACAGCTCATTGTACCAAAGTCTGATACAGATACGATAATCTCTGGATCTCTATAGATGTGAAATGAGGAAATGATGGTTGTGTTAGATGTGTGTCCTTTCACCTGGCCTGCAGTGTAACGTGCGAAGCTTTCGGACTAATCATCATCTTTTCTAATGTTTGCTTCTATAAGATGCAGTAATGAAATAAACAAGAGACTATAAAGGAGGCCTAAGAATCATAAGAAGGGAATAAAACACTGTCTTGTGCTGCCATTGGAAAATAATCAATAAAGGGCAGCTGTGATGAAGCTGTTATCACCCAGAAGATGATTATTTTCCTATAACAGCATGGCCCCAAGTGGGGGGTTTTCACCCTCTTGATGTTAATAATTCAATAAACCACAAAGGACATAAAGTTACAGCTTCATCTCTGAAAGTTTCAAAGCACTGACACTGGAGACTCCTTCCATTAATATTGAACAGAAAACATCACTATATCAATTTTTTACCCGATTTCTGTTGAGCATTTGCTGTACACGTCCCTGTGAATGAGCTGTTTCCATAGGAACGATAACTATAGAAAATTCATCAAGAACTTCTGACCAATCACAAGCCCTGATTTGGTTTATAATTACCAGTGACCGCAGGGTTTCCCAAAAGGTTAAAGTCTTAAGAGATGTTATGCCGAGCTCATAACCCTCTAACTCTCAGGAATACCAAATCCTCACCTCAGCTCTCATTCCCTCTGCAAATGTTTGAATTATTGAAGGCTGGAGCTCAGGAGAGGATGGATATGAAGCCTGCATTTCTTCGCCTACAGGCACTCAAATGCATGTTGCACATATGGAGGCTGCAGTCAGGTTTCTGAAAGAAAATCCACCTTCCTCTCTTTTTCTTTCCCTCACAAGGGACAACATGTCTTCTTCTTCTTCTTCTTCTTCTTCTTCTTCTTCTGAAGCTCCTCCTGGACTTCTTTTCTCCAAACTTCACCTCCCAGTGTCGGATCAGTTCACAATGCATGGGAGATGTTAGGATAATGGCTTCTTGTGTCTTTACGTTTAAAAGTAAAGAGGAATTTTCTCTTGCATGTTGTTTACAAAGGTTTTGTTCTTTTGCATCATCACGTGGTCAGTTTGTTGGATATGTAAAGCCAGCTCACCTTTCTGGGAGATTATTGAGTGTTTCACCAAACATAGCAAATAAAAATGTTTTGTTATTTGCAACACCATATAAAAGACTTTAGCATTTGCATGCTAGATTTCAAGATTTCTAATGGTGATGCACGTTATTAATTGTGAGAGTGCCAATAATTTTGAAACGAGTGTTTTGTTTAGTAATTTATTCCAGAAAAAAAATTGCATTACTTTACACATCGCCGTCAATATATTTTAGTTCTGTATATCCATTTTTGCTACTTTTAATCGATGGTGCCAATAATTCTGAAGATGACTGTATGATCCTTTAAGGGACATACAGATAGTTGGACGGATGGATGGATGGATGTTTTGAGAGAGGAAGCAAGAGAGACAGACGGAGAGAAACAAATAACAGGACGGACGGACGGACGGCGACAGCAGAAGAGAGAGAGAGACACATACAGCTAGAACAAACAGAAAGGGAGAGACAGAGAGACACAGTAACTGCTGCAACGTTCATGCCAGATTGAGAGAGAGATGGAGAGAGACAGCAAGAGAAAGAGAGAGAAGAGAGACAGAACAACAGAAAGGGAGATTTAGTGTCGTTTGTTATACAGAGTGAGTCAGAGAGCACTCCTGCTAACACAAAGCTCTCGCTCTATCGCTTTCTCACCCACGCTCTCTTCTTCCATCTTCCTGCCTGGGTTTATTTGTCATCTGTCTCTCTCTATCTGTCTCTGTCTCTGTCTCTCTCTCTCCTTCTCTCTCTATCTATCTGTCTATCGAAAGATAGCTGCGAGGTCACTCTCCCGTCTTGTCAGTCACGGCTCTTATATCGTGCAACATGCTCCGTTTAAATCCGAAGCACTGACATAAAACCTCATTAAACGCTCAGGGATATTTCCAAACATCACTTCCTCCACCTGCGCTGAGACGGGGAAGAGAGGCCGCTCAGCAGCCCGGCGCCTGTCGTTCGGGAGACACAATGAGATAATTGGCGCCCTGGACAGGAGACACGCTGCGGGGTGGACTTTAGCCTGACACATGTCTCACTCCGGCCTTTGTGCATGCCTGACATGGTGCAAACTAATTGCCCCATGTTTATCTCCAGGCAATTAAACTTCACAGTTATGATCTAATTACTGCCTGTCTTCAATTTCTCATAAGGGCCAGCACTCATTTTGTGGCTTTTTTAGTTATTATTTTTAACTATTATTATTATTATTATTATTATTATTCTGCATCCTAGCCTTGTAAACCTTTCATGTCTTCTCAGTGTGCGGTGATAAATGCACGCTGCCAGGAAGTCCAAGTCAACTCATTATTCGGGTCAGCGCTGTTACCCAAGGGTCTCATCTGTTCCCATGCACACCCCAGTTCTCCTGTCCTTCTTGTCACCACCTTGTCTTTTTGGCTAATCTGGTCAAGGTTCACGTGGTAGGACGCATCTGATACAGCGATCTGATGAGCTCACATCCAGGTAATCTCAAAACCACATAGTTATAGTAATGTGCAGTGAGAGGCAGGACCTAAGTGTGAAAAACTCAGCGTGGTGTTTATTCAGGGTTAAACAATAATCATCATTGCAATCCAAAGCACTGGTCTAAGCACAAGCAGGCAGCATCTGAAAAGGCAAATCCATAGTAACAAGCTAAAGGATGCAATGAACATCATCGGAAAGCCAGAAACACGGGTTTGGTAATGTACCAGACTTTGCAAAGATGAACACATACAGAAGGGAAAATATGGAAACACTGATAACACTGAAACAGATGGATGCAGACAGATGAAAAACAGGGGTGGAGACAAGAGCAGGATGAGAAAACAATGTCAAAAAGATAACCGTCCAAGCAGCGCACGTCCTGCTTGGAAATGAGAGGATTCATGATGTCATGATCTGATGAACGTACAACCTGTAGTTGTGTTCATGTGTTATGATACTCATTTTACACCAAAATTGTAATTGAGGCGCAATCCTGCATACTGCTGGAGGAATTCTGGCCAATCTCTCAAGATTCCATTCACTCCTAAACAAATTTAGTCCATTCCCACCCACTCCTGAAGCAATCCTGGCCAACCCCACCCACACCTGAGGGAATTCTGACCCATCCCACCCACTCACCAAGCAAGTCTGTCTGATCCCACCAACACTCAAGGGAATTCTAAACAATCCCACCAACACCATAAGGAATTCTTTCTCCCCGCAGTCTTGATGGAATTCGGACAAATCCTGCCTGTTCCAGAATGAACAAGCCACAACCTGGCAACCCACACCCCCCTCCACACACACTTCTGATGGATTTCTGACCAATTCTGCTCACTCCTGAAGAAACGCAGTCCAGTTCCAGTTATTATTTTTGTTTGTACCCACCTGCAATATTTTGTAATGAATGCAGTTAGTTCTATTTCTCACATTTTAAACAAATAAGTCATTTTAACCACAGCACCACTAATCAAGATAAAGCAGTTGCAGAAGATAGATGAATGAATGCAGTAAATGTGCCATGCAGTGCTTTGTGAGTAATCCAGCACATCCAGTACACTCTTATATTTATGAATGTGGCTTCTTTCTTTTGTGAGAGTAAAAAGTAACCACCTCCTCCTGCAATATTTTTTGCTGGGCCACAGGGGATCTCAGTCCCAATGCACACCTCTAATTCCCACCTCAGTGCGAACAGGCAGCTGGCAGACTGTCACTTTTTAAGCTTTCTTTTTTTCTTTTTCCTTTCCAGCAGGTCCATATCACATGCAAACACCTGGCCATAAAACTGGAGTGCGGTAAAAATCCGTAGCTTATCTGAAGGGCAGAGAGTGATGAGTGTTCATGAGTGTTCGTGTTTATATTCCTCGCATGTTAGCATCAGCGATCTGAGACTCAGTTCTAGTGTCACATTCATGCTACGTGTCTACAAACAAACCAAAGCTTGTAGCATTTGTGACCTTTTTCACAGCATGAATCCTGAAAGCTCAAAAAAAGAGAAACACAACTTGTATGTATATTTTATGTATATGTATATTTTATATAATACATAATTAAATATAAATATTTTCAACTCAATTCAATTTATTTATGTTGCGCTTTTATATATGTTATATTGTTACTTAAATATAAGACATAGCAGAATTACTTTGCACATTTATTGCACTGACTTATTTATTTTTGTCTTTAACACTGTAGCCTAAAGAAGCTCTGAAGTTTAAAATGTCATTTGTAGCCTGTGTATGAATGCTAATTAAAGTGCATTCTTTTAAACATGTTCTCTGCTAGGGGTGGCACGGTGATACAGTTAGCACCACAGCAGTTAGCCCTGTTGTCTCACAGCAAGAAGGTTCTGGATTCAAACCTCGCGCCCGTATCGAGCCTGTCCAAGTGGAGTTTGCATGTTCTTCCCGTGCCCGGAGTTTCCTCCCACAGTCCTAGGACATGCAGATGAGGTCAACTGGCTACTCTACATTGCCCATTGGTGTGAATGTGAGTGTGAATGGTTTTTTGTCTCTCTGTGTTAGCAATAGCGTGGCGACCTGTCCAGGGTGTACCTCGCCCCTCACCCGAAGTCAGCTGGGATTGGCTCCAGCTTTCCCCCAGCTTGGAAAAGACAACTAGTTGACTATTCTGACCAATCCCACTAATTCAAAAATCAGTTTTGACCAATCCCACCAACACCTGAAGGAATACAGCCCACTCTCACCAAAACCTGAAGGTATTCTGACCGATCCCACCCATTAATGAAGCAATTTTCAACCAATCCCACCCATACCTGAAGGAAATTCAACCAATCCCACCAAAAGCTGAAGGAATTCTGACCAATCCCACCCACACCTGAAGGAAATTCAACCAATCCCACCCACACCTAAAGGAATTCTGACCAATCCCACCCACACCTGAAGGAATTCTGACCAATCCCACCCACACCTGAAGGAATTCTGACCAATCCCACCCACACCTGAAGGATTTCTTATCAATCTCACCTACACCTGAAGGAATTTTAACCAATCCTACCCAATTACAAAGCAATTCTGACAAATCCCACCCATACCTGAAGGACTTCTGACCAATTCCACCCAGTCTTGATGGAATTTTGACCAATCCCACTCACTCCAGAAGGATTTCTGAACAATCCCACTCACACAGGTGGGATTCCACCATCTCTGACCATTTCCACTTTTTTCAATGGAAATTCTGCAAATCCCACCCACTCCTAATAGAAATCTGCTCCAGTACAAAGACTTTTTTTATATGTTCTCTGCTGCACTAAAAATTAACAGCTACGCAACCCCTAGTTACAGCACATTTAAAAAAGAATTATGTTATTAATGCTTGTTCCCAATTTGAAAAAAAAATATCTATGGAGTATGCAAACATGTTGTGAACATTCTATTTAAAGATCATGATAGATACAGCTGTAGAGAAAGTGTTACCAGGCTTCCTTTACCAACTTGCTGTACATTTTCCGAGCGTACAGAAATGCTGAGACTGTCTTTTTCCCTCAGGGTGATATTAGTCAAGCTCCAGCGTAATTAAGGCCCGGATTTCAACACACTTGAGCCATTTGAGCTCTGAGACTATTAAAATAAGGATTTTGCCTAGATTTTTTTTTCTTCTCATGGGACATATATTGAAGAGGACTGTACACGAGAGGAAATGCAGAGGACTTCCTGTTTCACCAAATATCTTTAAAGATTAAACTTTATAAAGGACCATATTGTTCATATTGATCATCACATGGGATTTGATGTTTTCCTATAGTTTGTATATATACAGAAGCAGGAAAATGCTTTAGTTCTGAAGTTTGTACACCCTTCCACTGAAATGATGGAACTGACAATTAAAGTTTCTCTCTTATCAACTGTAAAAAAAAAAAAAAAAATTGGCCAAAAGTCATAAGATGTTCATAGAGTTTATGTTTCTGAATGATATATCAATGTGTATTTCTATTCTCGGTCTTCTGCTGTTTGTTTGGGAATGTCTCTGGCAGTTTGTTAATCCACTCACTAAACACTTTGAAATCTTTTTACAGTCTCTGGCTCTGTAAAATTGAATATTTTCTGGATTATGGTGTGTGAAGGCTGCTGTCTTGATTTCACTGACTCGACAACTCGTGCCAATTTTCGGATTTTTTTTGCCTGTTTGAACTTTTTATGCTTTAAATAAGACTTAAAACGTCCCACTTGCATTTAATAAGTTATTAGACACCTTTTATTAGACATCAGTTCCACTTAAAAAAATACTTTCATTATAAAGAACACTAACAAAGCAACGAGTAAAGGGTGAGGGTAATTATTTACTGAATGGGAGAGTTGTTCCATGTTCCATGTGACCAAAAGGGGGTGTGGCTGAGAAGGGGTGTGGCTATTTGAGGGTTTTTGTATCACCTTTATGTTATCCATTCCATCAAGTCTTACTAAACTTGAAGCATTAGAATAAAAGTTCGTTTCTTTGTCTTTAAATATTCTGTTTTTGCCATTGACTTCATTTTTAACATGTCATTTACTTCAATAATCAGACTAAAATGGTTAAGCGAAAGAAAAATCTTTCCTTTCTGAGTTATTTAGCCCTCTCAGATGTTATGAGCTGCCTTCAGCTAAATCATTTCCATAAATGCATGTGATTGGATAAACAGCTACAGAAGATCTACTGCAGAAGCCCAGATGATTCATGTTTAGAAAATATGAGCTGCTGAATTTTTTTTATTATTATTATTATTATTTTGCTGGGTCCACATCTGGGCAGTGGTTCACCAGTTAAACCCTGATATTAAGGCTATTGAGCTCACATCGGGTCTCGACGTGTTTTCTGTGTTGACGTGAGTATGGTATTGCTAAATACAGACTTGGTTGAGGTTGTTTTGTTTGTCTTTTCCTTTCATATGCAGAAAGTTTGACAAGAAGTGACTCCTTCTTCTATGATGGATAGATGCAATGATGCTGCAATGAATCCAGCTAGTTGAAGTAAAAGATTTGATGGGTTTTGGCCTCGATCTTGAATTGGTCTCACTTTCATTTGGAATCATTCCGAACCGCAATGACTCAGTCTTGACTAGATCTTGGCTAGACCTGGTCTTGGGTTTAAGAAACAGTCTTGACTACTGCTCTACTTGCTTTACAGAGCAAAACATTTACTGAAGATGAACGAATGATGGAGGGAAGCACGTCATGCAGCACCACATGAGCAATCCAGCACATCCAACACGTTCACATGTCAATAAATGTGACCTTTTCCTTTGTCCCGCGAGCTTCATATCATGAGAATAAAAACCTCCAAATCCCACAATGAAAGACATTTTGTGGATGTGATGTGGCCATTTGATGGTTAGAACGTATAACCGTGCACTACATAACGTGTTATCAATGCATTTGTAATTCAGGGCGCAGTTTTATACAACGTGTTCCCAAAAAAACATTGTCGGTAGAGACATTCTGAATCTTGCTAGACACCAAAAGAGAACGGCGCAGTGTGGTCCTGATCACACCTGCGATGAAAAGATTTTAGAGTTCCGAGGGAAAAAAAAGGATGACTCTCTATCACTTTCAATAATGTAGAAACCCTGCGCTGAACTCGAGGGTAATTGAGATAGCAATCTATTTTTTTGGACTCATATTCCAAATTGGTATTCAGGAGAGTTTTTATATAATCTATTTAAGATAAAGCGCTCACAATGGCAAGGTCACCGTGTCCGGATCGAACGGCTTCACTCGTTCACCTGCATTTTAATTATTATCTTAAATAGTGATCTCAGACAAGCATGGCGTTGTACTGCGCTTCATCACGGGAGTCCATTTCATGCGTACCATCACCTTCTGTTTTATCAAACTCGACCATGCATGCTTGCACTCTGACACTTTGGCACGTAATTAACCTGAATTCATTTCTCCGTTCACTGCCGAACTGTGGTGATGTGGGGAAACATGCAGGGCTCTGTGCTGTGCTAATCATCTTTTATCTTTTTTTTTTTTTCCTTCCTAGAATGAATACGTGTGTCCCAGACCGCTGCCTCGAGCCTGGATGGGAGACATTCCCACAATTCACTAACCGGACTTCTATCTTCACTTTATCAACTGCAACAGGGTCCCTGTAAAGAATTTCCATCGCACCGCGTCACACTTCGGCCATTTCCTTTCATTCGGATTGTAGGAGTGTATCAGAGGAGCGAGCAGGCGAGCAAGTTGTCGTTCCCCAGAATCCCTTGCTGTGAAAGCATTTTGTATTATAATGCTCAAGACAGAGTTTTGCAACAAGCAAACAAAAACAGTTACTTTTAATCGCCTGTCATTTTTTAGGAGCTTCTCCACTACAGCCTTGTGACATGGACTCGTGAAGGACTGCGTGGACGTGGATGTGGACGTGGAAGGCTTCAGTGGTGCCTTTTGTGCATTTTGTTCTCGTCCATTTTTATCCAGCAGGAATAAAAGATGTGGAATCAAATGATAAACTAACGAGCGAGTGAGGAACAAGGAGATCATCTCCTGGATTTTCATCCATAATCTTCTTCATCTTCATCATTATCGGAGTAAAAAGAAGGGATTTTATTACATTTTTTCCAGTCAGACTTATTCCATGCTATTTAACAATCTTGTGTATGAGAACGATGACGACTTCGTGATGACCCTCGTACCGGATTTCTCGTTGGTTGAACACGCAGTCTTGTTTACAACCTCAGCATGAACACAGAGGGTCACGAACACTTTCACACTGACTGCAAACCAACGTGTGTGTGTGTCTGTGTGTGTGTGTGTGTGTGTGTGTACATACTTACGGGACAAAGACGTGTGCATGACATTCGGATGTCAACATCGTTGTATGAACTTTAAAGTTGGTTTCTTGGCTTCTTTCCACTGTATAATGTTTCACCCCGCGTTCACACGAGCAAGCGACAAAGCGACATCATTTTCCAAGTTTATTATAAAATTAATTCATTCATATGTTTATTAAATTAATGCAAATTAAATTACAAAATGGCTCTGTACATACCCCAGGGCTGAGTTTGAGACTAACTGTGGAAGACAAAGTTAAATATATATATATTTAATTAATTAATTAATTAATTAATTAAACATTAATTAATGTTTTAAACAAATAAATAAAGCTAGTAAAATATATTTTAAATACATACATAAGTAACAGGGTTATTGGCGTTGTCATAATGCGTTGTTGACTTTGATATCAAATCTATATTAAGAAAATTTGGTGTTTGGGTTTTTTTTTCCCCTTAACAAAAAAAATTAATATTTTTATATAGTTTTGGTATCATTTTAGTAAAAAGCATTTCTACTCTTGCGACAATGCAAAAAATGCAAAACATTTTTTCTTTGAATTTACTTTTTGTATTGTTTTTTCCTTTTTTTGTTGTTTGGTTGTTGTTGTTGTTGTTGTTGCAAAAACTTTCAGTATTATTTTTTGTTCCTTTTTTTGCCACATTTTTTAACAATACCGGATACAATAGCAAAAAAAAATGTAATATTACATTTAAAGAAAAGAAGAAGAATACAATTTAAATGTTTGGGTTTTTTTTCCTAGTGTAGGGATTTTTTCACATTGTAGTACAAAAAATATATTAAAATAAATAATTAAGTAATTTATCAAATAAAAGCAGTATAATTTGGGATTTTGTTTTGTTTATTTATTTTTTTATATATGTTAATTTTTTTCAGAGCTTACACTCTCATGTGTCACATGTTCACCTGTAAGATCGACAAACTCTTACTCAGCAGCCCTTTCGCTGCACTTCACCACTGGCTCTCCTTAAGTAGCATCGATTCAGGACTTTACTTACTGTTGTTGTTTGGTCGTCCGTCTGAGTCGGATCAGCTGTAGTGCAACGTGACTCGTCTCTAGTATATAACTTTATAAATAATCAGTCTTAGAGTTAGCCTGTTTCAATAAAAATGTAAACGTGTTTAAAAAAATTACACTATTGAATTTTTTGCCACATTGTAGTGAAGATTTGTGATAGTAGCTCAAATTATGAATTCTAAAATTAATAAAGTGGATATAAAAAGTCTACACACCCCTGTTAAAATGGCAGGTTGTTGTGAGGTCAAAAATTAAACCATGTGACCATATAACCATAAAGTTAAACCATGTCAGAAGCTTTTCTACCGGTATTGTGAAATCACAATCTATAAATTACAGTAACAAATAAGTAGAATTATTATAGGGAAAAAAAATGTACCATATAATAATCTGGTTGCATAAGTGTGCACACCCCAAAACGAATACTTAGTTAAAGCAAGTTAAGGTTTTATCCCAGCATTCAGGCTTTTTGGGTAGTCTGTCAGTTTGTCACGTCTCAATTTAGCATTAATTTTTCTCTACAAAAGTATTCTACCTCTGTCAGATCTCCTGCACAGCGCCCTCTTCAGGTCACTCCACAGATTTTCAATTGGATTTAAACCTTGCTCTTGTTTAGGTGAAGCCGTTGCTTTGTCGATATGGAGGAGTGCATCAGGTCATTGTCATGCTGAAAAGTGATATTTCTCTTCATTTTAAAGATTTTAGCAGGAGCCTTAAGGTTTTGTGCTAAATGGTATGGTATTTGAAACTATTCGTCATTCCTGGTTATAGTCAGATCATATTCCCAGCTGAAAATAATCAGCCTCAATGCAAGATGCTGCCGCCACCATGCTTCACTGTGGGGATGGCATACTTTATAGATGTGTAGGTTGGGTTTTTTTGGTTTTTTTTGAGGGGAGGGGGGCACCAAATATATCTTTTGGTATAGTAGCTCATCATACCATAGCGCAGTATTCCACATTGGGGGTTTGGGAGATTGGATGCATGCTTTTTATTTATTTTTTTTTTGCAGATTTCAGCTTTGCTAAATAGCCCAAACGTATGAAGAATTCAGGACATTATCACGTATAGGGAACAACCAGTATTTGTTAGAAATTGCTGCAATTCTTTTAATGTTGCTGTTGGCCTCTGGGCAGCTTCCCTGACCAGGTTTCTCCTGACCTTCTCATCGACTTTGGAGGGACGTCCTGTTCTTAGTAAGCTCACTGTCCTGTCATACAAATATTTTTGCGACCCTCTCCTGACTGCTAATTTTCAACAGTGAGATCCTGTACCTGCTCTGTAAGCGATTTGTGGCCCATGGCTTTTCCCGTTGAATGTTACCAAGAAGATGTCCAGAAAATTCAATTCAATTCAATTCAATTTTATTTGTATAGCGCTTTTAACAACAGACATTGTCTCAAAGCAGCTTCACAAA
>JAQMYM010000009.1:20337055-20350511 GCA_030014255.1 Parauchenoglanis ngamensis
GTGTGTGTGTGTGTGTGTGTGTGTGTGTGTGTGTGTGTGTGTGTGTGTGTGTGTGTGTGTGTGTGTGTGTGATGTATTTCCTGGCAGAAAAATGTACTGCTTGTATCCCAGATCAACACACGATTGTTTACGCCTCTGCGCACAAACATATGCTACCCAAGATATCACCTTTTTATTCCAAATCATTGCACAAGTGTCAAATCTCTCAACACACACACACACACACACTCACACACACACACTCACACACACAACATGAATAAATGCTGAATTATCATGTGTAATGATGTTTTATAACCTTATCGCTCTGATCTAGAGTTAATGCTTATGTATGTAAGAAGTGGTGCAGTGTTACTGAGTGGCCATTTTTATTTGACTTCACATGCTGAACTCTGAGTTCAGCAGGTCAGACTAGAAAAGGTTTCGAAAGTTTAGTTGAATTAATTAGTTTAGTTGGATTAAACACTCGTATACACAGTACAGTAACGCAGGTATTTTCAACCTGCCTTTCCATGTGGAGTCACCATGTGGCTTGTGCTGACACTGGACACTCCTTCCGTAGCATTAATGTTAGCATTAATATAAACCGGCACTAGTGTCAGAGCTATAGAAAATTAATCAACACCTTCTGACCAATCAGGATGCAGTGACTATTAAACATACTTCTCTGCACTTTTATTATTATATAAGTATTAATAAATATTAATCAGTATATCATGAGGTGTGCCACTCTCCAGCTCTCACTCATAATGATTATGCTATTTATTAATGATTATAATATTTATAAAGCCCTGAAAGGCCTGAAAATGATCTTATATCCCTTTAAATATTTATTAAAAATGTGGTCTTTATGCCATGTGCTTCTTCACTTCTTCCTGTTCTGATATTCTCTTAATGACCTTAAAGCAGCTTTAATATTTATGACCAGTTATGAATCCTCACATGTGAGTGGTTCAGATGATGTAGAGACACAAGTGCACACACTCCACCCCAGAAAGCTCTGCCGAAGCACACCAACTCCTCCTGTGTGACTTCACATGAAGTACACTGTAATGGGATTGTCACGGTTCATCACAATGCCATGTGGCTTACTGAGTCATCATGACCTTTCATATTTATCAACAACAACAACATCAATAATAACATGTAGTGTTCTGCAGTGCAGCTCTGACTCGTCACCTTTAATATTTAAATCATATTTAAATAACTAAAACCCTTTTTACTTACTTATGGGTTTTACTTACCCATATACCCAGAGCCTACACACAGCCACTTCTGGAGAATCCTGGATTCTGATTGGTCAGAAGGTGTTTATTAGATTTCTATAACAGCAGCTCTGACAGTAGTGCGGGTTATTGCACTCTAATGTTCCAATGTTATCGTTTCTATAGTAACAGCTCATTCAGAGGGACGTGTACGGGAGTTAATGACGTTTATGGAACATTTATGGAAGGAGTCTCCAGTGTCAGAGGTATTAAGTTTATTGCAACATCTTTAGGACAGAGTTTACATGTTCTGGCCAGTAAAATATAATCATTTAAATATACACACATTAGTGGTGTAATGATACACAATCCTTTTTTTTTTTACACATTCTTTATTATATATTTTATATTGCTACAATTTAAATTTTTTCTGTCACTGCTTTATTGTGTTGTGTATTTTTATTTTCGTATTTTGCAGTTTTATTTTGATTTTCTTCTTTTACTTAAAATTAAAATCTTAAAATTATTATTATTATTATTATTATTATTATTTCACCATGATACAATGCATTTGGTACTAGCATTAATTTTCACCTCTGATAACTTTCTTAAGAAATTAATTAATTAAGTGTTTTCAATTCAGAACATGTATTCATATTGTTATAGAAAATCCCTTCTTCTTTTTCTTCTTCCTCTTCTTCTTCTTTTCCTCCTCCTCCTCCTCCTCCACACTCGGCCTCCTGTGCTTTTCCGGACGGACATGAGTGATGTCACAGGAGTCACTCTAGCCATACTGAATGACCTTGTCTTTACCCTTCTTTAGTCTCTCGTTTCTCTGTGGGTTCCCTGGTGCCTCTTATATTCCTTGTTTTAGATGTGATGGTCACGTGACTTGGCCCCGCCCACCACCACTGCTTCATATCGATGTTTACACTTAACTCCCACATCTTTATGTTAGCCGTGTATGTGTGAACCGCATTCCTGCAAATCTTACTGTATCTGATCCGTGTATCTGACAGTGCTGGTGGTGTGTGTGCTGTTGTCATTACAACACACACACTTACACACACGCGCAAACACATCTGCTTCGACTGATTGAGGGCCGAGTGTGTGATCTTGTGCTGCTATGATTAGTGCTGTCCTTCACTCACTGCTTTTTCACCGTCAGTCACCACCACTATATATAACACACACACACACACACACATTTTACTGGCAGTGTCTGCTGCTCAAGTGCCACACACACACACACACACACACACACACACACACACGCACACACACACACACACACATGCACACAAACACACACACACACACACACACACACACACACACAGCAGATGGTACACAGCATGGATTCGTACCGACTTTAGCTCTTCTGGCGCTATTTCTATTTCACACCAATGGCATCCTGATGCTCAGATAGAGTGTGTGTGTGTGTGTTTTGGGTCAGTTACTGTGCTGCATGCCTACACAAATAGTGTTAAAGTTCAAAAAGCACATAGTGATTATTTAGAGCTACATATGATTCTTAAAGTGGTTTATAAAATACTGAATAAAGCTATAAAACAGCTTGTTACCGTGACAACAAAGAAATGAAAGAAAAGACATCAAAGAAAAGAACTGGTAAAATGAAGACAGCTCTCTAACCCTGTGTTCACATGCGTAAATGACAAGTCGCACACGTTGCTTGTAGTCAGTCCCTTCTGAATGTGCACTGTCCAACAGATTAGCAGATTAGCAAAGCAAGCTAACTATGCCAGCTACATACGCTCATCGGACACACTAACAATCTCTACAAGTTTAAGTTCAAGTAACTTTTATTGTCATTTCAACCATATACATGTGATACAGTACATAGTGAAACGAGACAACGTTCCTCCAGGATCAAGGTGCTACATATAGGCCAACACAGAATTAAAAAAGTGCATGTGTGCAACAGAAGACAACATAAAGTGCATGTGTTCAAACATGCACTTTACTATCACAAAACAAGACAGTGCAGCGTTAATCCAAGTCGAATGTGCAAAAATTGCAAAGGTAGTTGAATGTATTCGTGTGTGTGTGTCAGTTGAGTGTCCAGGAGTCTGATGGCTTGGAGGAAGAAGCTGTTACATAGTGTAACAGTGAGGGCCGAATGCTTCGGTACCTCTTTCCAGATGGCAGGAGGGTGAAGAGTGTGTGTGAGGAGTGTGTGGGTTCGTCCACAATGCTGGTGGCTTTGCGGCTGCAGCGTGTGTGGTGCATGTCTGTGATGGAGGGAAGAGCGACTCCGATGATCTTCTCAGCAGTTCTCACTATCCACTGTACATTTACATTTATGTCATTTGGCAGACGCCCTTATCCAGAGCGACTTACATAATACATAAGCGTATTACAGAATACATCTTATTTTTATACAAGTGAGCAGTGAAGGTTAAGGGCCTTGCTCAAGGGCCCAGCCATGGCAGCTTGGCTGGGATTTGAACTCACGACCTTCCGATCACTAGTCCGACGTCTTAACCACTGAGCTACCACAGACCCCTGTCGGTTCTGTAGTTTCTTGCAGTCCGATACGGTGCAGGTTCCATACCAGACAGTCATGCAGCTGCTCAGAATGCTCTCAATAGTCCCTCTGTAGAAGGTGGTGAGGATGGGTAGTGGGAGATTGGCTTTCCTCAGCCTTTGCAGGAAGCAGAGACGCTGCTGGGCTTTCTTTGCTATGGAGCTGGTGTTGAGGGACCAGGAGAGGTTCTCTGCTAGGTGAACACCAAGGAATTTTGTGCTCTTTTCACGATCTCCACAGGGGATCCTTCGATGTTCAGTGGAGAGTGGTCACTCTGTGCTCTTCTAAAGTCAACAATCATCTCTTTGGTTTTGTCCACGTTCAGAGACAGATTGTTGACTTTGCTCTGTGCCTTTCTCCTTCCTTACAAGTGTTATTTTTCTTCCTAACATCTTTATACACATTCATATATGACAGGATAAGATATTTAACTAAACGAAGAACAGAAGAAACGTCAGACCACAAGTGCTGATCACTAAAAGAGTGGTCCGAAGAATCATTTGTGACACTTGCTTGAATTTGGCACTTTGTTATAGCTTCATATGTAATTTGCGTAGAATTGACAATTCAGATGTTTACATTTACATTTACGGCATTTGGCATACGCCCTTATCCAGTGTGACTTACATAAGTGCTTTGAAGTCTCTATTAGTAAATATATTTTGATACTGGTTCACTAGGACCTGGGCTAAGAATACCATCACAATAAAACTGTTGGCAAGTAATACAGAAAGGGTTTTTTTGGGGGGGGTTTGTGAAGAGTAAATAAGTGCTAGTCCAAGTACTTCAGAAAGAGGTTTGAAGACACACAGTGATTCGTTCGGATGTCTAGGGGAAGTTCATTCCACCACCTAGGTGCCAAAACAGAGAAGAGTTTAGATGCAGGTCTTCCTTGTACCTTGAGAGATGGTGGAACCAGTCGAGCAGTGCTGGAAGAACAGAGGGAACGTGGTGCAGTGCAGGGGGTGATAAGTGCTCTGAGGTAAGAGGATGCTGGTCCATTCTTGGCTTTGTAGGCAAGCATCAGTGTTTTGAATCTGATGCGGGCAGCTACGGGAAGCCAGTGAAGGGAGCATAGCAATGGGGTGGTGTGGGAGAACTTGGGAATGTTGAAAACGAGTCGTGCAGCTGCATTCTGGATCAGTTGCAAAGGTCGAATGGCGCTCAGAGAGAGACCTACTAGTAGTGCGTTACAGTAGTCTAGTCTTGAGATGACAAGGGACTGAACAAGTATCTGAGTGGCCTGTGTGGAAAGAAATGGAAGGATCCTTCTGATGTTGGAGAGGAGAAATCAACATGAGTGAGAAAGATTAGCAATATGAGAAGAAAAAGATAGGTGATTGTCCATAGTTACATCAAGCAGTGACCGAAGGAGAGCTCAAAGAGTTGTCCAGGGAGATCACAAGATCCTGATGTGGGGATGAATCAGCTGGGTTGAATAACCGTTCAGTTTTTCTGGAGTTGAGTCTCAGCTGTTGAACTGCCATGCATGATGAGACATCTGCCAGACACACAGAGATCCGGGTGGAAACAGTGAGTGTCTGAGGGAGGAAAGGAGAGGGTTAGTTGAATGTCATCTGCATAGCAGTGGTATGAGAACCCATGTGAGGATATTACCTCAACAAGATATCTAGTATAGATGGAAAACAGAAGAGGACCATGTACTGAGCCCAGAGGGACACCAGTGGAGAGCCTGCGTGGAGTAGATGTGGATCCCTTCCATGTCACCTGATATGACCGGCCTTCTAGGTAGGAAGCGAGCCATTGCCACGCTGAGACACAAATACCAAGAATACTAAGAATGGACAAGAGAGTCTTGTGGTTGACCATGTCAAATGCTGCTGAAAGGTTGAGGAGGATGAGGACTGATGACAGTTTGGCCGATCTAGCAGCATGTATCTTCTCTGTGACAGCCAAAAGGGCAGTCTCTGTAGAATGTACTGCTCTGAAACCAGACTGATTATGATCCTGTAGGTTGTTCTGTGACAGATAGAAAACAGTTGATTGAAGACAGTGCGTTCAAGGATTTTAGAAAGAAAAGAGAGAAGTGATACTTGTCAGTAGTTGCTGATGTCTGAGGGATCCAGAGTGGGTTTCTTCAAGATGGGAATAACCCTGGCTCTTTTGAATGCTGAAGGTACATTACCAGATGTTATGGAGCTGTTTATGATGGTGGTGATGAAGGGGATAAGGTCTTGAGAGATGGTCTGGAGCATTGTGGAAGGAATAGGATCCAGTGGGCAGGTGGTAGGATTGCATGAGGATATAACTTGTAGGATATCATCTGTAGCTAGATTGGAAAACTGTGCCAGTGAGGTTGAAGGAGAATCATTAGTGTGACATGAAGGAGTTGGAGTGGCAGTGAATGTTTGAGATTTGTTGAATCTTCCCATCAAAAAAGTTGGCAAAGTCTTCAGCAGTCAGGGAGGATGGAGCAGGAGGGGCTGGCGGGTTGAGTAATGAAGAAAAGATGTTGTGGAGTTTGCGCGGAGTGTCTTATGCAGAGATTTCCACCGTTTTATTATAGAAGGCAGTCTTAGCAGAAGTTACGTTAGATGAGAAATTGGACAGGAGATCACTGTAAGAAGACAGATCAATGTCAAGTTGTGATTTCTTCCACTTTCTGCTGCTCTTAACTCTCTTTGATTGCTACACGACACATCCGATAGCCAAGGAGCAGGGTCAGAGTTTTTCCTGGGTTTGGAAGATAGTGGGCAGGGGTTTTCCATAGTTGAGGAAAGTGAGGAGAGGAGAGTGTGCATGGCTAGCTCCAGTGGAAGGGAGCAAAAGGTAGGAGAAAAGTGTTGACAGCTGGTTTTTCGAAGCGCAGGTAAGGTGATGGTAAAAGATACTAAGTGATGAACAGAGATATGAAGTGGGGTAGCAGTGATGTCTGATGCTGGGGAGGGATGGCTGAATACCAGGTCCAGGGCATTTCCTCCTTTGTGTGTGGGAGAGCAGTTGTTGAAAATCACAGAGAAGGAATAAAGAATAGAGAGAAGGAGGACTGGAGCTTGTAAATGGGGAGGTTGAAGTCTCCAAGGAGAGTGAGAGGAGAGTTCTCAGTAGGGAAAAGACTGAGGAGAATGTCCATTACTTTCCTAGGGGAATGTTTCCTGGGGGTCCAGGGGGGCAGTAGATGACAACGACGAGAAGGTTGATTGAAGAGGAAATTGCATCAGCATAGAACTCAAAGGATGTGATGTTGAGATGAGACAGAGAGAGAGGTGTAAAGGACAAACTTTGAGACAGCAGAAGACCTGTACCACCACCCCTTCCAGTTTCTCGTGGTGTATGTGAGAAAGCATAAGCAGAGGAACGAGCTGCTGATGTGGCTGAGTTCTGTGGCGATATCCAAGTCTCAGTTAGTGCCAGAAAGTCAAGAGAGTGATGGGAAGCAAGAACTGAGATGAAATCAGCTTTCTTTACAACAGACTGGCAGTTCCAGAGCCCAACTATCACCCCTGTTTGAGACTGGGAAAACAGAGGAGGGTAGATAAGGTTGCCGGTAATACAGCCTCTGGATGGTGCATGAAATCTTCTGGGTCTAAGAGATGTGAGAACAGAGATGGGTTTGAGGCACATGTCAGCAGTCTAGTCAGGAGTTAGATTAGTGAGTTTAAGTTCTCTGTAGAATGTTCTCTTAATTTCTTTGTAGAATGTGTTAACTAATGCAGAGCGGATACACCTTCAATATACGTCGGTGAGCCCTGCCCCCAATTCACACCTTTAGGGAGTCCGAAACTACTGTTGATTAGGCACCTGAGAAAACTAATTAGCATGGACCTGCAGACAATTCAAAATCTAAAGAACACCACAGAAACAGCAAATACTACTGACAAGAATCTATGTCCAAATGAGTCAAGTAGATAGTACACAAAAGTCAGAATCCTACCTTACCAGTAGAGAAGAAATTCAAGACAGAACCAAAAAGCACACCAAAGGTGACCAAATTGGGTAATATTAAATAAAGTGTGACTTTAGAATGGGTTATAGAATTGCTTAAATATGTTATATTGTATGTTTTATTGTGTCACATTAAGCTAACACAGGGAACTTTCATTGCATCACAACATGAGCGTAAGAGCCAATCAGGTTTCATTATGCAAATGAAGGCCATGTAACAGAGTTTGAAAGTTAATAGAGGTGTAAGATATTAAATTTACTAATTACTAATTTTCTTATGAATTTTTTAAAATAGTAAAAGCATAGATTCTTCAGAGCTTTTTTGTTTGTCTAGTGACTTTTTTTGTGGAACTGCAACATCAAGTAATTTTTATTTGATAAAGGAAAAGATAGGATATTCACAACTATTTTGAAATGAGCATTTTTTTGCAAATATGAGTATCGTACTGTAAATGACTGGAGTCAGATGAAATAATATAAATGGCTTCACTGGAGTAAGAATAAACTCTGCATGACTTTCTCCCGTATTTATTTTGCTCTGTGTTTCTCAGTCTGGTTCGCACCCATGCGCAGTGTTTATTCTTCAGGCGATATGAGTGTGTATGTCAGCTTTAGCCATGCGTGAAACGCCCAAGGCATATTTCTACACGCACACTGCCTTTCACCTGGGATCTGGTTGCGTGTGGATCACTGACATATTAAAGCAGGTTGGGGTGGGTTCTGTCCCCACTGGGCTTCAGCAAACTGCAGACAAAGCCAGAGGATGAGGGCCAAGAGTGCGCTGGCTCTTCAAACCAAACAGAAAAATGTGATCTCCTCTCTTCTCCAGCATTCGGCCAAAAACCACCTCTAGTTCTGTTTTATTGAGTCGTGCAGCCTCGCTTTATTTAAACCTCGATTTGCTTTCATGCTTCATATGGATTAGAAATGAAACACTCTCTCTGGGTTGTGCTGTTGCAGAACGATAATCAACGACAGCTTGTTGTGATGCATCGTGACGTGATGTTGATTACGTAAGGGGTAACGGCCACCAAGGTGTCCCGTTATACAGATTTAATGGATGAAACTTAGTTTCCACCGCTGAGTTCATTATTCCGTATAACGGGACACCTCGAAGGCCGTTATCCCGCTTATACCCCGGGTAACCAAACATCTAGACACGTTTGTATATTTACAGGCCTAGAAAGAAGACACTAGGAGAACCTTTTCTCAGCAACAAACATGTTTGTGGTGTACTTTTCTCCTGAACAAGGATAACTTGGGGGGAACGTCTAGCTGGTTTGGTTGTTATGGTTACTGGCTATGCAGGCTACCAGTCAACAGATAATTTCATATGGTTGTCATGGTTACCATTCAAAATCTCGCACCGCATTGACATGGGATGTTGATTACAACTTTTTCCAACCGATCTGCTTTAAAGTTATTAGACAGAAGAGAGGATTTCTCATCTCTGGTGTATCGTTTCCAATCATGTATTTTATTCCTGTTACATCACAGCAATTATATTTATAGTAATATTTAATGTTGTTGGACACGAGACAAGTTCCTCACTTACGTTAAAGCAGCTTTAAACAGTTGTTCCCTGCCCAGCCTGTCTTTTTTCTCTCTCTCAAAGTTAATTAGACAAAAAACCCATAGCTTGTCATGTGACTGAGAAACCACGAAGTGTAAACTAGTCTGCCCTAAAGATCTCACAGAACTTCAAGTTCCAGTTGTACCTCTGACTGTTACAAAGCGCTGACACTGGAGACTCCTTCCATACATGTTAGACACACACCTCCTTACAAACGTTTTTATTCTCTTTATTTGGAGCATCCACCATATAAGTCTCTGTGAATGAGCTGTTGCTATGGAAACGATACTTAAAAATTGTACAAATTCACTTGAACCATGTGCTTGGATTTCATATTTTGTTCGATTTCATATAAACAAAGTGGTAAGAAAATGATCAAAACAATGCATACACTCAATTCACATGAAAAGTGACAAAAAAGGTAATGTTAGTATGAGGCCACACCGCTAATCCAAACCCCACCCCCATTGCTAACTTTAACCTTTCTCATTTTTCATACATATCCTTCAGACAAATAATATCCTTCTGACTTCTGATCTCAGTTAAAATAATATCATTTTGCTTTTCAGTACCTGAGCACATTTAATTTTTCATACGAACTGAGCATACGTAAATTTAGCAGAACAAAATAAAAGCATTTAAAATCCCTTGAATGTTTTTAAAAGTGAGAAGTAAATAATTTGATCTGAAATTGTGTTTTCGTAACATTTTGTACATGGATTATAGTCACACTGAGACTTCTGTAAATGTTGCATAACCGTCTCCTCACACGAGACACATGTTTTTAATCTGTTTTTTTATATGAAGTTTCTGCAGTACAGGCTCCGGTGAACGAGCTCTTGCTATAGAAACAGTAACGTATTATAAGAGCACATTAACATAAACCTGTGATTTGGATTATATGAATCATCCGTGTTGAATTCAGCATGTCATGTGTCCGAGGTACGCAAGCAGGCCGTTCTGATCAGCGTTTACGTATGGAACTCAAGGACGGATTAACGTGTGCTTTCAGTTTACAGATCAGAACATGGCATAGGGCAGCAGAGTCTTTCCATCCTTCTTACTTTGATGAGATCTTTCTCCTCTTTGGGGATTTAATTCCATTATGGAAATGCATTACCTTGCGACATCACTCCTCTCTGGCACATGCACGCACATACACACACATACACACAATTCCTCCTCTGGATTTGTTCGGTTATTGCAGACGTTTAACGGGCGCCATTACTAATGAATTATGCCGCTGCTTTCCCTGGAGGAAGCTGTCCCTCTGACCTCCACTCCATTGGTTTGAGGCACATTATGCATTTGTGCTTCATGTCACACACACACACATGCTTCTATCTCCTCCATCCTCTTTCAACTCCATATTCTGCTCACACACACACACACACACACACACACACACACACTCGTCGATGCTCTCACCTCGGCTCTGTTCAGGGGCCGCTAATGCACGTTAGCGAGTCGAGGGATAGTGAGGGTCATGTCATTCGGTACATAATGCCACCCGCA
This sequence comes from Parauchenoglanis ngamensis, assembly GCA_030014255.1. Taxonomy (NCBI): domain Eukaryota; kingdom Metazoa; phylum Chordata; class Actinopteri; order Siluriformes; family Auchenoglanididae; genus Parauchenoglanis; species Parauchenoglanis ngamensis. The sequence goes on from JAQMYM010000009.1 coordinate 20,347,803, forward strand.
AACATTTAGAACGATGTCCAGTGCACTCTTGTGTCTGTGTGTGTGTGTGTGTGTGTGTGTGTGTGCGCGTGTGTTACCTGCCACATGGTTTGCGGAGGCCGGGATGATAGAACGTTAGCATTCCAGGAACCATGACGTTAACAGGACATCCTCCGTTATACTCCTCCTTCGCCCAGTCCTAAATTAAACACAACACGCATCATTAAATAAACATTATGCATAGATATATTATTCAATATTTATTCAACACACTGTCAAATTCTTGGTTCTGATTGATCAGAAGGTATTAATGCATGTATAACAGGCTCGCTCACAACAGATGCGCCACATAACCGGATTAAGTTCGGGCTTACACAATACATGGGCATGAAATGTCAGTGCAACACAATAACAATGCAATAACACAGAGAACTGCTAAATCGTGTTATTGTGTGCAGTAATATTTGGTGAAATGTATCTCGTAATAGTAAAAATCTCCCAGTAGCAGCATTATAAAGTGCTGGTGTCTGTTTCGGGAATTGTCCAGGTGAGCGTTGGAGGGCAGCAGGGTGTTGAGTATTCTGACCTCCTCAGGTGAAGCTGTTGCAGAGAGTAACATGGTGGCGGTAGCACGGATGCTCTGGTGAAGGAGTGGGAGGGGTCGTCCACATCACTGCTGGTCATACGCATACAGCGCTCCGGGTAAGAGGTGTCGATGGTGCGTAGAGAGACCACAGTGATCATCTCAGCTGTCCTCACAATCCGCTGTAGGATGCTGCGCTCTGAGACATGCAGCTCTCAGACTAAAACACTGACACAGCTGGTCAGGACGCTCTCCACTGCCCCTCTGTGGAAGGAGGTGAGGACGGGAGAGGGGAGTTTGACTCGTTTGACCCTCCACAGGAAGTGAAGATGCTGCTGTGCTTTGTTGGCCATGCAGGAGGTGATGAAAGTCCTGGCGTGATCCTCTGTTATGTGTAATCATTGATATATAATTATTACGTCTATTATTACGTCGAGACTTATTTCTCATTGGTAAATTAGTTGCTTCAGTCAAAGTTTCATTGTCTGTGTGTGTGTGTGTGTGTGTGTGTGTGTGTGTGTGTGTGTGTGAGTAGGTTGAGCTGATCTCCGGCTTCACACTGAATACTCTCCTCATGTCAGAGTTTCACCTCCGTTTCACATCAGTTTCACCAGGAGAGAGTTTCACCATCAGCTGTAAACACGTTTACTCCACTTTACAGAAGATGGAAGATATATGGGCCCTGACACTCCAAACCAACCTCCAGCCCAAAGATATCCACACACACACACACACACACACACACACACACACACACACACACACACACTCATATACACACACACAGGGCATCTCATTTTTCACTTTCCAAGCAAGCGTTCTCAAGGTTTCTGCTCATGATGTAGATTTAGATTTTTTTGCCCCACGTACACGACTTGGAGCTCACAGACGCTCACTACACTGAGTAGCTTCTTCTGATCTACAGAAGCAAAACTAACACAACCAGCCAAGAGATCAGGACAGTTTTGCCAGTTTGTGTTCATGTCAGATGTACCTGTTTAGTGCTATAAATGTTCATATCTGTACGCAGATTAATGTTGTGTTCATGACATGGAAATTTGGAAATTTAGAAATTACCAGCTCCAACTGGGAAAAAATTGTAGCGAGTGTAAAGTGTAGCGAGATGTCTGCATTGTCCTCTAAATCCGTGCAGACATGATTGAGGTGACCGTGAACCTCGTCCAGCTTGCCCATAACCTGTCCCGTAATTCCACTGACTCGTCCCTGAAGCTCTGTCCACAACTCGCTGCGGTTTCAATAAGATGCAGACTTTTGAACTGTAACGTGCTTTGTCGCATTCTGTTCCTTTTAAATCAGGTTCGAGAATTAAAAAAAAGTCAAAAGGAAATCTTCAGTGCTTCAATACTGAGGTTAAGATTTATAGTAGAATGAGAGATATTTTTAAAAATCTAACACTTTTGTAAAGCAGCGAAATCGAAACACTTCGCCGCTTTGCACTGGTTTCCTTTCACACTTTTTTGTTTCATGTTGTGAAGGGCTTGTTACTGGGCTGACAAGTTTATTACTGCCAGTTTATTACTGCAGGAAAAGCTGAAAAGCAAAAAATACAGGCTTATGTAACACCATGACTCGTTTCAATGATTTTTCCCATTCAGTCAGAAAAAAAACTAATTAGAGAAAGTGTGTTTACATGAGCACTAATAATACTCTCTTCAGAGGCTGCAAAATATATATTCATTTTTGGCATGAAACACTTTTGGCATGCTATTAAAGGAAAATAATCAGTGACAGTTGCGTAATGAAGTGGAGTTACTCTTAACACATTTTACCAAGTTGATTATTTTCCTATATGTGCACATCCTAAAGTGCTTTAATCTCCCAAAAGTGCAGCAATTCACCAGTGATTACATTTTTTTTTTTCTTAAAAAAAACACCATCCTCCTTTTTACCCTTTTACAGTTACATTTAATGTTGTGGAATGTCTTTAAAACTAGTCAGTGAAAACTAAAATACACTATATTGCCAAAAGTGTTCACTCACCCATCGAAATAATTAAATTCAGGTGTTCCAATCACTTCCATGGCCACAGGTGTACACCACAGGTGATGTTTCTACAAACATTTGTGAAAGAATGGGTCGCTCTCAGGAGCTCAGTGAATTCCAGCGTGGTACCGTGATAGGATGCC
>JAQMYM010000009.1:20367811-20385449 GCA_030014255.1 Parauchenoglanis ngamensis
GGCAGGCCCGGAAAGCAGAAGGGGTCAGGATCACTGGAGTCTCAGGAGTAGCATGTGCAGCTCGACAGACAGACAGAGCGGGAGTGATAAGAGAAAAAGCAGATTGTTAGGTATGGTCATGGTCTCCTAATGGTAAAGAACAGAGTATATCGTGTGCTGAGTGCAAGCAGGAACTCCGGCAGGGCTAGCTATGACCGCGTAACTAAAAGGGAGAGCCAGCAAGTAACACAGACATGAGCTCATTTAAGATGGATTGAGGCAAAGAGGAAAACTGTCCTGTGGTCTGCCCAATCAAAATATGGAATTCTGTTTGGAAATCATGGATGCCACATCCTCTGGGCAAAAGAGGAAAGTCTTTGAAGAAACATATGCTGCCATCCAGACAACGTATTTTCCAGGGACGGCCTTGCATATTTCAGCAAGACGATGCCGAATCACATTCTGCACGGTATTACAGCAGCACGGCTCCGTGGGAGAAGAGTCCGGGTGTTAAACCGGCCTGCCCGCAGTCCAGACCTGTCACACACTGAAACCATTCGGCGCATCATGAAACAAAAAGTATAACAAAGGAGACCCGGAACTGCTGAGCAGCTGAAATCCTGTATAAGGCAAGTATTGGACAACGTTTCACTTCCCAAACCCCAGCAGCAACATCAGCTCCAAAGGTTTACAGTGTAGTTAAAAGAAGAGGTGATGCAGCACAGTGGGAAACATGCTCCTGTCCCAACTATTTTGAAACACGTTCCTGGCATCAAATTCAAAATATACATTTTGCAACAAAAAAAAACAATAAAATTCATGTTTCAACATTTCATACGTTGTCTTTGTTCTATTTTCAATTAAATATGGGTTTTGAAAGATTAATGGCGGCATGGTGGTGTAGTGGTTAAAACATGTGAATTGGGTTAATTGGCTCCTCTAAATTGCTCATAAGTGTGATTGTGAGTCTGAATGGTCCCAGCCACTAGGGGGACCATTGGTGGTGCCGGTCCCAAGTGCGGATGAATTGGGAGGGTTGTGTCAGGAACGGCATCCAGCGGAAAAACCGCAGCCAAATCAATGAAGTGGACGACAGACGATCCGCTGTGGCGACCTCGAACAGGGAATAAGCCAGAAGAAGAATAGGTTTTGTAACATTAATAAAGTCTATCAATCTATCTATCTCAAATCAATTCAATTCAAATTACTGGTATAACGCTTTTAACAACAGATATTGTCACAAAGCAGCTTCACAGAAGTATATAGATTCTGGTTATAAACATATGAATCTATAAATGTAGCTATATATTTATCCCTAATGAGCATGAGAATAACTCCCTGAGATGACAAGAGGAAGAACCTTGAGAGGAACCAGACTCATTTGAGTGGATCATTTCTATCTGTCTATCTATTTATTGTGCAAAGCAGGATTACAACGATAGCCTAGAAGTGTAATTCAGTTACCAATAAGCATGCTAGTAATAAACCATACTTCAGCTTACTTTGTAGAAACTTTTAAAGTTATCTGGCTAACTGTTTAAACTTGCTTTGCGGAGTCCCCCTTACAAGGAAAACTGGGTTTGTCTTTGCTACCTAACATTATCTAACCACTTCCTAATGCTGAAACGTCTGCATAAATTGAAAGCGAGTGAGTCCTCCTCACGCCTGAGTGATTATATTTAAACTCTCCACATGATCACAGATCTGAAACTCAAACCCAAGCTGAGAGACGAGAGAGCTGACGGTGAGGATTAAAGAGCGTACAGGCCGAGCACTAAAGCCTCATAAAAAGTTTTTTTTAAAAAAACAAGACCTGCAAAAATCACATTTCATGTCCACTCTGTAAATCCTGCCAGCACTCACAGGTGAGCAGAATGCTAATTAGCTGCGGCATGCTAAATAATGGTGGAAGCTTAACAAACAGTTGGATAGTGGTGTGCGTCTTTAAAAACACAATCATGCTGCTGAATTTGAATGAAGGCTCTAGAGGAGATCGTGCTATGACGCGTCAGTTTTCAGTGTGTGTGTGTATGTGCGAGTGTGTGTGGGCAATGAGAAACAGATGAAGCAATATCACACTCGGTCAGAACACACGCTGAAGTTTCCTGCGCTGTTGATTAACAGAATGAACACTTCGGTTAACTTCACTCCATTTTGGTTCCGCTGAAGTGTTTTTCCCGTTACACGTGTTCAAAGTCTAAAGCTAGCATCTTTAGCTTTGTACTTGAGCTATGAGGCTAATGTGGCTAATGGACGTTTAAGTCACCTAAAATAATTTTAAGGAAATTTCTGCCTTAAACAGAATAATGTGTGTGCATATGTGTGGTTTGATGCTAGCAGCATGAATGATAAACAATATTGTAGCCTGCACTTTGACCTAGCATAGACCATAGCCCCGCCCTCTTGGTTTCTATTCATTCGTTAACACACCAGGCAAAACTGATGAAGGAGATTAAGTTGGTCTGATGTGAAAGCAGCCACTATCAGAAGGAGAAGCGCACGTTTCTCATCCAGCGTCCTTTCCCCTTCAGTGAATCAGCGTTTGCTCTCGCTGCTGCTTTACTTAAAAAAGCTGAAATTTGTAGCTATCGGATCTGTGTCTCCCATATCGTCATAAATTTCCACCTCAAACCGATATTACATGGATTAAGTCACAGAAAGAACACAATTTAGCTCCGCCTCTAAATCTTTTAAGATGACTTGATATCGTAAATGCGAATGATGTGGATGAAAATACAGTTCCGTGACTTTTTTCCCGGTGTTGGATTCGTGGGGCACTCGACTAGAGGTTGTACCTCGTAATTCCCAGGAAAAAATGAATAACTTGGAATTCCTAAAGAATTTCACTGAGAAAAAGCTCTTTGAATGAACTTAATTAAAACGCGTGTGTTTGTTCCGCGTGAATGAACTGAGTTGCGTTGTCACAATTTGTTTTCCTTCAGCCAACAAGATTTGATCGTATTTTCAAATAAAATTAAAAAATGAAACTCCGTTCACTCCCCCAGACTCAGGGTCAAACCCAGGACCCTGTCGCTATAAGGCAGTAGCTCTCACGCCACACAGAAGTTAATAAAGTGAATTCATGTCTTCCTGTCAGCGCCAACATCCTCATGAGATTTTATAACGTAATTGGATCACTAGTAGATTAGACACTTGTTTAAATTTAATTTAGCATAAGCAATGAAATCATGTTTTAACGAGACCCTTAATATCATTACGCAAACTATACCTAATATTTTCTTTTACGCCTGATTGATTACATATTTTTTCAGCGTTGGACAGTCTTCTCAACTCCGAGCTTAGCACGTGACATCGGATCAAAATCAGGGCTGCGTGTTGGCAAGAGTCTGGCGATACGATACGGATAGCGATACATCGCGATACTGTAAGCAGGGCGATAGCACACCACCTTTTATACTTTTTATTAGCATCATAGCACTGACATCATAGCACTACTTTTTATGCAGTTTTAGCAAAGGAATTAACATTTGCCTATGTCAGTAAAAAAAAGAAAGAAAATAAAAGTATGTCACAGCGGCCGATCTAACTAGTCAGCCAGGTTTGCTAATGCTAATATTAGCTGTGCACCCTTATGCTACTTCCTGTCTCAGATTACGGTGTTAACGTTGCAGTGAATGGGGAAAATGACTGAACACAACAGTCATGGATTTAAACACAACACAAAATGAACCACTGAAATGAATCTTTGCATGTGGACTATTAGTTAAAAAACAATGCAGTGTTTTTGAGAATCGATACAGCATCTCAAAACCTATCATTATACTCAAGAGGATCGATCTTCTTACACCCCAATGAAGATTACAGCAGTAAACACACAGCACGTCTTCCTTTTAAATGTCTATACAAGTATTAGCTTTAGATCTTCAAACATACAGATATATTCACTTTTTAAATCTGCAACAATGACTGCACAGTTCACTGTTTTGATGAGGAGAATGTACATCCCTCATGGAGGCAGCCATGTTTTTTCCCTCTCTGTAGCTTGAATACCCAAAGTTCACAAATAAGCACAAATAATTCCGAGCTCCGAGTTCCCACATCCCAGGTATGTCGAATCGAGCATATTTTCCTATGGCCTGTGTGTGTGTGTGTGTGTGTGTGTGTGTGTGTGTGTGTGTGTGTTATGCAGTACTTGTCTATATTTTCTTGTTCTGCATTAGATTTAGCTTTGACTCACCCAGAATTATTTCTACTGCTGAAAAACAATCCATTTTTGAAAAATGACTGACATGACGAATTCAGACCAAAAACCCGGAGATCCCCGGAGAGTAATTACATTAGCTCACATTCTCATGCAAAACTAATGGGATTAGAACACAGCTTTATGTCTCGTCTGGAAAAAAGTGCATACGTTTGATTTTTTTGACATTTTTTTCAACTTTAACATCGTCTAACCCACGACTCTTTTCCGACACCAATCTGAGTTTGTTTACGGAGCAGATGATGAGCTTGGAGAAGAGGTGTGATAGAAGGGCAGATTAATTTAACACACTTTAGTAAACACACATACACACTGAGTACACCGAATGTGTTGAAAGTCACCCCTTCTGGGACGTCTCCTGACGGCCGAATACGGCGACCGCATCCATTTTCACCTCGTCGTGTAAATATGCTCGAAAGCTCTGAACTCTATGAAGCTGCAAACCTCTGGGACGGACCCCAAAATTCCCCCGCGCAGTTTCTAGCACTCTGCCACTCCCGCTCGATCACACCATCTCACTCACATTTTCACCTTCTCCCCCTCAGTCTCTCACCTCTCGGCTGTTCCAGTAACAGGCCTGAACGCCGGCGATGAAGCCCACCAGCGCTGCGCTCCCGCCGGGACTCGTGGCGTCAAAGGTGACCCCGAAAGGGCAATGTACAGAAGGATGTGCCACGATCTCTCCCGAGTAGCCTTTCTGCTTCCAAAATGCCTGTAAAATTTAGAAATTAGTTGATCCAGAGGTGGCAACTTTACTAACAAGAAAATCTTCATAGCAAAAACTAGCGTATGTCAGTGAATTTGGTAAAAATGATAAATAACATTCACTGCTACTGACCAGAGACAATAGCCCCGCCCTCCTGTTTCTATTGGCTGGCATGAAGAGGAAGTAACCGCTAACAGAAGCAATTCTTGGGAATTCAGAGGATTGGCTTTTCCTATGGCTAATTGTTTTGTGTTTTTTTAAAGGAATATCTTCACGTCACCGAGAAACCAGAGAGCTGCCATTTTCAACGAGTTAGTGCTAGACCGAAAGTATTGGCACCTTTGGTTTACTGCAATTACTGCACACATAATCAGCTAAGATGTTATTTGGTGTCTTATTCTATTAGTTTGGGAAGCTATGAGGCTAATGTAGCTAACAAGTCAGAAAAGTCAGTCTCACCCAAATGTACTGTTTACATTTTCCAAATTTTCAATTGATACTAAAATGCTCAGGAAAGAAAACTATGAACTGTTGCGATATGGTAAGAGTAGACTCATAAAATGTAGAGCCCTTACCCTTTAGTTGTCACTCTGGAGGCAACTTTAAAGGTGTCACGTAGAACCTTACAACTCTACCCAGTGTTTCCAAGTACAAAGCTTTAAAGAGGCCAGGATCAGGTTCTTATAAGGGTTCTTTAAGGGTTCACTGGCTTGTTAAGAGTTTTTAGCTGACAAAGTGTTCTATTTGGAACTGACAGGGAAACCAAGAAGCCTTCATTATCTAATGAACCCTTAAAGAACCCTTGAAGAACCAATTTTCCTAAGAATGTATGAATTTCTATACCATGCACCTTCCCAGTTAATACCTTAAAGGCATCCTTTCATGCTTCAGTGGAGAGGTAAGGTCACTTAGTTTCTAAAAACATGTTTCTGATACCAAAGCACCTTGTTGTAGTGTTCCTTACAGAACTGTTATGGGTTCCACTAGATGTAGAACTGAAGACTCAAACACATATTTATGGAAATATTTCGGGTGAAATAGACTCCCATGACTTGTTAGTTGATTTAACCTTCTAGGTTCTTTCTGGTTGGAAGTTTTAAAAAAAAAATAAAGCTATAAATAATATATTTTTTTAAAATAATATAATCTCGCAGCTTGAATGTAAAAAGAAATTGACGCAGCCGTCCGCACCAAACACATCTCAACTGTTTGATTTAGCGTGAGGAAATTTATGTATATTTGTGTAGATTTTTCTCTGCATCATCCCTTTAAGGACTGCGAAAAGTTTTCTCCGGCTTTATTTGGATTGTTAGTGAAGTGGCACCAGAGACAACGTTCTCATCAGTCCTCACATAAGTGTACAATTTTGCATAAATCCATGCATTTATAATTATTCGTTCTCATTATCTCTGTCTGTGAATACACAATGTGCGCTGAGCTCGTTACATAACCGTGTCTAACTCTTTCCATTACTTGCTACTTTCTAAACAATCTTAAATCCCTTCTCCTAAACTTCACTGCGAGCAAACATGTCCCGCCACGTCGTATAAATTTACTGTACAGAACTCACTAACGCTCGGCGTCTGAGCCATGCTCGATTTGTCCGGGATGAAAGGAATCGTTACTAAATTCAGAACACGCTTTCCTTCTCTTCAGCTTCCTTCTACCATTAATGCAGGAAAACTTCATAAATAACTGATGAGTCATAAAATGTGCTAAGCTTCTCTGATAAACACTCATGTAATCAGACTTTAATGGCAAATGACTAATGTAGGGTAAAGAACATTTACAGCCTGTTAAACGCTAAACCATAAAAAGTGGAGTGAGAATGTTTTCAGAATGAATTTCATACTAGTCACATTTATATTCTAAGTAGGGCTGGGGCGATATGACGAAAATATAATATTGCGATATTTGAAGATATTTTGACGATACACGATATATGGCATGATCTCTACGTTTGCTAATGATATTCCAGAATTTGAAAGAAAGTGTTTCAAAGAAAGCTATGCAAAACTGAGTAGTGGTTACTTTTATTTAATGTTTACAAAAAAGAAACAAATAAATAAGATGAGGTCAATTTTTTAAAAAAAAAAAAAAAGCAAAGCCTACAATATCTGAGAAAAGTATATTCTGGCATGATTTATCCCGATCTTGATCTTGATATCTGCCCTACTACTACGAGTAAAGTTAAGACAGGGTGGTTTTTCACTATATGATAACTTAGTCTAAAGAAGATCAGAGTATTAAGTGATCATATAAAAACACACAAGCCAGTAAGGGTGGGCGATATGACAAAAATATATCATTCAAAGACATTTCTGTGATATGCAAAATGCCAGCAAAATAGCAGTGTTGTAATCAAAAAGAAATCTGCTTAAACATTTTATCATTTTAAAAATTTTAACCCCACACCACAATTAACACAAGAGGTTTGGCTGCTGTTAAGTAAATGACTGGAAAAATCTTACAATGTAAATCAATGTAAACCTCGTCAAGTCCCCAGAGACTAACGTGAGCTAACAGCTAGCTAATCTAGTAATATTAGGGAGTTTCTAAATTTGCATATTCATAGATGTGTAAAAAGTGTAAAGATCTTCCAGGGATCTTTCTTAATTATTTCTTGGACACTAAATACTTTATTAAAGAGGTACTGCATGTTTAAACGTGGATTTTTTAGATGATGCAGCTAAACAGTGATGAAACACATCAATGCTGATGTTGAATTCCTTTCCAAATTTATCAAAATCAGCATTTTGTGGGTTGAAAATGGCTCAACACGCCATCTACTGTTTAAAATCATCCTGAACCTTTCAAGGCTGATGCTGACAAAGAGTCGACCATTTGGGACTTATGTACATCCTGAAATTTCTGTTTAAAAAACAATGTTAACTAATCAACACTAATCAGAGGTGGGCGGCCCTGCTCCCCCCCAACCCCCGCCCTCAGGTGGGAGTCTGAGAAACTACACTCATTTTCGTATACATGCCTCAGCTCTGAGAGCTCCAGCGTCGGGCATTTCTGGTGCTGGAGCTAACGGTAGATTTGATACGGCTCGGGACCACCATGGTCCTCCACCACACTAATGTCCTCTTCAGGGGATTCTGGAGGGGAAAATTCCTCCACAGCAAAACAATCGCCTTGTGACTCTGCGGTACTCTCTATTTTTCGCTGGACTGGGGATGTTATTAGAAGTGTTTCTATTAACCTGCTTAATGTGCAATTTGAAATTGTTACCAAAATATAAGTAATGGAAACACGTGAAATTCAAAAGAACTCAAATATCACAAGGTTTTTACTCTCACATGAGGTGGGTTTTCAGACTGTTACCTTTCTGAAAATAACTCTGTAGGAGCTATTGCAAGTGGAGAAACTATCATGAGAGGAGAATACCCAGCTTTAAACACATAACATCACTCAGTGGAAACACAGACCATTCACAATTATATTTTGTTGAAATTTTTAAAAATAACACTTCAATTTTGCACAAAACTGCAATGGAAACCCAGCTACTGAGCAACTCCTGCCTCGCACATCAGCGCCAGGCCCTGCCCCTCCCTCAGCACCGTCCTGCCCCAACCTGCCCCTCCATAAGCCCACCATGACCCTCCCTCTGCCCCGCCCTGCCCATCCCTCAGCCCCACGTTTGCCCCCCAGCCCTGCCCTGGCCTGACCCTCCATCTGACCCACCCTGCCCCTCTCTGAGCCCGCCCTGTCCCTCCCTCTGCACCGCCCTGCCCCTCCCTCAACCCCGCCCTGCCCCTCCCCATGCCCCGCCCTGTCCCTCCCTCAGCCCCACCCTGCCCTTCCCTCAGCCCTGCCTTTGCCCCTCCTTCAGCCCCTTGTCCACTTTTTAGCTTTCTATTATGCAGTGGGTGGAGTAAGGCTCAAAGCTGGGGGTGAAGTTACACTTTAAACTATTTTAATTTTTTTATCCTGTATAGATTATCTGTAAAGGTTTAAAAATGAAACATTCAGCTCATTGATTTTAAGTAATTAAACGCAAATAAAAAGTTAGCTTTTTTATTTAAAGTAATCTGGCAGCTCAGGTGCACACTGCACGTGATATATGTTTGAATGTATACATGAAAGCCGCAGTGGAAAGTGGTCTAGTGTGGTGCTGAGTGAAAACAAAAAAGTTAAAAGTAGGAATAGAGAGAAGAGGAATGAGAGAGCTAGACAGACAGTTTATGATTGATGTCTCAGGGGAAATGGTATAAAAGGCTTAGAGAAGATGGATGTCACTCACTGTAGGATAAGTGATGATGAACTTGGTCATGTGACCCACAGGCATGCTCTGTGCAAGGCGCTGACGCTCCAGAGGCAAAGCAGGCCGATACGCAATGTGAGCTGGGAATGACAGGAAGAGGGCGGCGTCACGGGTTAGGGCTTCAAATAACATTCTCAATGTAGACTAAACACATTTAGTTTTGCTAAAATGGACAATATATCTCTCTGGAGGCGGGGCTTAATGTTAGTGAAACTGTATTAAATGTGATTTGGACAATGAAATAGTTCCAGTTTGATTGGTTACTAAGATAAACGGTGCCGTCTGAGGCGAGTGCGTTGGGTGCTATGATTTAAACATGAGGTCTGCGCTGATACTAAACTGGTGGCTATAAACTATCTTGATTTGTAAGCATTAGCATCATATCCTGAATGCTGAATTAAAGAGGCAAATGTTGTGGATGAAATATCTGAGAGAGAGAGAGAGAGACAGAGAGAGAGACAGAGAGAGAGACCACAAGAGCCAAAGAAACAAGGAAAGAGACAGAGAGGGATCGAGCTGTCTCTCTCTCTCTCTCAGTTCCTCTCATTGCCTGGCTCTCTCTTTGTAGGGAGGGGAGTATGGAGAGAGAAAGACAGAATCAGAAAGACAGAAAGAGAAAAACAGTGATGGAGAGAGGAAAAGTAAATGAGAGAAAGAGAGAGAGAGAGAGAGACAGTAAGTGAGAGACAGAAAAAAACACACAAACACAAAAGATAAACAGACAGACAGACAGACAGAGAGACAGAGAGAGAGAGAAAGGGATTGAGAGAGAGAGAGCCATACAGAGTAAGAGAGAGGGGTGTATAGAGGGAGAGAAATAGAGAGAGATGAGAAAGAGACAGAGACAAAGAGAGACACAGAGGGGCATGAAGTGACAGACTAAGAGACACAGAGAGACACAGAGAAAGAGGCAGAGAGAGACACGGAGATATACAAAGAAAGAGACAGGGAGGGACACAGAGCTACAGACTATGGGACAGAGAGCGAGAGACAGTGAGAGAGAGACACACACAGCAGGAGAGAGAGAGGAGTCTGAGGAAATAGAAACATTGAAAGGACACACATGGAAAGACACGATGGAGCTTCAGCAGGAAGAAAGAGAGGGAGAGAGAGAGAGACAGCTGCAGTATGAGGACATTAAGGCATATGGCGTATGAGAGCGGACGTCTCGCAGCACTCTGATCAGCTCGTCTTATCGATCTGAGTGCCGCGCTCTCCCATAAGACAGCACTCTGCTAAATTGGATGCAATGCCCCAGTGACTGGCTCTCTGTGAAATGACCAATCTATAAGAGAGTGTGTGTGATTTAACAGAGTGTGTGTGATTTAACACTGCTACGCCACGCCGCTGCTTAAGAGCCATAATTAAGGCGTATCCATTTAGAGGAGAGCGATGCCATCCAAAACGGTTACGTGCGGCTCTGACCGTGCGTCAGGAAACACCCACGGCGTTCCACTGACCTCGCGTCCCATGTGACCAAGCACGTCGCACTTCATTACCCAGCATGCCCGGCTTTCAACACGCCGCACGGCCTCTCACAGTCCTTACTGTCACTGCGTTCAATACAGGACATGCAGTTTCCATAAACACTTTTTTACAATTCAACAGAATAATTCAGTAGCCTAGACGTGATGCATGTGCAGCGTTCAAGGAGTGACACGCAGTGTTTGGTATTAATCAACAACCGTCATAATTTTCATCCATTTCTAGTCGCGTCTAATGTGGAACGCTCATGAAACAAGTTCATTCCTGTTAGAGAGAATAATGCACACCTTCTGACCAATCAGATTAAAGCAATCCACTAGCGTTTTGCACTCAAGTTGTGTTTAATAACACTGTCTCCGGGACATTTAGCAAGCTCCTTCACCTTCACTATGATTGCTACTTGTTGCGAAATCTTTCCAACCAGTGACGGTGTGTTTATAGTGACACCAGGTGCAATTAGCGTTTATTTATTTATTTATTTTGGCAAATTGATTTATTCTTTATTTTATTTGATATCGAGCGCCATCCAGAAGCCTGAGAATAAAATGAAATATATAAAAAAGCATAATGTAAACAAAAATTTCAAAATAAGAATAAATTATAGAGAGAATCAGATATTTAAAAGAATTTATTTATTAAAAATTAAACAATAACTACCAATGAAATGAATATTACAGAGAAAGCACAAAGTGTAAACTCTACCTGTCCTGAAGATGTCAGGAAACTTTGCTGCTACAAAGCGCCGCCGCTGGAGACGCCGTCCCTGACTGTTAAAGGTGCCGCAGAACGGAAAACAGGATTTAGCTCGACATAGATGAAAAAGAAGAGTTCGCTACATGGAACTGACATACCGTGAACCTCGGGCCCTGTTGTCTCCTCCTTCAAATGCAAAAGAGGGTGGGAAAATGGGCTGATTCCAAAATCATACCCTGTTTCGTAGTAGTCATGACTCGTTAATATTTACACCCCCAAAATTTGCCTGCACCGGCCCACGTTCTAGCCTAGCCCAACCGCAACTTGTATCTAGCTAGCCATGCTGTGTGATTTTATCCACTTTTAATGTTTGAAGCCAGATCATCTTAAATTATAAGTTTCATAGCTAGCTAACAACTTTAATTTACTTTATGTTGTTGTCAGGATCAAACACAAGTAGCTAATATGTGTAACGTTAGCTTCTAGCAAGCTCCAAGTAGCTAGCATAGCTAACTAGATAGTATGACAACCTAGCTCATGTTCACGGAGGATACAAAGCGGAGCGATCACAAACTAGCCTGTGTTGTTGCCTCTCTGCAAACCAGCCAATCAGAGCAGAGCTCATTAACATATTAATGAGCTCAACAAAAAAGGGAAAACTGCTCATTTCATTCTAGGGCTAAATGCTAGGGTGGTAAATGGGCATGTAAAACCGCAATCAGTGTCACAAATCTTCTGTTTGGACATCAGAGAACAATTTAAACTACTGAATAAACACACTATATGGCACCTTTAAATAAATATCAGAAAACTTTTTTACACATTTTTAATCAGTTTATGTGGCTTGTCCCTGTCGATGAGCTGTTACCATGGAAATGCTAGAACAAGTGCATTAATAGAACAAGAGAAAAAGAACAAGTGCATTAATATAAACCTGCGATTGACGGAAAACTTCTGATAACTCAAGCAGATGCTGTTTTTCTATCAAACTCTCCTTTTAAACCAGCTTTTAGAGAATGGACTATAAAACTATAAGCCTCTAATGCAATAAATTAAAAAAATAATCAGACAAACATTCCGCCTTTGCTTCCTGCTTCATCCAGAATGGAATAAATTACATCCGATTGTGGTCTGATCTTTAATAGAGCATTACAGTCTCTCAGCAATTATCAATCATGTATTTAATAGATTTAATTAAATGACAATTATAAACTATTCTTCATAATCATGATCAGTGTTCAGCTATTAATCTGTAATACGTCCTCGTCTCCGCGTTCCTTTATTCGTTATACGTCATTATCCGGACAGGACAACAAATAAAGCAGACGTACGTGCTCGCGTCCAGACTCCTACTGAATGGATGTGATTTGGATCTCATTATATTCCTGTAACGTTTATAATGAAGCATTGTGATCTCTCACTAATCAATAATCATCGCTTACACACTGCTTACTGCACATTCACCTTCATCACCAATCCCCGCATCGCTGACTGTGTTCCCGTCATCTCGAAATACTCTCTCTTTCTTTCTTCTCTCCGAACACTCTTCCTTTTTTTGACAGTCACAGTTTTTTTCCTTTCTTTCATTCCTTTTTTTTCTTTTTTTTTTTAACAATCCTCTTTGAAAATAATCACCTGGAGCCATGTGTGGAGTGTAGACAGGATAAATTGTCTGTGCTTTCTGTGTCACTGTGATCGTATCCTGAAGCCCGGTCTCTCGGCCACGCTCCCTTCCTCTAGAAAAGTTTATCATCGACGAGATAAGAAAGTCATTACAGTCGTCACGAGTCTATCCTGAGTGACACACTAATGTTAGTAAAGGTCAAGAATGATGGAGACTGAACAGAGGACAGGAATACACACCATTCCCACCGGACTCGCTGTTGTTACGGAATAACCAGCTTTAAGCTAGATAACTGAATAAGAAGCTGAGAGCTTAAAAGTTCTGATTTAATTACATTTAAATAGCGTTCACAAGCCTTTTGTATTTATTTATTTATTTATTTATACACTCGTTGTCCACTTTAATAAGAACACTTTTACACCTGAACGTTCATGCAGTTGTGTGTGGCAGCAGCACAATGTGTACAATCATGCAGCGTCAGCAAAAGTTCACATCCAACATCAGGATGAAGAAAAAGACTGATCTCTGTGACTCTGTAACTTTCACCATGGCATGGTTGTTGGTGCCAGATCGGCTGGCTTGAATATTTCAGATACGGCTGATCTCCTGGGATTTTCACACACGACAGTCTCTAGATTTTACACAAAAAACAAAAAACACAGAGTGAGTGACAGTTCTGAGGGTGGAAACAACGTGTTGATGAGAAGGTCAGAGGAAACGGGTTTGAGCTGCCAGGGAGTCTGTTGTAACTCAAATAATCAACCGTGATGAGCAGAAAAGCATCTCAGAACACACAAAACATCAGAACCTTGAGGTGGATGAGCTACAACGGCAGAAGACCACATCAGGTTCCTCTCCTGTCAGAAGAAGAACAGGAACCTGAGGCCATCATGGGCACTCACTTCTTAGAGGGAAAAAAAATCATCTGGTCTTTTTCCAGTCCTCATCTGGCTAGTTTTGGCCGACTTTTAGTACATAAATGAGTCAGAGTTCAGGTGTTCCTAATAAAGTGACCGGTTGAGCGTATTTATTGTGGATTTTTGCCATTGTCTTATTTTTTATTTGTAGATAAAACAGGAAAGCAGATGAAAGAGGACTGTAATTTCTGTATTGTTGTAAACATGATGAAAATTAAGAGCCATGGCAATGCGCTAATTAACATACAGAGTGCAGCAATTAAGTTAGTAATATATTTTTATTATCCACGCTCGACTACAGTGGTATGAAATAAACATCCACATTTAATTTTAAATCTGATTAAGAGAAACAGGTTAAC
Organism: Parauchenoglanis ngamensis; assembly: GCA_030014255.1. Taxonomy (NCBI): domain Eukaryota; kingdom Metazoa; phylum Chordata; class Actinopteri; order Siluriformes; family Auchenoglanididae; genus Parauchenoglanis; species Parauchenoglanis ngamensis. The sequence continues at coordinate 20,382,067 of JAQMYM010000009.1, forward strand.
CTTTGAACACTATAGGAGGAAAAACAAAACCGTAATTAAAGCAAAAGTTCGTTTTCACTTCAGCCCTGGCATTTTGGGGCGTGGGGAAGGGAGGGGGGCGGGGCGGGGCGGGACGGGGGTTGTTGAGGCTTGGGGTGGTTGCTACGGGGGTTAGGGGGTGTTTTGAGGAGGTTATGAAGCTGAGATATCAGGCAGAGTCTCTGATTACATTCTTAATGAACGAGAACAAATGATTTCTAATTGTACAGGAAAGTTTAACATAACATCTGTGTTCCATTACTGAATTACTGCCTGTCTGTCTGTCTGCCTGTCTGCCTGCCAGTCTGTCCGACTGCCTGTCTGTCTTGCTTCTTGTCTGTAAGCTTGTCTGCCTGTCTGCCTGATTGTCTGTCTGTCTGCCTGTCTGTCTCTCTGCCTGCCTGTCTGTCTCTCTGCCTGCCTGTCTGTCTCTCTGCCTGTCTGCTTACCTGTCATTTAGGCTGTCTGTCTCTGTCAGCCTGCCTCTCTGTCTGCCTTTGTCTGTCTTTCTGTGTTTCTTTTTCTCTATCTGCCTGTCTGTCTGCCTGTCTCTCCCTCTGTCTCCGAGTGATGGATTGATGTATAGACAGATAGATGAGTAGATGGATAGATCTAGATGGATTTATACACAAATGAACAGATCTAGATGGATAGATAGACACATAGACACAGATATACAGACAGGCATATTGAGAGAGATGGATGGATGGATGGATGGATGGATGGATGGATGGATGGATGGATGGATGGATGGATGGATGGATGGATGGATGGATATTAGTGAGTGCAGCTCCATGCTATATTGCACATATACGCTGAACGTGTGATCAGAACATGATGGATTCTGTGGAGGAGTTGTGTGAAAATCGTGTTTGTTGCAGCTCGTTAGCGTTTCAGTCGTCGCTGTGAGCTCATTAGAAGGAAAAAGAAAACAAAAGTATCCATCAATATAAAGAGTTAAACAACTCATATTCACTATTAACATGAATCACTATTAATATGAACCTGTATCTTCAGTATTAACAGCTCACTGTATATTAAGTGTGTTATGTTAGTGGTTAAGCAGATGACAGTTGTGTATTATTGTATAACTGTTCTTATTTCAGTTAGTGTCAATTTTAAAAGCCTCTCGTGTTGCCTTCAAACCTACTGAAAGCTCTGGTTTGCGTACCAGCCTTCTGGATTTTCCAGATTAATAAACACTTTTGAATGTAAGCTCAGAGTTTTCGATTTAAGACGCAGCTCATGACAACAATCACAATAAAGCTGTAATATGTCAATGACAGAGCTCATCGGTGCGCTTAGTGTAACAGTTTACAGTTTGATTTGGAATCCAAACAGGCCGGGATGTTTCAGCGCAGATGCGCCATCTAGTGGAAGCTACTTTCTTTCCCTTTCAATGTTCATAAAGTACGCAAGCGTGTGTTCTTATTTTATAAGAAAGAAAGATTATATTTATGTTTGTAATAAGCGCACCAGAGTGATGGAGGTGTGTGTTGTAGTAGCGTCGCTCTCTAGCCTGATCCAGACTCCGACTGACTTACTGACATGTGGATGAATCCTGAAGGACGTGGAATTCTTATCCACTCACACAGATCACTCCATCATTGGCAGGAAATCATATCAGTGTTCCCGCTGAGCCACACTCTCTGCACTCCAGGCCACTCATCTTCTGCTAAACGTCTGCTAAACTCGCTCTGCTCTGTCCATCCCACTGTCCCATAATTGCACTCTCTCATTGTTCAACAGAGCAGAGTAATAAGAGAGGAAGAATGGAGGTAGGGAGGGAGAGAAGGAAGGAAGGAAGGAAGGAAGGAAAATGCTGCAGTTAAAAATTTAGAGAAAAAGAAAGAAAGATTGATTCACATACTGTGAATGAATGAATGAATGGTTCAGATACTGTAAGAAAGAAAGAAAGAAAGAAAGAAAGATTCAGATACTGTCAGAAAGGAAGAAGGAAATTAAGAAAAGTTCAGTTACTCTCAAACAGAAAAATGGAAAAGAAAAAAAGAAAGAAAGATCCAGTTACTGTCAGCAAGAAAAAAAGTTTCAATATTTCTCTAAAAGCAAGATGGGAAAAGGAAGGGAAATACTGTGTGTGTGTGTGTGTGCGTGTGTGTGTGTGTGTGTGTGTGTGTGTGTGTGTGTGTGTGGATGAGGTGACTGCTCTTCCTCTAAATTAACCTTGCCCGTGCTCAGGGAGCTCAGCTCAGCTCTGTCCCTCCTGTAATTCCATAAATCCTCTGTCCTTCTCTTTCCCTTTGCCTCCTCCCTCCATCACGCAGGTTACCGGGGCAACGGAGCACAGTAAGAGAGGCATGGCTAATGGAGCAGAAGAAGCGCTGATCTCACGTTCTGTGCCTTTAGAGAACAGGGACAAGTGAAAAAAACCCTGAGAAACGCTTCCCACACACGCAGTAAACACTCCACAGCTGAGGCGAAAATAGCCGCTTTAATTAATGACCCAGAAATCGCCCACGCCGAAAACAGCACCGGCGTGTCAACCTCGAGATCTCGGCTTTTTAGGGCCCGAGCTGAAAGACGCTCGCAGCAGGAAGCACGCGGTGGAAATTCCCCATCTCCGGGAACCGGATTAATCCGAGACTGGGGGAGAAATACATCAGTGCGCTTTTTACAGACCGGAGATTGATTTAATATCGAGCCTCGAGATTCTGTGGCTGAAGGCGACTTATTAAAGACCAGCTGCGGTGGGTAATGGACACAAATTTATTGCTCACCTGGTCATTCACTCGGGGACACACACACACACACACACACACATATATATAGTTTGCAACTTAGTCTGGTGAAGCAGGGAAACGAGACAGCATGTCTGGATAAATTTAGCACATATGGGAACATTCCAAAAGCACACAAGCACACACAAGCACACACACACACACACACACACACACACATAGTAATTCTCCTGAGAAGAGAGACAAAGTGGTTTGTCTTGGGCACTCAGGTAGGATGTTGTAGTGCGTGTGTTTGTGTATGTTGAGTGTGTATGTAAAAATTCATACACTAAAATTCACACAAAAAAATATTTTTTACAGAAAATGAATCAACACCTAGTTAGTATTGCACCTAGTGGTCAAATATAGGAACTGCAAAAAGTGCTAATAAAGGTCCACTGGGGCGGGAATCCCGTTGCCCCATGCTCACAGGAGGAGCAGAGGACAGGACAGATAATGACAGAGTTGCCATGTTGGGCTCTTTTAAAAACACTCACTGTGATCTTGTTTTATATCAAATAATCTGAATGAAATCTAATACTGTCACGGCGGCCGGGTTTGTCGAGACGCACACGCAGGTGAGAGGACGGTTTAGCAAAGCTCATCTTTTAATATCTTTAAACACAC